>JAUESI010000029.1:7941028-7956497 GCA_032275145.1 Synergus laeviventris
TTCAAGTTCTCAATGGAGAGATTGCAATCTCTTCATTTTAATTGACGAATATTAGAAATCGATATTTTTTCGCATAGAATTGTACAGCTATCGGCAAAAAAATATTCAATTTTAATTTATTTTACGTAAAACGAAAGTCGAAATCTTTGATAGACGTACTACTTGAACAATAAATTCCAGTTAGCATTTGGCTCAACTTTGATTCAAGGTCACTGTACTTTGAAGTCAATTTTCCTAAAATTAACTCACTTTGGTTGGTGAGATAGCTTTATTTGATGGAGTGCAACGGATGGAATGCAGGATAAGTAAAAGAATAATATAATCAATGAATCGTCTCGGAAGATTTTATGTTTTTCTAAGTAGAGTGTTGCGTTTGTTAAATTTGGTCGTCATTGGAAGCCGGTGCATTGGGCATTGCACTCGTGGCTTCTCGAGGGCGGTCCCTCGAGTTGATGCACGCGGAATGCAGTCGAAGTTACCCGAGAAAAACCGAGAAGGGCCGAATTGCGAGCTTGCAGAGTTGCAGCTGCAACGGTCATTGAGTTCGATGCACTCGTATGCATAATTCTGCACGAATGACTCAGTCGACCCACCACACGAGTGAGACGGCCTTGACCCGGCTCCACTAGGTGCATCGATACCTATACGATTCGACCTAGCTTTCATCTAGATTATAAAAAATAGATGACAAAAATCTATCGACAAAAAGAGAAAGCATCAGACTGAATCAAAAGTATTGATATATACTTTTTTTCAATTCTTTCTGATGAACCTTTTTGGCTTTTTGTACATATTTGACAAATTTTCGACTTTAAGAACTTTATCCTAAAATTTCCCTTCGTCACAGCTGACTGACTTTGAAAATGCAGGACATAAACAGTTTACTGAGTTTTAAATTCTTCTTATTAAAATTAGGAGAATCTTGAATATTTGTAGATACGTTTTTTAAATTCTTTTGAATCCCATTAAAATCCTTCGAATATTATTTAATTCATTTAAATTATTTTAAATTCAACTTAAGATCTTGTTTGTATATTTCTTCTGATTCACGTTGATGAATTCAAATTTTATTAATCTGATAGACGGACACTTGTTTAAATACTTTATAAAAAAATGAGTCAGTTTTATAGAGTTTATAATTTAATTAAAAAAATTTATATTTTTTTTATCCAGGACTATCATTTTGAATTATGGAAATGAGGAAATAAAGGAGCGCTAGGAACTCAAAGGACCGCAAACTGAGGCTGTCAGGACCGCTTTTATCCATTAATTAAGGTAAGATTCAAAACATCTTTAATTATTTCAGTCAAGTTTAAAAGAAAAATATTATTTTGAACATTATAAATATTGAAAGGGTCTAAAAATGAAAAGACGTTGCTTCTGAGTTCCGAATTTTCAAAATTTATTTTCAAAAGCACGAGTCTCCACAGCTAAAATTAAATTGTGAACCAAATCTGATATAATTAAAATTCAAAGATTTTATTTTCTGAACTGTGTTCTCTAATGACTTACATATTCTTTTATCAGATCTATACTAAGAACGCAACTCGCCTTTTCTGTTTCCTTTTCTAATTTTATTTTACGTAATAAATAATTCAACGAAAAGACTTTTGCTCGCAAAACCCACACATGGTAGAATCTTAATAAATAAGACCACGCACTTGAGTGCTATATAAGAATAAGTATCAATATCAGTATGAGAAGGATAGAAAATACAAATTGACGTCAGAGAAGTTCATGAGAATCAGAAGGTCACAGAAAATTGAAAAAACGTTTGCAATCGTATTCAAAATATCTCTTATTTGCTACTGTCGTCTTCGGTCTAGCCGATAATTTTCTGGGTTGGGGGGGGGACTGATATTGATTTATAGGTATTTTTCTGTGCCAGTATTAACAGATCGAAACTCGATTCATTGGCATGCAGAAAAAAACGAGAACAGTTCAAGACGAGAGCAAATAAAATAGGGGATAAAATAAATCTAGAGTCGTCTGATCCTATATCTCTTTTTCTACTCAACTCCATTACTCAAGTAGTGAGAGCCAGTTTCGGTCAGACGTTAACTTAACCAGTTTGGGGTTTGTTTCTCATCTTTTTTAGGTTCAGATTTAATTCGTATTGCAGATGCAAAAATGGGGAGAACGAACTAAAGTACTATAGATCAATTAATTTATTCATTCATTCATTAATTCTGTACACTTTGAAGCTTCTATATTTTTGCTATCAGTGCGAAACCTATATCTTTTGCTATCTCCGAAAATTTACCCTAAAATCTTTCTAAATAATTAAATTATTTTCATTCTGAAATCCTTTTTTTCTAATCCTTGAAATCTATTCAAATCTTTTAAAATGTTGAATTTCTTCGTTCCTCAAAATAGTTGAAAATCATATGAAATTTGACAAAATTTTTCGAAATGCACAAATAATATTTGAATCTTATTAAAAAATATAAAAGGTATAAAAAAGAGTATATATTGTAATCTTGAAACCTATGCAGTTTATCTTCAAAAAAATATTAAATAACACAACAAAATGCCGCCAATAATAGAATCGCTATCGCTTGCTCTGAAATGAGAAGAAACTCGACTGATTTTCGTATCAGCGAAGCAGTTTTGTTAATCAGTTTTATGTTTTTATTTTATTTTTTTTTAAGTTTTTACGAAAGCTCATTGCCATTCATGGCTTAATAATATTCTTTCCAAACGATAAGGACTCGTTAATGGAGTTATTTACGCGCGAGCATAGTTCAAAGTGTGTTGTCCTCGGTGAGTTCAACGTCTGCCGGACGCACGAGCAAGACAAAGACTATAAAGCCCACCTCCTTAGGGTATCTTTATAGAACGACAGAGAGTGTCATCGACACATTACAGAGGGCCTATCCATTGTAAAGGTCAACGCATCTATTGCGGATTATCATTAGTTAAAAAAAATACAGTAATTTAATCCGCTCAGTTTTTGCACAAGCAGAAATATATTATTTACTCTTTTTTTTTATTACTTTCTTATTTTCTTGACTCAATTGACCCTCCGACCTCACAGCGAGTTCCTGTGTTGTTGAATTCATTTGTGCAAATGTCCTTGAAGTATTATTAAAACTGAAACGCAATTCGTCTCTTTCCGTAGTGCCTTTTTACATCTGAATTAAATGTCAAAAGTTTCAATATTTTTAGAGCTTTTTTTTCCATTTTTCGGAAGCGTTTTAAATTTAGAAAAAATTCTCAGTACTGCCTAATTTTATTTTGGAGTTTAATTATATTAACTGAAATAAATCAAATATGTCTGTGAGAAGATATCCAAACATCAAAATAATTTTAAAATAAGCTAAACAGCTGAAAGTTTTTAGTGAGAGCGAAGCGATAATATAGATTTAAGAAATTGGGTGTTTGTCATTTAAAGCTTTGTAAAGTAGACGTTTAATGGAGGCGAAAGTAAGAGTGGATCGTTCTAGATTTTTAAAAGCAGCAGCTGGAGCAAGGTTACTGTGACGAAGCCGAATATTCATATGGGGGGGAACTCTTTCTGCATTCGACTTAGTTTTTTGGTTTTCCTTTGAGTATTTATATATTGGAGGAGGGATGTATTTTCAGTCGGCGGGCACTGACGCTGCCACGCGGTGCAAAGCCTGTAACCTTGAACTGATGAACGCTCACTATGCAACAACGAACTAAGTTATTCTATTCCTGGCGGGCGTCGAGCTTATGTGTATAATGTGAACCAGGTATCAAGTACCGGTTTATGGATTGGAAAAAGCTTATCGGGCAAAGATCGACAGACCTCAGAGTGGAAAAGGGTTAGGTACACCGAGAGGTCAATCACTCCGATATTCCTGATACTCTCATTAAATATTCCCATTTCCACCAAAACGATCGATTATCAACGCATGAATTTTTTCTACTCGAAGAAAATGTGTTCATGAAACTTTACTGAACATTTCAACAAAATTGGGATATAAGAAAAAGTTAGGGACTTTTTTACATTTTTTAATAATGTACAGTACAATTCTGTGAGAAAATCTCCAACTTGTCCTAATATCCCAACTTTGTTGAACAATTCAGTCAAGTTTCATGAACACATTTTCTCCGTGTATTTTGAAATAATATGATTCATGTTCTAGATGGTATTTCCCAACGCTAATTTTTTTCTACACTGGTTCGCAGTGTTTTTTACAAGTCGTGAAGGGTGATTGGAAAAATTCATATTCCTATAAAAAGGTCGTTTATGACCGTCTTCATTCTTTTTTTATATATTCGGATGAGGGAAGAAATCGTCGAAGGACTTAGGGGTGATCTCCTAAAATTGCGGGAAATATTCGTTGACCTTAGAGTTGATATAACATGGAAATAGATCATAGGCGTACTCAAGGGACAAGCAACACTTTGAATGTATATCTTTGAATTTATCTTATATATCTTCAATGCCTGAGGAACAAAGAATAAACACGGAATTTCTCTTGCCTTTTGTCCTTTGTTTTCCAAGCATTGAAGAAAGACACATGACTTCAAGCCGGGTGTGAGTCCCCACTTTAAGTGTTAAATAAAGTTATGCAGATAGGATAATTTCATAGGAAATTTTAATAAATGCCATTTTCTATTTTGTATTTTAAATAGGAAGAAGAATCCATTTTGCATTTTCCATCTTAAATATAGATTTTCAACCTATTTTCCATTTTTTTTTTGCATTACGACAGAAAAAAACTGCAATTTTTCACAAATATCACATTATAATTTATAATTGACTTTCGAAATGAAATGAAATATTATTAAAAATCCATTTTGTATTTTTCACTAACCTATTTCAAATATGCATTTTCCATTTTAAATACATTTTGAGAATTTTACGCAGCTCTGTCGATTATTAAGCATTCCCTGCTTTCTACGCTTATGAAGCAGACCTATTATTTAGCACGTCGGTTTCTATCGAGTCTCCCTCTCGATCGACCTCCCTCGAAGGAGATGACGGTCCAGGTTCAAGGACACTAGCACAATAGAGAAACAAAGCTTCTGATAATGGTAGAGGGAGATTCGCCAGTTCATTTTGTTTCACGTTGCCATATCTGAAACACAATCCTTCTTTAAAAAAACTTGATTCAGAAAATTCGTAATTATTTCAATATTCGAAATTCAAAGGAATTTCACTCTGTAGGAGTTTAAAGGGATTTTAAAGAATTTGATGAAACTTATTGAAATTCCTGGAATTTTACAAAGGATTACAAGTTTTTATATTTAAAAAATTAAATGTTTGGAATTAGTTCGCATGCTTTTGAAATTTCTTACATCCCAAATCCTTTAATTTGAAATTCTTTAGAATCCGTTGAATCTTCTTAATAAAATGAGCGCAAGTACGAGAAATGATTATGATTGCAATTAGCGAAAAATGGGATCATGTTCATAAAAATCTAGATTCTTTTTCGAAATTACAAGTTTTCCAGCTTTAAATATGCGATTAATTAAGCTGGGAATGAATAATAAAAATAATGCTTATTCCCAAAAGAGGGTGCTTCTCGAGAGAACAAAGACTGTCTGCGAAAAGTTGAGCATAATGTCTCTGCACTTGGAATGGGGTCGTATACTCTTCCCTCTATCTTTTTTTCCTACGCATTTAAAAAATATTTAACATATGCTGCGAAATGGATAAAAAGAAGGCTATACAATGTTTAGTATTCTTAAATGATTTTTCTTCCAATTTTAGTTCTTCTTAAATAATGACATTTTCAATCTATATTTCTTCTAATATTATAAGAGAAACGAACAAAAAATATGGTTAGTTTTTATCGGCTTTTATCCTTGCGAGAATTGAATAGAGTTGACGTTCGTCAAGATGAGAAGTGAATCGCGTTTATCCGTGGCTTACAAATCGATAGGAAAAAACGTTACATTTTTTATTTCTCTATGTTTACCGTCTGAAGCGTTAGACATACATTTTTAGCAGGGGTGAATATGGGTATTATACAGAAGGGAGGCAGACATTGCACTTTATTCCACCCATCGTCACTTTGTTTTGTTCTTCTCTCTTCTCCCTGCCAACGAATATTTTCCCTTGGACGAAGTGAAAATCTGAGCCAGGGGTAGTTATCAAGTTCACGCCTACGCTTTGACGACAAACCTTTGTCTGGAGAAAACTTTTAGAGTTTTTTATTTGAAGTCAAAATCTTTTCCATTATATTACTATAATTAATTTCCTGCCAGAAGATATAATCATCTCTAACAATGAATAATAAAGGAATTTTCTAAGAAATTCTTGAGTTGTGTTTAATGACTGGTAAAGGGCAATGGCTTCCAAGAGCAGTTGACTATACTCTGCCAGTGTCGATTGACAGGAAAGGATGAGAAGTTTGCACTAGACCTAGAGAAAAATACTGTACTAGCAGAGCACGTAAAATTAGAAAGAACGTTCAACTCGGCGCTTGAGTCGAAGCCAAGAAAGTCTATCTTAGTGATTCTATTGCAGCAGCCAGGATGACAACAATACACTCGATATTATCCTCGAATTCACTCTGAATCTTATCCTATTGGCAGTTAAAGTCTGGATCACACTTTCGCTTTGACAGTTGACTTAAGAATTATTACTATCGATTATTTTTTATCATTTTTTTAAGGAACTTTTTGCACTCCTTTTGCTGAAAAGATTCAAAGGATTCAATTAAGGGATTTCCAAAGTTTGCAAAATAATTTAGAATTTAAAATTTTTGATATGTGAAATAATTATAACTCCTTGTCTAATTTCAGGAATCTCAATAAGTTTCATCAAATTCCTTAAAATACCTGAAAATCCAATGAAATCTCTTTAGATTCAATTAAGTCCTAATAACTGATAAAATTCTCTTAAATTTTCTTTCTCAATTTTCAAAAAACGTAATCTTCGTATCTGTGTCTTATAATATAACTTTTTGACAGTATATGTTTTGTCAATGGATCTTATAGTAATTCTTACTATGCGAATCCTTAAATGAGGCTTGAAATGACGTTAATCGTTAGGGAATCTAAAAAATAAAGTGTCGCATAAGTCGTTAGTCATCACTTAATGCAACTCTCTCTCGAATATTACGAATAATCTCTCCTACTTTTTAATCATCGAAATAGCTTTCCCGACGAAAAAAATTGATTGCTTTCTCATATCTTACAATTTATAGCGATGATGCTAAAGTAACGTTCTGCGTGTGGCGTTGTGTTCACTTGTGTGGCTTCGGTGCACTCTGCGAACTGCATTTCTCGCGGAAGGGGTTTCGTCTGACAGAGTGAAGAACTTGAGAGGCAAGGCTTTTGAATGTCAATGTCCCTTTGTCTCCGCCGTCGTTAGGTTTCGTCGGCGACGAATTTGATGGTGTGGGTAATGGGTGAGAGTGCATGTCGTGAATTTGTCTCTTCTTTCTCTGCGCGAAGTCCTTTTCTTTTACGAATCCGCAGCATTTTGTCGCAGGGCACCCATCTTTACCAAATTGCAAGCCGACGAAAGGATTCTCTCCAAAATCCATTGTGCATGCACAACACGCATGGCACGTATTTCTGTTTGCGATAAGATAGCTTTGTTCAAAAGAAATTCGTCTGCATAATTATCTCTATCACTTTTTTCGTAAAAAATAGTAATATTCAGTTGCTTCAATATATTTTGCACACCAGTAACAGTTAGATTCCTTTAGAATCCAAGACATTTGTCAATGTCCGACTTCAACAATATTTGCGCGCTCTTGACTATAACTATAAATCTATAAAGTGGTTCTCACTATTTTTGTAACTAAATCCTAAAAAAACTCGGTAATCAATAATATAAGACAGGACCGTTACACGAAAACTTAAGGTGGGGGTATAAGAGCGCGGAAAGTTGGCAAATGCAGTGTGTCTATAAGTGTGTGTATAAATAGAAGGATTAAGAAAGAGGTTGCAAAGGAGGGATGCACTCCGACCCTTAGTCTGGCTTCTGTATCTGGGTGGTTGGTGGTTGTAGAAGGAGGGAGGCTCTAGGGTAGAAGGTAGAGGAGGTTGAGGTCGTCGGGCCCGCGGGAACGAGGCATTGACCTCCAGTGAGTTAGGATGTCTGCCGGTATTGATTCGGTGCTGCTGTGGTGCAGCAAACTCGGGGGTGGCAAAATAGGAATACGGGAGTACCAGGATGCCATAGAGAGGGTTGCCCAACTACTATGCTACACTCTCATAGAGAGAGAAACAACCTTAAAAACTAAGAAGAGTGAATGAGAGAGTTGCTGAGGGATAAAGGGTTGAGAGGGGTGCAAACGGAGGGTGCAACGTACTGGGGCAAACTTTCCTCACGGAACCAGACTCGCCCTCTGCTTCCCCCAATCCCCTAAAGTCGCCTTCTCTCTCTCTCTCTGTTTCCCTCGCTTTCTCACTCTCTATTTCTCTTTCTCCTACTTGCTACGACCAAAAAGGAAGCACCTAGCAGACGGGGTGGTTGCCAGCTTGAAAGAGCTATTGACTAGCAGAAAGGATAGAACATCCTCGAAAAGAAGCTTCGCAAAATGTTAAGGGTGGCTTTCAGTAGAAAAAGTGAGCCAGACATCTTTTGCGGGACGTCCCTCTTTCTTAATGAGGTCAATATACTGTGGGAAATGTATAATAAGAATGGGATAGTATTTTCGATTTTTCCTCAGGTTTTAATCCACGTGGATTTGTTTCTGATATTAACAGAATTATTTTTCTGACAAATTGAGGACAGTTACTTTTCAGCTGGGACAAATAAAAGTCCTCCTAACTTTAAATTTAAGGGGAAATTTTATTTGTATAAAAGCACATCCTTTTGACATATGCAAATTGAAAAGCAACGTATAATTTTATAGCATGTCGTGTGTTAGTATATTTTGTTCTATATTTGACCGATTTAAAATTTATGATGCATGTGTGCTCAGTGTAGGTTGCACTAAAAATGACTGTATTATAACTTCCACTTCTATTGTAGAACGATGACAAGATTGCATGATATTACATATTGTTACTAGTTTTTCACAAATTTTTGTATTGATTTATTGAACGTACCGATTTTTTTTCCTCTGAATATTTCGAGGAAGATTCGAATTCAAAGAGTGCTGGTAGAGAAAATACAACTAGAAAGGGATGCAAAGAGCGAGCAACATGGAGGCACTGGGACGAACTTTCGCTCTCTCGAATTCTGTTACTATGTCGCAATTTCTTCTAATTGTTAGTTATTGTTGACTTAACAAATTTTTACTAATTCAGATTCTCGTGGAAATTCAAGGGATTTCAAGAGCTTTTTGTATGAATTTTTCCATTTAACGTACATATGGACTGAAGAATTTTTATCCTTCAGAAATATTTGCTTGGCATAGTAATAAATAGAAAGAATCATTATGATACAGTTACGTAACACAATTGAATTCATGTTAAAATATTGAAGCGACATTTCAGTAAAAAGTGAATCAATGTGCTGAAATCCTATTTACGTAAAGCCATTTTCCCATCCAGAAACCAACGAGTTATTAAGGGAAGTAGCAAGATGGACGATCCCTTATATTATACTGACAAAATATAATCTCCGAGCCATAGAAGTTGTAGTCGTTCAGGAAACGGTGCCAACGTCTGTCTGGCCCCAAACTCCGGTTCCTAAAGAGCAGCGAACTCGTCCTCAGAAATTCTACTGTGATACACTAGATATCTTGAACAGGATATAATCGCTCCATTACGAAAGCTGTCCTTTTATTTTGCCAGACTGTTAACCAGTTCATAAAACAACCCAGTAATCCGCGTACAGCATAGCTGTTTATAAGAAAATATTATCATCTTTTAAAAACGCTACGGGTCAGAATTATGTGTCCACCTGTTTTTCGATGATTGCTTAAGTAGATGAAGTCATGTTGTCAATCATTTAAGAAGTTTCTAGAACAAAGAACTTTTCCTTTTATTTGATATTAAAGCAACTGAAAATCAATGAAATTTGACTGATTTTGTCGTCACAATCAATTTCATGCCAAGATATAAATCCTTTCAGTGGAGACATTTGTTGAGCCCCTGTTTGCTTTAAAGTCTAAACAACTGTCGTCTACACAGACAACCTTCATATACCAAAGCCCTTTTTGTCCCTTCGCTATATTCCTTTCCGTCTCAGCTTCTGTCCTTATGACTCTTGGTTTTCGCGTCGTCCGGAGACTTTGTTATACTCGCGACTAACATGCCAGACTATCGAGGCATTGTAGAGTGACACCACTACCAACTTCAAAAGCCATTACTCTCTCCAAGCTATCGCAAGTGCAATGCCTTTTGTCGCGATTCAACTCGAGTGTCACGGGACAATAAAAACTAGTCTAGAAATCGTGGGGAATTATGCTTATATACGACGACAATAATATGTGTTGCAATTATTTTCATGAAGATTAGATAGAGATTAGACAGTATAGATGCTTTTCTACTTACTCGTTCAAAATACAGATTTTGAAAGCTGCATTTTTCTTCTTCCATTTGAGAAACTATTATACCTAAGTTAATTTACCTGAATATGAAATACTGCAAACAAGCAATAATATACATTATTTTCTTCCAAATAATTTTGTGATTCTAATTCGGCGGAGTCAATCTTCAGGGTGGGCCATATCTCAAAGAAGACGAGAAATTTGAAGGATTATAAAGAATTTTAATATTCCTCATCGAATTTGAAAACATTTCACGAGATCTTTATAATTTTAAAAAGATTTTGTGGAACTTAAAAAGATTTCATGGAATTTTAAGAGATTTTAAATATTGTGGTGGAGTATTTAAAATTTTAAGGAATTTAAAGGTTTTTCTAGAAATTTCAAGAGGTTAATTTTAACGGGGTTTCAAGGTCCTCAAAGGATTTTAAAAGCTTTCCAAGGTTGTAGTGAATTTTAGAGATTTTTACGAATTTTAAGTGACGAATAGAGTTCAAGTGATATTATGCGAAATTTTAAAACAATTTCAATAGAATTATTATTGAAAGTTTATTTTAATACTTTTCTGTAAGGAAAATTTGTCTGAAAGTCAAGGAAAATTCAGAAAAATGTCAGGGAAATTGAAAGATTGAATCTTATGGCCACCCTGATCTTCTAGAAGTTGTGCCAAATCTACAGTTGATAAACTTCCACGACAAATAAATCGTCTCTTTAACTTAATACAAAAATAGATCTACGATATTAATTAAAATCGGCCAACATCCTCAGACTTTACCCATACTTGATCGCAGATCGTTATATTTCACCTTCATCGTCATCAGTGTGAAGAGCACCATGTTTACTCTAATTCGATAACGTCTGAGGTTGCCATTCGTGCGTGATACCGTAGCGCGCTTTTGCGCCTAACGAATCCAATTACTTACTAATTACTATCGCGATATGTTTTATTGTGATGATAGAGGTGCGAGTGAGGGTGGATTCAAGAAAAAAAAAGAGGATGGGGAAGTCCCCGATCCGTTCGTCTCAGTGAGCATGAAGTGTGCAATTAGTCTGTCTCACGAAGGCACTTGTACTTCAGAAAAGTGCGTTGCACACAGATATATGCAGCAGCCCAACAGCGCTCAATTTAAATTTTTCATTTTCTTATACCGGTCGCTGACTGATTAATAATCAGTCGAGTGTTCAAGACGCAAAATGATTATAAGCTTAAATGAATGTTGATTTTTCTTAATCATCCTTTTTTTATAAGAGTGAATTTTTTAATCTCTGGGTACTCAATAATTAATCTCTTCACTGATCAAATCGAAAGAAAATTACGCACTTTAAACACTTTAAAAAGTTCTCTAATTTTTTTGGTTCATTTAAAGATAACTGACTCGATGACAAATACGCACCGCGTTCTGAGTAACGTGAAGATCGATATTGGTATCTATATATTGCGATATTTCGTTGAATTCCCCCGACTTAATGACCCCGTGACTGCAACAGCCAGTCGGGTGAAACGTGAAACGTTTATCTATCGCGTGTAGTATTTTGCTTTCACTAAAAAGAATTCTAAGAAAAATTGATTTCAACTGGAAAGTAATTTTTTTCATACAAGAGAATTCTTTCAAGAATTTTCCAGGGAGCTTTTCTTTTTTGGATTTGGTGAAATCAAGCTTTGGGTACAATGAGAGGTCAAGTGACGAATAAGATGAAAAAGTTTTAGTACATAAAAGCACAATCTTGTAAGACCACTACTGCGTTAATCCTAAGTATCCAAAGGTTTCACGAAAGGCCGTCCTTGCTTTCATTTTTCCAGAGAAAAGAAATCAAAATACCCCTGGAAAAACATTACTATCCCTCGGGACAGGCAAAAGGATTTCTATTGTCTAGAAAAATTATAGTTATAGTGCGAGAGCTCGCAAATAAGGTATTAAGGTTTCATTTGGAATCAAAAAAACAGCTACAAGAATATGAGCGAAATTAACCAAAAAAATAAAAGGGTAGAATAAATAAACCCATAACTCATGATGCGTCATTGATGTCGCATATTTTCCAACATAAATTAATTATTTGCGTTGAAGCTGTACGTATTCTTCTTCACTCGATTATATAGAACTCATTACGCTAAGGATGTATAATTGCATATATATACCATATAGTTAAACATTAAAGTGTCTTTGTTTCGATCCCCTATTGTGTAGGCCTGTATCCCATTTTCACGCCATTATCTCAAGAATTGAGGGGACCGGGACAGAATTGAGACCCGCATTTATCGAGATTCTTCTCGGTAAAAATTCTATTTCCGAAGTTAATCGAAAAAGATAGAAGGTGGTCTCTATATAGACTTGAAAATGTTACTATAATACGGCCGGGGCAACAAATCGTTGCAGTGTCTGTTATGTCGTTTAGTTTTGTGGTCTCATATATTTGAAGGCATGGGTGAAAAATGCCTTCTAGCCAGCGGTATATTGAAAGGATTGGTGAAATCATTTTTCTTCTGAATTTATCTCTTGGCATGAAGCATAATCTTTCTCTTGAATATTTTTGCGCGTTTAATCCCTCTATAAAACTGGATTCCTTCTGGAAATAACACAGTTTGGAAAAGTGTGGTTTGGAACAAAAGAGTTTATTGCAAAAAAAAAAATGATCGTCTGCATTTGCTATACTTTAAATCGAGTTGATTTTCGGAATAATAATAATAATAATAAAACATGGTGATATTCTCTAAACTTGGAAAAAATATAAATTTTTGAAAGTATTAAATGATTTAGCCTGCTCTTCTTTGTCTCGGTGAATCACTTCCCTTTCTACTTATCGCTTGGACTAACCCCCGAGGAGATGGAGAAAGGAATGGTGAGAGAGAAAGAGAGAGAGGGTGGTAAGGGGGTGAGATCTGGGGTATTTCTCTCTGCAAGTATTCTTGGGCTACAAAGTTGAGCCAAGCAGTGCAGGGTAGAGTAGGGTCGAGTTTCGTGGAGGTTCGTCCATGGGCAAGTTGGTTTTTGCTCGGTTTCAATGTGAGGGTGCAGACAGGAAGGGGAACGAGCAACCCCTCTCGTCTGGCGCAAAGGCGTAATGCACAACGCACCCTTCTGGTAACCGGGTCAGACTTTGCTTAGACCTGCGATTCGTATTTTCCGCACCTTCAGTCTATATGCAGATTTCGAAGCTCTTCTAAACCCCACTAATGCATTTTATAACCCTTAATCTATTTTCTAACCCCCTGTTCCAAACCTATTTTCCCATCTCTTTTTCCGACCCCCTTCTCTATACACCTTTACCAAGTGGAATCCCTTAAAATTACTTGAAGTTCTTAAAATGGCTGTAGATATTTCAAAATCCCTATAGTTCATTAAAATCTCTTGAAATATCTTCAGATTCCTTGAAACTCATTCAAATCAGTTCAAATGTCCTTAAATTTGGTGAAATCTCTGAAAAACCCTTTTGATAACTCTTTTCAACTCTTTTACAAATCCCTTTAAATCCCAAAAATCAATCAAAATCTCTTAGCATCCCTTGGAATTCCTTAAAATCACTATAAATATCTTGAAATCCTTTTATAATTTCTGAAATCTTATGAAATCTCTTGAAATCCTTAAAATCACTATTAAATAAATCACTAAATATTTTGCAATTCCTTTTAATGTCTCTTTAAAATTCCTTTAAATGCTATGAAATATTTTTTTATATATTATTATTCCAATAAATGTATAAAAAATCATCAGACTAGACGTATGAAACTTCAACTAAATTTCCCAAACTGCCCACATTACCATAAATTTAATTGAATCAATGAATCCCTTATTCCGCTTCCATCAGTCATTTCTAACTAATGTAGATAGGCACAGAGATTTTGGAACTAGGTACTTAAAAATATTTGAAATAACGTTGAACTTGGAATTGGAAAAGATGATGTCGCGCGCCAGGTGAAGTTTCAAGACCAAGAAGCGAATTTCCTCAAGAATCGATTTTAGTCTCCCCAGTAGCCTGACGAGAAACACTTGCATTTCGCCCCTATTTCTCAGCCCCGCAAAACCATCCCCATATTGTCGATTGAGGGTTGGCCGTCGCGACAACACGAGATCCGCGGATGCGCGCGCAACTCGATGCAGTGGAGGTTATCCACCTGAAAGGTCGGGGTCACACACCGACTCGTAGGGGATGAGATTCGGGGGGTTGGGGGGATTTGCTGGGGAGTGTATTACCATAGCAACCCCCATACGCAGCCAAGGCTAGACTTCCGGTCCCCGATATGTACCAAGACACGCCTTAGTGTGGGTGAGTGTATGAAGCCGACGGGGGTGGGGGTGGGTTAGGGAAGAAGTGGATTTGACGGTCCGCGTAAATAGCGATTCCGCGAATTCTTTTCCGCGTTCATTCGTCTCTGCTTCCCAGAACTTGAGTTATTTGCGATCAATAGACCTTAACACACGGGATTTTAAATGGGGAATATGGGGCTCGGGCTTCTCCCCCCCCCTTTTTTTTATTTCACTTTTCTACACGAGTTATTTATTTTGTCAAAGACAAATTAGACTAGAATCTTTGGAAGCCCTTCTTTTCATCCCCTGAAGGTAAATACATTTCTCAATGTAAAATTGATGCAATCTCCATGAAAAAAATCTACCCTCCTAATCTTTCGAAAAACAATCTCTTTTCCGCTTTTATTTGTAGCAAAAAAATGTAAGGGCTCAATGAAGACACAATAAAAATATTTATTGTTCAAAATGAGACGCAATAAATTTTACACCAATTTTTAAATGCCTCCTTTGAACCCTGTGCTTTTTTAAAAATAAAAAGTCCACCTAAGCTTGGTAGATGACATGCAACGTTTGAACAGTAATTCTCATGCCAGATATGCACTCCTGTGCAATATGTGTTGACTGAGAACACATTAGTTTTTTTTATCTATGCACGCCATCACCTGCAACCCTCCTGAAACTTTAGTTTCGATAAGCCACCCCAACTCTTGCAAATTTTATAGTATGTACTTTTTGCAATGGTAATTTCGAAGAAATTGACGAAACTGAAACTGAAGAATGCTCTAAGAATATTATCGAGTTTTTTTATCACATTCTCATTTTTTAATATTTATGTATGTTTGTAAGATTATGACA
>JAUESI010000029.1:7985071-8016917 GCA_032275145.1 Synergus laeviventris
TTTATTTAACTTAATTAATTCAGTTGAAAATTTCAATCGTTTCCTAGTTTTTTAACATTTTATTACATGTTTATTATCCCAGTGTTGGTTATAATTTTCGACACTGAACTCTTATTTCCAACAAAGGAGAAAATTGTAAAAACATAGTGTTTATTAGGTTATTCGTCTAATTTTAGCATTACCATTAACACAGAAATATAAGACACAGAAGCCTTAAAAATATTTTTGAAATTTTTATTGTCCATACTATAAAATTTCCCAGCAGTGATGTGAAATTTCACTCTAGCTCTCATCATCATGAAAAGTAAATCTTTCTCTAAATTTTTTGGAAGATTATACCACGGACTCTTGTAGACCGCATCCACCAAAATTTCGTTTAATGTTGATAAATAATCTCCTCCATAACAATAGAGAAAAAGCTGGATCATCAAAACGATGAAAGCCACTACGAACCTTGGAAGCAATAAAGAGTTGCCAACTTTCAGAGCAATAATTATCTGGACTCCTGTAAAATTAATCCATATATAAATATAAGTTTTTGGACAGTCCTTTTCTCAATTGATGAGAATAAAAATGTATAATAAAATAAATTTAATAATAAGAACCTAAGACGACGATAATCAATGAGTTGAAAAAGAGCTGGACCATAAGAATTCCATTGAAAGTATCTTCTAGACATTGAGAGGTATTAATAAGATGCTGATGCCTCCTTATTAAAAAGATTTTTACGAAGTAGAATTCCATCACCAATTGTCCCAAATTCAGTCAAGTCGTTTCTCAAAATTTCTATTTGTCCACAGACATGCATCGCGAGTCCAAAAAAGAAAACATCAGTGCCACAATTTCCAATTGTGGTGTACACAAGCTGAACACTCTGGAGTGCATAGACCCACACGTTAGTCGTCAGAGACATATTTTTATAAAAACAATTCATTGGCAATGGAAGTGGATTTTGAGGCAGGCTGATATTTTCAAATTTGGTCGGATCAGCCAATAAAAGTGGCAGATTTGTAATAATCAGAGTCGAAGTGGCAAAACATGCGAAAGACATTTGTCCAATGAAAACAGATCTGCCTGTATGAGCGTAACCTCTCATTATTTCGTATGAATTTGTATTTTCGCTGGGGACCCAATCCTTAATTGCTGAAGATATAATATGGTACATTTTGCCGCGATGAATTCTAATCATGACTATTTTTATCAAGCACATCACAACGCATGATATATTTCCAATATAGTCGATTTTCAAGTCCACTGTACTGCAATCTTGACATATTTCGACTAATAAACTGACCAGCAAAGTAATCTGAAAAAATATAATTACTCATGAGATTAATTTAAATTATAGATATATAAAAAACACATATTTAAAGTTATAATCATCCCTGTTCGAAAAAAAGATTCAAACTTGTAATTGTCGAAATCTGACTTCGGCTTATCATAATAGAAAATTATAAAAACACCACTAGGAAGAATTGTATAAAAATTATACATTGAGATAGAAAAAAAATATGTTAAAAAAAATATAAATAAAATTACAAATCACTCGTTAAAAGTTTATTTTGTGATAAATAAAAGTCGTAAAGCAACTCACATTTAAATTATTTTAATTTTTAACTTTAAAATGGTAAGTCATAATTTTTTAACGTTCACTGAAAATTCTTGACTATCACTAAATTAGTGTGGTTTAAAATTTTTTAACCTGGGTTATGAGAGCAAAAACCATGCGAAAAATTGAGAAAATATTTTCACATTCAAATGGCCATATTCCAAGAGGCCAACTGATCCACTTATAAAGTTTTATTCCATAGGATGAGCCTTGGTTCCAAATGGGCTCGGTGCTCTCCATGGTTGACAGGAAAACATCTCAACTGCGCCTTTTCCTTAAACAATCTTAATGCGCACATATCATTATTTATAAACTTCTCTACAGCGTATCTATTTTCTCCTACATCCTAACACGAAACTTTTTTTTATTCATAATATCCGCTCTTCCCTGTAATTTATTTCGCTCGGTTGGTTGCATATCAAATGCCCATAAGCGCAATCTATATGCGCACTATAATATATCAAAAAATGGCGTGAATCAGAGAAAGAGTGAGCTTTGAACTTCGAGAAGTGTTAGTATAAAAGTCCTTAAAAATTGCGCAAACAATGGTAATGAAAATACTTTCGTTTGAAAAGATATTTTAATATTTTTTCTCGGTGTAACAATAAAAGAATAATCATAATGAAAGAGTTTACAGTGTCTTTTTAGTAATTCAGTTCCATGTCCAATACATCATTTTTACTGAGTAAGATTCTCATAACTGAGAAAAAGCTCATAGCAGTTTTCATAGCCGTTTTAAACATTTCGAGATTGATATTACAAAATTTTCCTGCAGTGAGGTTCATCAGATGCCTCCCTCGTGTTTGAATATGGACAATATTTCTGCTTACTTTAGGTGAGCAATTATACCAGAAACAACTGTAGATAGCTTCTGCTGTTTTTTCAAATCTGTACTGTAAATAATCACCAATATAACAGTATATAAAAAGACTCATTACTACAATTGAGAATCCGCATATTGTTCTTCCTGCTGTGACTGTGTCCCCCTGTTGCAGGTAAATTAAAGTCAGCAACCCTAAAATAATTAGAGAAATTATGTATTTCAATGATTTTTATTTCAAAATAATACAATTACGAAACCAGAGCCGATTTACCTGTGAGGCACATCATTATAATATCCATAGTAAATTGCACAAGCAATATATACGTAAGACTTTCCTTCAAATCGTCAGCCAGACCAAGAAGTTCACAGTGTCTATTGATAAGAATCCTGATTTTCCTAAAGCACTCCATATCATGTTTTTCGTCAAATATCACGTCATATGTTCTCGATGCATCAATGAAATTATTCTCTTGCTCATTATATTTAGCTCCTCTGCTACCAAATTGATGAAATCGCAAACTAAGAATTTGCATCTGTCCACAAACATGCATGATCATAGCGAAGAAGAAATAGTCTGTCCCAATATTCCCATTGACAATGTACAATTGTTGAACAGCTTGAAGGAGGTAAACACCCTGATATTCCACAGCTGACATATTTCGAAATACACATACTGTTTGCAAAGGCAAACCTTGTTCCCCTTCTATATTACTAGCCATGGGAGCAATAACGTACATTACAAGAGTGAAGTAACTAAATACAGCTTGAAAGATGAAAACAATTCTGCTGACATTTGCATGGTGTGCCATAACTGCCAGGGTGTCTGGATCATCTTCATTCAACCAATCAGTTCGAGCAGAATTGCAATTATTTAATAGCTTAGTTCGATGAAAACGAAGTAGGATTGTTTTAATTGTTGCTATTACTGTCACAGTCCAGAAGAGAAAATGGTCTGCCGCCTGCCTCAATTCTCCACAGTGGTACATGACACTGAAATATACCTCGGTACCTATAATCAGAACTGTAGAAACCTGCAGAAAAAATTAACATTCAAGAGCAGATATAGAAAGTGAAAAACAAACGTTTCGCAATTGCTGAAAATTGTGCGTTAATCGAAGACATGCCCTTTTCGACTCCTTGCTTACATGACATAAATCTATAGACCAATATTTGGGTATAAAAACACTATTTATTATTAATACTTAATAAAGAATTCTATTCATAAAGAATCAATTGCCAATATTGGCTTTAATTAATTTTTTTTAATATACTATGATGTATTTTCTTCTGCCTTCTCAAAAACAATTCGCATTACTGAGCAGAAAGACATAGCCGTTTTTATAGCAGTTTTAAACATTTCGAGATTCATATCACACATTTTTCCTGCACTCAAAGTGATAAGACGACTTGCCCTCATTTGTATGTTAATAATATTTCTGCTAATTCTGTTCGAGAAATGATACCAATTACAAAAGTAAGCTGCTTCTGAAACCTTTTCAAATTGCAATTGTAAATAGTCTCCCATGAAACAATATAGATATAGCCCTAACGCCACGATTAAAAATCCACTTGTTGTCCTTCCTGCTGATATTGTGTCACCTACTTGCAAGAAAAGTAAGGTTTGTAATCCTGAAACATTTAATGTTCTTATCTTTCTAGGTGAATTCAAGATGGAATAATACTTCGAGATAATATACATACCCCAAATACACATAATAACGATGCTTGTACTAAGTTGTACAAGAAGAGTTATCGAAAGAGCATTCTGAATATCATTAGCCAAATTTAGAAGTTTTAGATGCCTCTGAATAAGAGACTTCATGCAATTTAAACACTCCTTTTCATCCACTTGTTGCACACCAAAATTGAAATCGTTGTTTGCAATTTTGGAAATTTTGATCCTCAGAATTTCCACTTGTCCACAAATGTGCATAACAATTGCAAAGAAGAAGAAATCGGTTCCCACATTTCCATTAAAAACGTAGAGTGATTGTAGACATTGTAAAAAATAGATACTCTGATATCCAATGTCTGAAATATTGCTGGATAAGCAAACAGTTTGTAAAGGCAGAATTTGTTCTTCGGAAAATGTAGGTGCAATCATATACATAGCAAGTAGAATGTAATGAACTGCAGCTTCAAAAAAATAAACTTTTCTACTGAATCTTCTATGAGATTCCATTATTTCCAGCAGCTCTTTATCTTCGGTTTTTGACCAGTCGTGTTCTGCTTCCTTGCAATTATTGGAAACTTGTTTTCGAAAAATTCGAAGGAAAATCGTTTTTGTTGTTGAATTTAGAGTCACTGCACAAAATACTAATTGATCTGTTAACTGTCTCGTATTTCCACAACCCTGAATTAATTCTGAACCTAAAATTAGTATTGTTGAAAACTGGAATAATGGAAATTCAAAGCATAACAATTACTACATATATAAATGTAAATGATTTATAACTAGCACAAATGTGAAATACGTATAATTTTTATAATAATTACCAATAATAGAACAGCAATGTAAAATCTAAATGAAGTAAAAAAATTGTCAGGTAGTAATGGCCATACTCCAGGAAGCCAAGATGGTAAGGCATAAATTGAATATTCTTGAGCTAAGTCTTTTCTCCACTTCTCTTCTTCTCTCATATTTTATTTTCATATGCCTTTTACTTAAATTAACTAAATTAAATTAATTAAAAGGTTCAAATTGAAAAAAAGAGAAATTTAAAGAATACAAACGAATTCTTCTTCAAAAATGTTTCTTTAAATGAAATACAAATGTTTGATGACACAAAAGAAATACTCGCAAAAAAAGAAGCAAAATAATAAGAAATGAAATGACTGAAGGAGCTTTTCTTAAAGCATATGCGTATAATAATCATATCTTAAATTATTCAGTGGGTGTATTATACATAATAACAAGAGCTTTCTTAACAATTCATTCGAAAATAACTATAACAGGAAACGTTTATTTCTATACAAAATTATTTGCAATTTTTACCATTATCTAAATTTCACATTTCACATTCTCGTACTTCGGGGGAATCAATTTAGTAAGGAATAAATTTATCAAAGAAAAATATGAGAGAGGAAAAGGTTCGTCTGAGGGATTTTGATCGCGAATACTCAATTTACGCGATTCCTACTTGGCTTCCAGGAGTATGGCCCCTGCAAAACGAAAATTTTGTTTCTACAATAAGATTCTCCTTCGCAATTGTGGTGCTGGTAATTATTTTCCATTTTACGTGTTTGTTTAGCATTAAATAATTCTGGTTTTTACAAATTTATATTTATTTTTAAATCAGTAAATGTTCTGATGTGTGTTACTCGAAGACATGAACAACTCCTTTAAGGATGTTATTAAATAGACTTAGGGAACCAAATAAAGAATTCAAATAATGAAATAAAATAAAATACCCTTTCTGGTACTTACGAATAGCTAAAGTTAGATCTAGTTTTTTATGCACCCCATCGGACCGAGAAACAAAGAACATGGAACAAGTGCACCCTTTCCTACTGTCGATAATGATACACTTGTCTTTTGAATTTTGTATCATGTGTTGAACAGACAGCAAAAGGGTGAGCAGGAAGAATAAAGAAAAAAAATACAGTGTCAGAGACGTCAGAGATGTAAAGAAGTTTAGCCACTGCGCAGCTGAAAAAGAAGCTGTGAATTTTAGGTAATTAAAACATATTCTATAATCCATACCTATTGACTTTTTTTAATTCTACTGCCTCATTATAAAAAGTACTCTGAAAAAATGAGTGCAAAGTCGTATGTCAATATTTTGTTGGTAGCGCGCTTTTTAATGTATGCGCAGTTGGCTTCACGATGGAGAAATTCTGCCATTGACTGTAATCTGGCGCGTGATTCAAAATCGAATTAAATTAATTCAATTTTGAATCGTGCGTTATATTTTGAGTAGGAAAACCCGTCGTTCCTCTCTTGCAAAATTATACATTTTGTTCGCTTCGAGTTTAAGGTGTTTTTTTAAATATAATCATTTTTTGAACGAAAAACTTGTTTTATTTATTTGAATCTTCCCGGCTCGGTTTAATAATGTATAAAACGTCAAAGAATAAGCCAATCACAGGAGTTCCTAACCACAGAGCGAGGCTTGGTAACAAGCAGTAACAAGCGTAACAAGATACCCAAGATACAGATTGATACAGATCAACTGGAAAACATAAGAACAGATCTGATAAAAATTATTTTAAAAACGAATTGCTGAAGGACGCGTTGAAGAAGCCGGAGAATAACACAACGAACGCAACTGTTTATATAAACAATTAAACTTATTAAATGAATCAAGGATTTTCATCAAACTATTGATTCATAAAAAGTACAGGTAATTTAATATATAGTCTCTGTCAAAATATCTATTTTTATCATAATTTAAACTTGTTCTTTTATTTCTTTATACATAACTTGTAATACCAGGTATATAATAATAACTCTTGCTATACCTAGGAACGAGGAACTAATTAGAAATTTTGAATCTGTCTGATTTGTTCTTGAATGCGCAATCTTAAATAATTAAAATAATACAAAATTTCAGATTAAAAATTTAGCCAGATACTTTATTTAAAGATTTATTTACTTCGAAAAAAAAAACTCTACTGATTTGTTTTTTATATTCTTAAAATTGAAATGTTTTTTGAATTTTGATTTTCGAGTACACAGCTTTGTTTAATTGGTCTATTGTTTAAAAATATTAAATTAGAAATTTGGCGTGAAATATCGTAACATAACCACAAAAATGTTGGTCAATCGATTCTTTTCTCCGGGGTAATATTTCTGCTCTAATTATATCAAATGAAAGGCGCTATCATCTTCATTAAAATACTCCATTAATTACAGGAACAGGACTCCAAAATGTCATCTCGTTTGAGCAACAAGAGTAAAATTAAATCGCTGGTAACTGTCACAACTTCTGCCACAGCATTGTTTAGCGGTATATTGCTTTATCAGGGCAATGAACATTTTTATAACCAAGTAGCCATGCCTCTTGGTCGTCTTCTCGATCCTGAAGTGGCTCACAATTTGGCTGTAAAGGCTGCAAAATGGGGGTTTGTTCCTGCTCAGAAGGTGAATGATCCTATTTCCCTACAAACGACTCTTTGGGGTTTACAGTTTAAAAATCCTGTAGGGATGGCTGCTGGTTTCGATAAACAGGGTGAGGCTATCCAAGGACTTCATAAAATAGGATTAAGCTTCGTAGAAGTAGGTAAGTATCTTAAAAATATAACCTGTGCTTGAGCTTTGCTCTAAAGTTGTCCATTCAATTTCGAAATCCGTTTTAATTTCAGGCTCGGTTACACCGAAACCGCAACCAGGAAATCCGAAACCCAGAGTTTTTCGACTGCTTGAAGACACAGCAGTAATAAACCGATACGGATTTAACAGCGAGGGTCACGAAGTAGTTTACAGGCGAGTAAAAGAAGTAAAGAGTGATCCAAATTTTTCAGGAATCATAGGTATTAATTTAGGAAAAAACAAATTATCGGAAGATGCAGCACAAGACTATATTGAAGGTCTTCATAAATTTTCCGACGTAGCTGACTACTTTGTCATTAACATTTCGAGTCCGAATACTCCAGGTTTAAGAAATCTACAAAACAAGGAAAATTTAAAAGATTTGCTAACTAAATTGAATGAAGCAAGGAAAAGTTTAGAGAGACAACCTCCCTTGCTTCTCAAGTTAGCTCCAGATTTATCGGAGGTTGAAAGGCAGCATATAGCCGATGTTGTAAAGGAAAAGAAATCAAAAGTTGATGGTTTGGTAATTTCTAATACAACAATTGGTAGATCGGATCTCAAAAGCAAAAATAAAGATGAAGTTGGTGGCCTAAGTGGAAAGCCTTTGACACAATGTTCAACACAAATAATTGCGGATATGTACAAAAGAACAAAGGGAACAATTCCTATTATTGGCGTTGGAGGTATATTTTCTGGAAATGATGCCTATGAAAAAATAAAAGCTGGAGCCTCTTTAGTTCAAATTTACACTGCGTTTGTTTTCCACGGACCTCCCGTTGTCGCAAGAATAAAAAAAGAATTAAACGACTTGCTTGTACAAGACGGATATTCGTCTTTTACTGAAGCTGTTGGCAAAAATTCGAATATAAAGTAGAATTTCTGGATGTCAATTACTGTAAATATTTTGGATAATGTTGTAAATATTGCTATTCATGTTATTTGTTGATGAGAAAAAAAATATTACTAACTGTTGATTTAAATTATTTTTAGCTTTTATACGAATAAATCTAGTTTTACTTGATATTCTCTTAGTTAATTTTCATTTTTACAGATTCCAAACGGAGTTTTCATCGTCACATCATAATTTCATATCCTTAATTTTACCAGGTTATAATTAAAATAGACAATCAGAGTATTTATTTCTAAATGTAAAATAAGAGTTTAGTTTACATACAATTGAATTGAATAATACTGTGAGTTAACAATCAGATGAGTATTCAAATAAACTAATAATGTACACTTGATGTATGCGAAGTGAAGAAAAAAAATGACACTTTATACACATTTCACAAGTCTTAAGCGCCAATGGATGTGAAAAATATTTTAAACAGATATTTTTGGTATCATCATTTTTAAATAAAAGCACTAACTTAAATATATTTTTATCTCGTGAACTTACATATACATAATAGATATAATAATTAATAACTGTGGTGAATTTTCAACGATAAACTATTCTAGAAATTAACGTTTCATAGGTACACGTATTTTTTTATAATTGCACATAATTTGTATAAACTTCTTCGTTGCATTTCTCGAGGCCCTTGCTAAAAATGAAAAATCTTCTGAAAATCTCTTTGATTTAGATCTGACTAACTTATCTGTAGAATTATAAAGTGAAAGATTTAATGCCAGGGAAAAGAATCAAGAAGTTTGAAGATTGAATTCGGTTAATTATTAAGTCCGAAATTTCCACCCAGGCCTTGTTGTTTCCTCAATTGCGAAAGCCTCAAGGTATACCAGTCCTGAAAAAATAGTCAAAATGAGATTTAAATTAAGTTTAATTATATCTTTTTGAGTTTCTAGGAATAATGAAAATGCATAGGATGCTTACATGAACATCTTCTTCAGAAAGTCCAGTCTCTGCTGCCAATAAAACGATATCAGCATGCATCGGAATTTTTGGCCATCTGTTGAATTGTTCCTGGAGAACAGCTTCCTGGTCCACAGTTAATCGAATCACCTTCGGTTCTCTGGGGGGAAGTTGAGGAGGCATTGATTGCATCATGTTTACTGTAATAAAAAATCTTAATTACTCTTAAAAATTTTAATCATTCTTAAAATGTAAAATATTTTTATTTAATTAGATATTAGTATTTAGTTTTAAACTTTCCATTCCAAATTAGAATTGTTTAATTTGTTTACGGTTTCATTCCATTTTAAAAATATAAATTCAGAAATTGAAGAAATAGTATGTGAAAAGAACTGTAAAGACGCTTCAGATTTATTTATAAGTTTATAAATAGAAATTCACAATAAGTATAATGATCATCCTAGAAGGAAATATCCAATCTTGGCATTGAATACACGTCAGCTTAAGACCTGATTCAGAAATGACAGTCTTCTCGAGGCTAAGGTGTTACCATTCTTTGGAATAAACCTCGATCAGGTCTCATTGTATAATTGTATTCATTGTTAGCTCGCACTTGTTTGCAAGAAATGTCATTCCTCCCTTTCTTTCCGATCGATTAACATATTAACAGAGTGTTACGACTGGTTACAACTCAAATCAAAGGTGAGGGATCTTAGATATGTTAATTATGTAAGAATTGACTGGAATTTCCACGTGGGTGATTAGTTTTACTACATTCACCTTTCAGCACTCTTATTTCCAGTGCATTCCTGTACAACTTATTTTTGAAAATGTCCCAAAGCAAAATTTGAACATTTTATTCAAAACGTTAATATTTTAAAAGTTTGAACTTGAGGAAAACTTTGAATGAAAATTTAATAAATGATTTATTCTGTTGAATTTTTCTTCACGGGAATTCAAAATCAGAAACAATTTGATAATATTAGATCGACATTGACCTAAACGTCTTCAGCGTTTTTGGAACCGATTCAAAACAAAAAACCCCCAGTGACGTTGTTTTCAAAGACTCATATGAAATAGTAAACAAAAATAGTCTCAAGTGGATTATAATTGACTCACTATAAACTATAGAACAACAAACATAAATTTTTTAGTTTTTCCTTGAAAGCCCTTTTAGATGAAAGTATATAGATAAATTTTTTTATTTTAGCGCTTAAAATATTGCAACAGGAGTTGACACAGCAAATTTAAGTAAATCGGTAAATATAAGATTATTTCAACAAACAGACCAATCTTATCAAAAAAATATGTGTTCTGTATCATCTTTTTTCCTTTGTTCTATTTCTTCCCGCGCCTAATGTCAACGAGGTAAATGAACTTTCTGAAGACAATAGTTTCTTTAAAATCCATTCAGCTATAGAGTTAAACTTATAATTTATTCAGAATCATGCAGCTTTACAAATTACCATACATGAAGAGAACTATTTGAAAGCAATTAAATTCTGTAGCTTTCGAATTTGAAAGATCCTTAAAATTAAAAAATTTCTAATTTAGAAGCTAGATCCCAAGATACAAAAAATCGCAAGTAATTTCGAAACACTGGAAGCTAAGAATACCAAGGAGATCAATTAATTATCTGCCCCGTTATTTGAATCATAAAAATGTAAATTTGAAAGAATCCCTTGTTCCACTTTTGTGGAAGGAAATTCATTGAGATTGCCTTGATGCAGGAAGTGTAGCATTGAATATAAAACAATGCTCGAGGAGAAGAGTTACAATCGTAGGCATCGTTTTTCGCTTCGACGAGTTCGCGCTGGGATTTCCTCCTGGAACGGGTTCCATTCTGAGATTGGATCTTTAGGTCAAGTTTACATGGTGCAAGATTCTGATTTTATTCCAACGGCCTTTAAAGCGACCGATTGCAAATCTTCGCACGACCCACACGCTTTAAACGTGGTCTCCCAAGATCTCGCGAGCATAATCGTGAACCTAATGTTATACATATATAGAATTTAAAAAAATAATATATTCCACTTTTACTTTTCAAAAATCTTTTATTTAATTAGCTGTTGAAACAAATTTCTCAAATTTATTTTACGAAATTGCTTGAAAATAGTTTCTATACACTTTATCTTTTACTGAGAAGTAAATAACGGGCTGTCTGGAAAATCCTTCAAAATTTCTCTCATTCTTCGAGGAATACAATACATTGGAAGTTCGTCTCCAAAATATTGCAAAAAGTCCATCAATTTATTTTCAATCTCCTTTTGATAAATAGATCCTATGAATTTAGATTGAATTTTTTCTGTGTCCTCTTTCGAAATCTGCATCATTTAATTGATTTTTAATAATTTTTTAGTAAAATTATTACTTAAAATTTTAGTATTTAACTCACTTGATTCCAATTAGATTTGACCAGGGCTTTCATAATATAATCCACCAAAGACTCGCCATCCGAAAGCTATCATTATCCAAAAGTTTGTTTATTAAACCAAAATCTAGATTGTTTTATTGTAAAAATTGATTGTATTCATACAAAAATTGAAGGAATTATTTGCTTACTTCTGATAGTAAAATAGCTCGGTTTTCAACTTGGAAGCAATCAAATTTGTCAGAGAAAAGGGCAATGGCCCACGGCTCACGAAAGTAGGAATACAAATCAACTATGAGCGAATTCTAAATCATGAGACAGGAAAATGGATTTATATCTTACAATTAGCCTCTTTGAAGAAAATTATTACTATTTTGTTTACTAGGTTATTAGAAATTAAAGTTTTTTGAAATAATGTATCAAACATTACAAATATAGCTTTATAATTATAAATTAGAATAAGAATAATTAAAATCATAAAAAAAGTGGTCTTAAAACTAACGCGAATTGTTACACTTTGAAAAGAATGTTTAAAGTCATCCTCTCGAAATAGAATTCGAATGAGGCGAACCTAAAATAGAAGAGTCGAATCTTACAAGACGTATTTAAAAAAAAATCACGTATCAAGCGAAAAAGAAATCAATTTATAAAAGCTAAAGAAAAATTAAAAAATTCCAATATTTAAAAAAAAAATTGAATTATTTAGTAAATAAACGTAGCCTGTCGCTTTAACGGTTTAAAACTATTATTTGCGTAAAAATGTGTGTATTTAAGAAGCAGAGTTTGCAAAATGAAATATAGTTTGTTTCCATGCCAGTGAAGCATGAAATAATGAATGTATAACACAACTTCATCTTCTTCAAGAATTCTTGAGAACTTGAATAAGAATTGTAAAAAATTCTGGATCTTCAGTTTATAAAAAACAATGCAAAAATAAGTTGTAAAGAATTTTCACTGAGCAAATGTAACGTACTTGAAAATGAAGTTTTAGATCGCTCAACAAAGATTCGTGTTTTCCGTACAAGGATATCAAATTTTGAAGTTCGAAACTCTAGAATTAAATAGTTATATTAAATATAAACTGTTCAGTAATATATTAAAATCTTTATAAAAAATCTACCTTTTTACTATAACAAGTAATTGATTCAACGAAACCATAAGAATTTATTCCAATTCTGAAATAACCAATATCGGAAGTGCAACTTCCTGTTATACATACGTCGCCCTAGAAAAAATTAAGTCTCATCATTAAAATTTGCAAATTAAATTTTCACTCATAATAATTTAAAATGTGGCTAGTATCTTGGGAAAGGATAGTAAAAGTATTCAGCTAATTAATTTTTGCTTTCGCACTTTATAATTTGTCTGTTTATTTATAGATATTATTCTTCTTATCATACTAACATCAATATTTTGAGAAATAGCCTCTTCTGGTTCTATTTTTTTTCCAGGTATTTGAACGTTGAGATAATAAAATCCACCCGGAAGAATACAAGAAATACACCTGGGAACTTGAAAATGTGGAAGTGTCATGTGCTTCCTAGACTTTGACTTTGCAATGATTTCTTTTTCTTGCAGGTTTGGGTCGATTTTCCTCTTTAAATACTTTGCCAACTAAATGCCAATTTCAACTTGGAAATTATTTTTCTAACCATATTGCATTAAATAAACAAATTAGATTAGTGTAGAAGATGCTGACCCTTTCCCCGACTTCCAGAGAATTGAAATATTTCAGTTTCATCGAATCTGCCATGTATTTTCTTGAATACTTGGTTACTGTACCAGCAGCAAAAATAAAAGGGTCATTAGTCCTCCATTTCTGATCGATCACTAACAATCCATCAAAAACTAGTCCAGCTCGAGAAAAAGCTATATCAATTACATTGTCAATAAATTAATATTTTATTCTAAAAATTATAACAATATAATCATAACACTATAACATTATCCATGAAACTTTTACCCATGAAAGTTTCCAAACGAATTCTTTTCTCACTAAAACTCATGAGAATATCACAAGGTACTGTTTTAGTTTCTGACTTTGATTCTATTTTCAAGTTTTTAATAACCTTGCCCCCATTTGGATTATCTTCTGATTCCCAATCGATTAGATTCCACCCGGAAAGAATTTCCACACCGCTTTCAGCTATTTGGTTCATCACAGCAATATTTACCTTGGATTTAATTTAGGAATAAAAATAGCTTTTATTAACTAAATATTGACGAAATATTTTTACAATATTAGAAAATGAGCAGTAAGTAAAACTAAAAGGTTTGTGGGTAGATTCTGGCTCACACTGAACGAATAAGAAGTTACAATAATTACAGTTGTGACTCAGATGTAATGATAAATTAAAGAGTTAAGTAGGTACAGTTGAATATGGTTAGTTGGATGCATTAGAAGCAGTGCATTGGTCACGCAGAATCAGTACAATTCAAAGAAGGGAGGAAATCTGCGAACATTGCCCTCTCTTGATTCTGATTAAACTGAATCAGCATGTCGAATCCATCACTTCTAATTGACTGTCCAACTAAACCCCTCTGCATCTACTTACTGAACAAATACTGATCTTGTATTATACCTCATTTTATTATTTTATGTCTTCAATAATAATTCACCAAATAATAAAATATTCAATTTCTACTCTCTAAAATTGAATTAGTGGAAGTGAGATTTCACTGATTGTTCACTGATGAAGAAAATTAATGAAGCAAACTCAGAATGCTTATTATTATTAGCAAAGAAGTAATTATCATTTTATTTGATTACCTCACTATTATTGTCAAAAATTTTATCATGATTTTCATTTTCAGGGAGAGGAGGTTCGATTAAAGTTATCCAGGAACCTTTTACTCCCATTTCGAGAAAAGCATTTAATGCGCAATAACATTCGATATTTGACCCATAGAAGACTATCAATCCTACATTAAAATTTAGTATTGAATAGATTTTGTATATAGATATTAAGAAGATAAATATCTTTTTAGATAATCTCACTTTTAATAGAAAAATTTTCAGTCCAATTTAGTAGTTTCTTGATGCATATAGCAGCTTCCACATCATCATTTATTGAAAAACAATTTATGAGATTTTCATATTCCGCAGAATTTCTTGCAATAATAATTATCAAAGTTAAAATAACTACAGAAAATATTTTTATGTATAATTTATAAAACATAGTTAAAAATATCTCACTCTAGATTCTGTTCTTGGATGTCTTTAGGAAGCCTTGGCTTTTGGAATTGAAGGCCACAGGTCAAAATTAGATAATCGTAACTCAAGAACCCTAATTTCTTCACTGTTACGTATTTGTCTTTTCTGATGGGTTCCAAAACATTTTAAACAATGATTTGATGTTTTGTAACTTGACACCTATTTAAAAAAAAAAAACTACATAAAAGATAGAATCACCTATTGATATCAGTTACTGTCCCAGTGATAACATTGAACCAGGCTCTGGCTGCTTTCATATGCCTGTAAGCATGACAATAACGACCCTTAAATGGAATTAATTTTTTTTCCAAGCAGGTCCTTTTTTTTTCGTAAGGCAAGCCATTCGTAGATATCAAAGTAAGATCCGTAAAATTAGTAGTATTCATTTTTGACCTATATAAAAACATTCTTCTTTGAAATATAATTATTTTAACAAAAACAATGAGTTAATTTAAACAAGGATGAGGCTCACCCTATCGATAGAAATTCAATAAAAGCCATTCCACAATCCGAAGCACCAACCACTACTATTTTTGTATTTATAACGGATTTAGGAATTATTGCTAACTGAGGAGTCATTAAAAAAAGGGAAAATCGTTCTTCTTCTTCGCAACTCATTGGAGGCTCCAGATTTTTTTCATAGTAATGTTGAAATATAAATTCAGTTTTAATCCGTGGCTCCACAGGGATCATAACATTCAGGCAATTCACGAGGGAGTGTGTTCGAGTCTTGAAATTATTTTTATGAAAAAAAAAATGGCTAAGAAACTGAGAAAGCAGGAAAAATAAAAATCCTCACCAGAGCATTGGCATCGCTCTCGTATAATCGATAATAAAAAATCGACATCTCACTGAGTCGCAGAATTTCCCGATAGAAAAATCGGTGACACACAGAGAATATTGGCATGATCACAAAGTGAAGCAGTCGGCCGTGCCCATCGATGGGAACATTCTTAATCGATACGTAATCATCGATATGATAATGACGTCGCAGAAAACTGATTTCCCTCTCGAAACTGAGCAAAATCTGATCGTGAGAATTCAGGTAATTACATCAGATTTCTCAAAAAACAAAATATAAAAAAATGTTTAATTGTATCATGAACTGATAAATACTTATATTAATATTTATATTAATAATTACATAGAGGAATTTTTTAATTGAAATTGATCACCTCAATAGAGCAACTCCGATTAAAATATCGTCACAGAAGAAAACGAAGCATTCCATTTCACTATTTTCTTTTAAAACTGCTTCCTCACAATCTGCTATAATATCCTCTCTGCCAGAAATTCCATAAAGAAGTCGATTCAAATTTTCTTCGAGATCGTAAGGCACAGCTTTTCTCGATTTAAGCGTACCCAAGAAAATTGCTCGATGTGCGAGATACAAGGCCATTGGAAAATCCTTGTTGAAACGCAAGGGCACCTTCTGCTCGAGTTAAACAACCATTCCATTCATTATAAATTACCAACATGTTGTAAGTGTTTTAATTAAAACCAAATGACTCTACTAGAAGGAAAAATCATATTAATCTTTGTAAATTATTATACCACAAAATTTTCCATGAATGGGAAAAAATGATGAGTCGAGGGCAAAAGTATCGCACAATAATCCTTCTCAGGAAAACACTCAAAAGCTGCTTGAAGAAAATCTTTTCTATACTGTTCATCCATTTTGTTGGGTAAACTAAAAACCTCTAAAATAAAAGCATTGGGTTCCCCTTTTAAGGTTGAAGTTGACAAATCTGAAACTTTAAATCCTTCTAACGAAAATCCCGAATCTTCAATCCCGGAAATCGTCCCTTTCTCACCTCAAAATGGAATAAAAAAAAGTTCCATATCAACATATTTATTATAATGAAGGCTAAATCATGTTAGTTTTTAAATTTCGAATTACTTGGAATGTCAATTCCTGTTTTCGATTCCAGATTAATCGATTGTGCAAGGGGATTAAGGCTAGAGTCCTGATCTTCATCATTCGACGACATCAATGGGGAAGCCAATACAGCTTCAGACAAGTTCTTGACCTTCGATAAAGGATGGATAAGAACAAGTAACGAAGAGGAGAAAAAAAATTATAGACAGATCGAGAGATACCTTCATATTCTCGAAGAACAACTTTGAACTTTCTTCTTCGACCTGGTCATTTTTTGTACCCTCTTTTCCTTCGTGTTCTTCCCTTTGTATTTTAACTTTTTCTATTTCCATATCTGTTCTACTTTCTTCTTCTTCTTCTTCTAAAAAATCTTCCTCATCTTCTTTTAGTCCATAATCTTCATTTTCATCATCTTCTTCTCCAAAATCTTCCTTTATTTCTTCTTTTTCTTCAATTGTTTCTATATTTTTTACAAAACTTTCTGCTACTTTTATTTCCTCCCTCTCAACTTCACATATATCTTCAAGCGACTCAAAACTTGCTTTATCTTTAGAAATGATGACTCCTGGAAAACAAACAGGACAAATTTCCCCATTTTTGAGTGACTTCTGATGAGAGCATGGACAAACGAAGGCAAGATCATTCTCTGGGTAAAATTAAGGTAAAATTATTCTTATTCATATTTTAAATCCGGTAATTCATTAGTAAATTATGTAAATTATAATTATAAAGTTTACCTTCCTCAGTAATGAAATCAAGTACTGATCTGTAGAAAGGTAAGGAGTTTTTAATCTATTTTTTAAATAAAAAATGTGTGCGGTATATATTTTGAATATCCACCTTGAAATATTTCGAGTCCCTTTAGGTCTTGTAAAATAAGTATAAGAGTCACTTTTCAGCCCATTAGCGTGACCCGGATTTTTAATCTCGCTTCCATCGCATTTCCTCAATCCATTATAAGGTCCAAGCTCAAAAACTTCATTCAATAAGTTAAGATCAATAGCTTTAGTCATGCACATTATGCCTGTTACGACTCCTTCAGATTCAGAAACAATTATTTTCCTTTGACCATCTGGATATCTCATCATCTCGCTAATATAATATTCTCCATAAACTTCTTTTAATCTTTTCGTTTCTGTATCAATTATTCGGACGATGTCATCATTATCCTCCTCCCTATTTCAAATTTTCAATAAATAAACTTTTCAATACATTTCTCAAATCTCAAATTAAGAAGAAAATGAGATAAAAATTTTAATTTCCTCACACTGCCAAACGAATTGTTGATTTCGGACTTTCCCTACGTCGAATAGTAATATAAAGAGCCTGAACTTTAAAAGTATCTTGTTTCCATTTGGGTACAACTCTTGACATGTTTTTCTCTATCACATCGACTAATTTTATAATAAATTAAAACAAAAACTGTAAATTTAACCAGTAGAATCGTTGTAAATGAAATATTTTTTAAAAATGATATCACCTGGAACCACCAGAGGTGGATGTACTAGGACCACATGAAGACAAAAAGCAGTCATGGAAAAAATAGCACTCAACAATTTATCGAAAAATTCGTTTTTGTATCGAGTATCCCAGACAAGGAAATGGATAAATAAGACATTTCCTGATGAAACACTGTCTAATCTTTTCACGACGAAAATTTAAATATTATTTGTTAGTCATGCACATTTATTTAATTAAATTATACAAATTTGAAAAAATGTTTACCCGTAATGCCTAATTATCCAACACAACCAATCATTTCGTGGAATCGAAGGAACATTTGGATAATTATAAAGACTGATATGCGATACTATTTCCTCTTCTTCGTTTATCTGTACCAAAGAAAGACAAGCTCCATCCCTACAAATTACGAATTTAACAAATATAACCTTTTATTTTTGAAAAAAATACTTAGTTTAATTGAAGCTAGATTTAAAATTCAAACTTACATTATTTGAGCACAATTGACATTTCCAAACATTTCAAGAGTCTTAATTCGAATTAATTTTCTAATATCTGGCAAATCGGAATGTTTTGTCCTTCTATGGTAAACTATATCAGAATGTTTTTCCCTCTTTTTATAAAAACAAATATTTTCTTCCTCAAACCACATCGTATTCATCATATTTAATTAACAAAAATAAGAAGAACAATTTATTTAATATATTTAAAAGAATTATTTAGAGCAGACACAAAGAGAACGCCCAAATTCCTGATCTGTCATCGACCTTAAGATTCGAATAATTTTGTTTTTTTTCTAGCGATCATTTGCTAACTACAACCATACGCCCACCTCTGCTCTTTAATGGCTTTCGATAAAGGGAGTCTTTTACGTCATAAGTGATTCTAAATGTATTATAAAGAGGCTAAAAATGGGGTTTCAAGTTCTAAATATGGCGCGGAAATGAAGAAAAATTACTTAGAGTAGGAAGTGGCTATCAAATCAAATCAATATGATAAAAGACATTTATCAAATTCTGACATTAGCTTTTGTTTCTAACGGAACTCGAAGTTCGAAATAAGGATAGAAAGGAATTTCCTAATCCAAAAAAGAGCAGTTTGAATGAGTGAGAAAATGTATTAAATTATGCAACTGCAATTTTCTACAATTTGAAATCTAAATTGACCACTCAATCATCTTGAAAGCAGTTTTGAGAGGGTATATTTTTCTCAACACATTGCTGGAAGCATAATAATAGAGTAAAGAAACTATGTAAATGTCCAAGTATATATCTATATATCAAAAAGGAACTTTGATGGGAATCAAAGACTGAAACTGACTTTGTAGTCAGATTGCGAAACCATAAACTTCAAAACATGAAAATATTTTTAAAAAAGATCATTTTAAATGCAGATTTCAAGCAATTTTCTTGCTTACACACGATTGTTTTGAACGTCCTAAACAGTCCTAAAGCTACAGAAGATCATAAGCTAGATAAGTGTGTTTGCACTTGGGTGACATGAAGATGAAAGTACATAGCATATAGGTATATAACTTGTGTCCTTGTATTGTGAAAGTGCAAACACTTATTCCCTTCTACCACATTTTCATAAATTCATGCAGATAATTTCATAAAAGGTAGAACAATAACAGAAAATCAATATATATTTCGATTTTCAAATTCATCAAAAAGAAGACACTTCTAGAGAATATACCATTTTTTATATCCTAATTCGATTTTAAAAGTACATACAGAGAGACATAAAAGATAAATGTGCAAAAGAAACAGTTTATGCAATAATTGCAGAAAAATGATGGAAATTAAGATGTCGAAAGAGTCGTAGATGGGAAATACTCTGAAAAGTGGACTACACGAGCTGCAAACTATCTTATTTCGAAATAATGAATTATACATTTTCACACACGGGAAATATATTGTATTTACAAAATTTTAGACCAAGATACAAAAGTCGAATGATATATGTGTCATTAAATTATCGTCGATTATTGTCGAAGGGACCTGACAATATAAAAATTAAATTATACCTTCACGACGCAATTCCGCCACGAGTCATTCAAGTGTTTATTGCGTAATCCAGCATGTAATTGACTCTCTCATTCGTGAGACTTACGCATCAACAGTGGAAAGTCGTGATAAATATACCCTTTTGAAATAAGATCCCATGGGATATTCACACGTCTTGACACAATTTAGAAGTTTTACTCTACTTAAGAAAATGATATTTAGCAGAAATAATTTTCATCTTTTAAATTAATAAAGAAAAAAATCTCCTTATCCCCAATTTATATCTTCATTTTTTTCTAACTGCAGGAAAATTTTGCCATTCTGAAAATGTAACGGATTGTTTACAAAACCGTGGGAAAATGGGAAGTCCCGTAATCTTAACGACGCGATCGACATTAATACTCGCAAAAAAGGTAGCAACGAAACTTCTTGAGCGATTTGAACTGACAGACAAAGTAATTGCTGCACCTTCTCTTAATCTCCTCCTCTACTCTCCTCACCAATAATTCAACTTCCCGTCGCGTAATTCACTGGCTCATTATCCCTTGACTAGACCTTCACACAAATTTTACACTATATTAGGACATAAAAAGTACAAATCTTTTAAATCTTATTAAGATTTGTTTTTAAAGTGCTCGTTATAATTTGTATACCTCAGTGGATAAAAAAAACTAAACTGGTCTCACGACTTTAGAAACTGTGTGCATTGACCTTTCACTCAAGCTAGATATGATTTAATCAGTAATTAAAACACATGATTGAATTGAAGAATAATGTATGGAAATTAATTTTTCATATAGACCTTTATTTGCTGCTGAGAGATTTGTTCTTTCAAATCGAAACTTCGTGAATAAAAAATGAAACACTATTTGCATATTTGGATTTCCTCTCACGAAAACTGTTAACCTTGACATTTTATAGTCCCTCTTGTAATTTTCTGTCGCAAAACTCGATTTTCTCAACGATTTACGACTTGTAAGAATTGCAGTAAACGTGACATTATCGTCTTCGTTGAAAAGGAGGTTTGTCAACAAAAGACGTATATTTCTTGCAATTTGTAATAAAAAAAAAATGGAAACAAAATGCAGACATCAGATAATCTGTCGAGACTGCTCGAGTTAAATTCGGACCAGCTGTTGGCTCGAGCGCGACAAAATCCGGTTTAAAATCACTGTTAAAGTCTTCAATGTGCAACCGCATCGAGTTTGTCAAAAACAATTCTTGTACAGAGAGAACAACGGTTTTATGCTGCCTAAGAAGTCGTCCTTTCTCTTTAAGATGAGGCTTCACTTTCTCCTAGTGGGAAAAATCCTTTATCTCCCTTATATTCTCGAGCCATGTTTCTTAGGTTTTTAATTTCCTTTTTAATGGTAAGGGAGGAGAAAATTGAAATTTTAATACAAAATAACATTACAATATTCTTTCGAATAAATTATGTACCAGATTTTGTAAAATTATTATGGGAGATATTAGTGCGTCGACAATTCTCGTCACGCGTGCTCGCTTATGTACACACGTGCGCATAATTCTGAGTACAGTAATCTTCTCGCGCAAATAGCTTCCGCAAAAGAGAAAACCACAGTGCTCAAAGTTTATGACCAAAAAAAAAGAAAAAATTAAGTAATATCTTACGCGCCACATAAATGTTTACCCTCATCTTCATATGTAACATTTCCTCTACAGATTTGCTGACTTTCATTTTAAAAAATTTCCTAGCTGAAACTATAATAGTGGTTTGGATTAGGTAAATCAAATTAATTATTCATTTTATACTATACAACATTTAAAAAATTAACATCAATGTTTCTACTCTATATTAGGCTCTCAGGGATCCAATTTGAAAATATTTACGAAAATCAGATATCCTTAAACATATATCCTTAAACTTGAAAACTGTCGACTTGGACCGTTTTCAAGTCACAAATATTTTCACCTTCATGAACCTCTAGAACATAAACATAAACTATTCTAATATCTATAAAACGGCTCTAAAATACTCCGTCCGGAAGAAGTTTATTACATAATGAGTCTCTGAAACATTAAATCTCTTACGATGTAATGGAGGCAAATATTCCACGCGTACAACAACCCTTCTAAATTTATAGGAATAGGGAACAATGCGAGTTGCGGAATAATCCATGATCACGATTTATTTAATCCGCGAATTTATGTAGTTTTATTAAGTGACTTCTTGCTGAGTGCAGGTCGACTACTGAGAGTACTGAGACATTATTAGTGTCTTTTTCTGTCTATGCTCAGAAATCACGTGTGTTCATATATGAAGAAACCAACGCGTTAGAGGAAGACCCTTTATCTTCTGTTTCTAATTACTTTGGCAATAGTCCAGCCACTGATTACCTTCCGTATTCGAATGTCATAACCGGAAACCTTAGGGCGAAGTTAAGAAAACAATTAGGAAAAAGCAGGAAAAGAATAAAGGAGCAAAAGGCAGAAGAAAAAAAGGAAAGATTTATTAATAGTATTCATTTGGATAATTTCCGAAATCTTTCTACAGAGTATTTGATAAACTGGAAGATTTAAAAACCTTTCAGGTGATATAGATCATTCATCAATGTTAATAAGATTGCAGATAAGTGCGTTAAAGTCTTTTCAAGTTGCAAAGAGATTATATTATAACGTTATCTTGTGGCTTCACTAACAGATAAGGATTCTTTTATTTGTTATATTGTCAGCTAGAAACTAGAATTTTACTTTTTCAAGCTAATAGACAAAATTGAGCTATTATCACTTTTGAGAGGTAAAGTTGAGTAAATTACAAAAATGTACTCAAGCATGCAGAAGTTCAAAAACCTAAATCGAGTCGAAACTTGACATTTTTGAATAAGGATGACATTTTGCTCATGTTGAGTGAATTTAATCTAATCATCGATTGTATAATTTATCAAGCATAATTCAAGATTCACTTGCGCAATTTTTAAGTGTGTAACAATTATTACAAAGTTATGGCAACTATGCAGAAGCATGCCAATGATTCACTCCTATTTATTTGCATAGGGATGCTGACAAAGAAAAATAAATGTCCTTACATGTAATTTGTAAGTGGGAAAATACCAGTTATTTTATCATACATTATTTATACTTTTCAATTATAAAATGTTTCTCTAAATTCATTCAGTCTTAATATCCAAATAGAAGTGGAATCTTAATATTTCAAGAAAATCAAGTTTATCTCTTTTTAAAATTAAATAAAAGAAAATAATTTTCTTAGAATCAATTTATAAAATACATTCCAATTTTTTCTATATAATACATTTTATTTTATTTTATCTTTCCATTGTAACTATTATTTAGTTTTTAATCGTGTTTTTACTTATTGATTTAACTCGTCTAGGATTTTAACTATTATTTAATTTTAAAAATCGTTAACTTACCGGTTTTTCAATTCTTCTCACGTGACACTTGAAAACTCAAAAGTAGTAATGGATGTTTGTTGTTAAACACAGGAAAACATTCAATAGAAGAACCGCACTCTACGGAGATACAAGCGCAACTGACTGAGAAGAACTTTTTAAATCAAATACCGTGAGTCGCAAGAAGGAGAAAATGATCGAACTGAGCGGCAGCAATCCAGACAAACGCGAACCATCCATGCTCTTTTAAATAATTAAATCCCATACATTTTTACAAAAATAGAAAATAATACATTACCTATGAAACTCAAACAAAAAAAAAGAAAAGAAAATGATTACTTCTTACAAGAGATTCAGAAATTCTAACAGGTTCCAAGTCGCAAAATGATTTAATTTTGAATTTTATATCAAAAAAACAATACAATTATTTTTAAACCGTATTTTATGAACTGATTAAAATATTTTATTATTTAATAATTTTAATTCCTCAAAAATTGAAAAACGTTGAAAGTTAACGAAATGGCCTGGATTTTTTAGATATAAGGAAAATTAAATTTTCTGTGAGTGTGGAAAACCTAATCTTATAATTAAATAATTAAATGAAATATTAAAGTTGAAAGCCATTTCGTTACTTAGTATGGTATTTTTATAATCATATAGCAAATCAACTTGGGTGTCCTCAAAATTGAATCAATGAACATTTAACAAGCAGAAATCTGCTTGTTAAGAAAAGCGCAAATATCAAGCCTTGATTACATCATCAGAGTTCTGCCATGAATTTATGCAATTCCTCGAAGTTTGCCAATTTCGCACTAACAAAATACGCAGGAATTATGGCCATGAATAAAAATACAATAAAAAAACGTTATCTTTATTTTATAAAATATAATGTTTATTGGACTTTTTTAAACTTTCTCTTAACAAAATACAATATATTAATTACACTTTAGACGAGTGCCTGAGGTTTTTAAAGTATAAATAGACACTATTGTAGATGATAAGTCGAATATTTCTTATTGATGAGTTCGCACATACAAAGCGAGTTGTTGTGATGAAAATACGCAAAATCAATATCTTATATTTATCATTCCTAAATGAAATAAATCATCAGAAATTGAATTTTCATTTCCATCCCCGGAGATATGAAGGTCTTAAAAAAATAAAACTGCTAGTAAAGTTAAGTTCTATAATTATTGGAAGAAATTTAAATACTAAAAATTTCGTTATACGATTTCGCAGAGAATTTTTATAGTTTTTCCTTTCAACGGAAAAATCGACTCCAATTTCATTATGTGTTTACAGTTTGATGTAACTGTGATTTACATTATATAAGTAATTAATACCAAATGAGTAAAGCTACCAAAGGTACGTTATTTAATATTTATTTACGCGACGATTTAAAAGCAACGTGAAAACAACGTATTTAAGTGAAGCTTCGCGCGACTCAAATCACACGCCTTGTAAGACAGATGACATTTTCAGTCGGCATTATGCTGGCACAGAATATCCAAATCTGATCAAAATAACGGCTACCAAGCAGTTACGCACGCCAAATTGATATAATCTTACCCTAAATATCTTGTGCGTTAGAAAAAAACTCGTAATTGCACACTTGTGAAGAATCGGAAATTAAAGAACAGTCTGCGTTTTTGGAAGGCTGGCTCCTTGTTAGGAATATTTAATCAGTTAGAATAAAGAATTAAATGGCAATCCAGGTAGAGTTCAAATCGGTAAAAAGGTACCTTAAGAAATGTATACTCAGGGAAGAAAAGGTCTTCCTCGAGCGGTGCGTTATGAGCAAAGTTGAAGTGCAAATAAATTAGAATTAAGTCCAACTATGATCCCGGTTCCAGAATCTCGAATAAATAATCGCCTAGAAATTAAACAATAGAATGAATGAAAAATGATAATCAAAAAAGAGTGAATGCTCAGTAAATAATGCCTTCTCTGATGAGAATGTAAAAAAAGTCTTAAGAGTTGAATTCCCTATATGGGAGGGGTACACAATTGATAATTGTACCATTATGAAAGAAACAAGTTTTACAGATAATTGCAATAATCGGTCACCACAGAATACAAACCTCTTGAATCTGTTGAATCCTCCAAACACATTCAACATCGTTTTTAACAGTTTATTGAATAATTTATATCACAATGTAGCAACGTTTTCGCTTGCTTTCACCTATTCTCCATCAAATGTCCACTTTCCTGAGCTTGATTAGGCAAACCCGAATTGACTCGAGACGGTTGCACTTCTGCTCTCGCAACCGGAACAGCAGCTTGCTCATTCCTCCTCAAATCCGATGATGGCGCATTATTCTGCGCATTCTCAACCTTATATAAAATATTATGACAAAGAGGACATCTATCTTGCACATAAAGCCATTTTCTTAGACAAAATCCATGGAAAAAGTGGTTACATTTGGTAATCTTCGCGCTTTGCATTTCCTGGTAACAGATTGCACAAACGTCTTCCAACCTCCTCAATTGCTCCGCATCAGCTTCAGGTAGGGAATTAATTTTGTTAACAGCAGCTCTCCTTTTCATAAAAACACTCCAACCGGCAGTCGCCTCGCAGTAAATATTAAAATATGCATGGATGCACATCATGGTAGCTCTGATAGCGCCTCCGGATTCAAAAATGAGGATCCAGAGCCCGTTGAAGAAGAGAACAACTCCAAAAGCAAACTCCACTGTGTTTCCAAACGACCTGATGATATAGACACAGTCGTCGAGTTGTTCCCAAAAGTTGCTTCGGTAGGCGTCAAAGAGAAAGAGAAAATAGATCGCAAGGGAGACAATCACCTTGACGATTACCTCGATACTGAAAACGGTAACTGCGAGCATCCAGGTGCTGATTGTGTAATGGGACCAGAGGAAGATCAGAAGAGACATTGGAAAGCAGATGAGAAAAGTGCAAACTGCTAGAGCCCGAATGTGTCTGTGAAGAGCGGGATTGTGGGAAGCACTTAAGGACATGAGAAGAGGATTGACGGTATTGTGGACAAAGTGGAGGATCGCTGTAAAAAGGAGGCAGAAATTTCGATAGAGTCTAATAATACGTTTTTCCCGGTCGAGGGAAGTTAAGCCGGTTTGGAGAGCGAGAATGTAAAAGAGGATGGCAGAGACTGTACCCATGTTTTTGTCACCATCATCGGCTGTAAGAAGCACCCAACGGAAGAAGAAATCGATATAGTGACAAATGAGGGAGATGATGCTGGTCATCCCAAGAAGAGCTGTTAAGGTTTCACAACCGTTGACTAAAAGCGTCCGAATCACCAGGTAATAGGTGAAGGTGTCCCCTCGGTAGTAATTTCCCATTATCTGGATCACTTGTTCAAAGACCCGAAGAAGCCAAAAGGTCCGAAGAACGCAAGGGACGTTCAATCGATTCCATTCAGTCTCGACGAGGGCGGAAAGACCGTAGCTGCTGATGAAATTTCGGACGTGTTGGTAACCTTTATAGATGGTCTTCAGCATTGATATTCCATGATACCATATCACGAATTTTGAGACTCCTAGGGGAAGAAGTGTAGCAAAAACGGGCGCGTGATATAGGACGAAATTCTGAAATAGTTAATGCAGTTTTATTTAGAAAAATGATGTGAAGGAACTTAAAAAAAATACAGAAAAGGTTTAATCATTTTGAGAAACTTACTGGCATAGGATGAATTCCTAACATAGAAGGTGCAATGAAGCTTAGGACGAGAAGCTTCTGGACTAAGGGATTCCTTGGAGCGAGATGAATGTAACAAAAAATACTTGCTAAGACACATTGGAGAATGTAGTTTTGGATTACGATAAGACCCGTTCCATATTGCATCAATTTTTTTAAATTTAGACATAGGATGTCGTCCAAGATGCTGGTCTCTCCTCCTTGGATCATTATATACATGTTGATTGCCTTAATTGTACTGACGTTCGACCAATACGATATGAATATTACTCCCACGGATGTCAGGTAAAAATATATGACTATGAGTTGCCTCTTTGAGAGCATAAACATGCATAGAGAAGCGATGCATCCTGAAAGATAAAAAAAAGTAAAGTTATTGCAAAGAAAATTTCAAGTATACAAACTACTTGTTTTACCCAAAACATAGAGTGAATTTACTTCAAAACATTGCTTTCAACGTTATACGTAGTATAAGTGCCTTGTTACAAAAGCAGTGACCTAAACGAATTAACGTTATAACGTAGTGTGAAGCAGAAATGAATGAATTAATTACTTTCCAACTCATTAGTTTTTTAACTCAAGAAGGCTAAAGCACTTTTTTCTAAATAAAAGTTGAAAGAACACTAAAAATAAAGTTGACATTTAACTTAAGCGTGCATTTAAGTAATGTCGACAGCGTCCTTCACGGGCGATTTCACGCTCTGGAGAGAAACTAGTCTTGATACTTCTTGTAATACTCAATAGATTTATATTCGTACCTAAGCAGCAAGCAGTAACTTTGAAGGCTATCATAAAATAGTTGTGGTACGAATCAAGTGTGCTCAAGTGTTGCAAAAATGGCTCTGACGATGCTGAAGCAATCGAACCCACAAGAGAATCCGACACGTCTATCATCGTAAAATTCTCCTGAGTTTCTTGAGAGTCGATACCTTTTCCAGAAAATCCAAGACTGATCCTTAGTAACTCATCGATAATAAAAAGGGGTGGTACCCTCATTAGCACGTCCGCAAAGTTCATGAGCCACTCTCGTACCGTTACCTCCATTTTTCAAGATATTTTTGCGGTATTAACAAAGAAGTATCTTTTTAGTTAAAGAGTACAAGTCACTTTCAGGAATTCGTTTGATTTATCATTTTAAGCGTCCAGTTCACCAATTCGCATAAGCGATCCGATGGCCTAATGAACCAAATTTTATAATTATAAGGTTATTCTTCCAGGATAATGTATTGGTAATTGTGTACAAAAAAAATATATGTAGTTCTAAATTTTAAACCAGTAAATTAATAAAAGGAAAGAGATATGAAATCATAATTTTATTTTACAAAAAATAAAAACAACTAGGTGTTATCTTTATTAATGTGTTGCTAAATTAAAACGAAATTAATACAAATATTTTAATTCTGATAAAAAATATTCAAACTGTTTTTAAAATGCATTATCACGTTGCATATTTTGCGAGCTAGTTACAGCTGGAATACATGCTTATCTCCAACCAAACAATGTACGTTTCTTTGCATAATAGAAAAGAAAATTATATGACACAAATTTGAACGAAAAATCTACTTTTTCTACCATATTTTATATTTTGTGAGGTAATTTGTCAATATTGTCATAAGGGATAACTCGAAAATTTTCGTATTAGTTTTGATTTCAAATTAAATAATGATTTTTTATTCTTTTAAAAACGGCGACATTATTTTGCGATTGTTTTCTGTTTTAAAGTACAATAATTAAACTCAAATGCTGAAAAAGTAAAAATTAATTTATTCTCAGGCGCCAAAAGTTTTAAAAACGAAACCGAAATGTTTAAGTATCTGGTCATGGGAACAAATTATAGAATTTGATTCAAAAACATAAATTTAAAAATTTGAAATCACTAAACTTTTTTGTTAAAAAAATCTTAATGAATAATGTCATTTTACACTTTACATAAGAACTACATGAAGATGTTATTATTTCAACTGTGGTGTATAATTAACGATGTATGTTATTGTGAAACTGAAATTTTAAAAAATGATTGCCACAGGGGTTTATAAAAAACAATGTCGTAATTACGACATTGTTTTTTATAAACGCAGATTAAGTTCCATATGTAGATTAATCTTTAATATTATGCTCAATACTCTAATTAGATTTTAAACTACTTTATTATTTATGATAAAAATATATAATAAATAAATATTATTTCTAAATTATTATTAATGGACTGCAACCCAAACAATAGATTCGCTCAAATTATTATAAATCATTATCGAAGACGATTAATGATTCTTTAGAAACAATCGAGTAAATGTTGAAAATAATAGGAGCAGTAGATGGATTGCAAATGATTTAAAATCTCATCATTACTCTTAAAAAATTATTGCAAAACTTGATTGGCATGTCCATTAAGAAAAAACACTTTTAATACAGGTATTGTAGGAATACTGTGAAATACATGAAATATACAAACTATAAGTGCTGTCAAAGATTAAAGGCATTATGGAAACGGTCGTAAGGTGCTCGAACTTTATGAACTGTGTTGATTTTGAGTTTCGATTCATAGCAACGAGGAAGAAAACTTATTAATTCGTTATCCCTTTATAAAACTTTCATAAAAATCAATTTATAGTTAATATTCAGAAGTGCCGAGGAATGACTCGTGCGGAAATCCAACAAATTTCAAAATTCTACGTACTGATTATTTTTATCCCGGACTTCGTTTTTCTTCTACGTGGACTTTAGAACTTCAATTTTCTGTTGACACTCCACTGATTTTGATAACCTAACTCAACGCTTGATTTAATGAAAATTTCGAGTTTCACGGAGATTACAATGACAGAACCGAAGAGTCCCATTGTTTTAGCATGATTTTCTGCGTAAACGTTCACAAATCACAATCAGTCATTTATCTTGATGAGGCAACTCTTTTCCAGGGACGTCAAAAAAATTTTCTGTCTCTAAAATTTCTATATTAGACTTATATGTGCAGAATTTAAAACCTTAATTTACTAAATCAACTCAACCTATAAATATTTTTTCCTAAGCCGGTAGAAAAATATACAAATCTCTTTTAAATTAATAATTAAACAAATCAATTAAAGGCATCCAAGAAACCTAACCTCACTTTTCCTTGCTTACGCACATCTTTTATACGCTCCTGGAGAATCAAAAATCGAGATCAGGGACGTCTCTAATTTCTCTATTACTTTACCCTTTCTCGTCTGAATTATTAAATTTACTTGAAAAAATAAAACCAAACATTCTCTACAGTCTGTAAACTAATTATTAAAATAATATTCAGATAATAATAGGGCAGAGCCAGAGAGAGATGAGAGCACAAGAGATTAGAGACAAGCCAAATATCATTGCCAAAAGCTTTGGACAGCTTTGGACAAGCACTATGTACTGTCCTGATAGTCGACGACGCATATGAACGAATAGATTTGCAGAATGAGAGTCTGAACATCCAATCAATATCCTCGAAACGCTCGAAACTCATTTGTGAATCACCGACCACCGGATCTGCGATATACAAGCAAAGTATATCAAATATATAATATATCTCTGATAATATAATATAATCTCTGATATTGATATATAACCGGAGAACCTTGTCCTTTACGTTGTGTCCGTTGATTGTGACAGAGATGGTTGTGACCGTTGTGACCGTTTTGTGACGAATAATCCAAAATGGCCGTACGCTGGTGCATAAACATTATAGCACCAAATGCATGGGACTGAACTTTAATTTTTTAATATCTTCTTAAAAAATCATTTCTCAATATTTTAGTATCTAAAAAATAGTTTTAGTTTTTAAAAAAATATTTAAGGCCATGCATCTTTTTTAACTTTCCTGAATTAGTTTTTTGGAAATATTCATTTTGCGGAGAAAAACTTGGGATATTTATTTGATTATTTGATTAAATAGCTTTTCAGAAACTAAACCTATTTTCAAATACTAAAATGTTAAGAAATTAATTGTTATTCTTATTTGGTGCCATTGTTTATGCACCAGGAATTGAAAATGGCCCGACTGTTGAAAACGTCTGTGGGCGGCGCTAGTAGTAACTTTGCTCTATAAAAGCAGGCCTGTAGGAAAAATTATATAAATATATAATTTATATATTAAAAAAAATTATTTATCATTAATAAATTTAAAAATTGAATGATATACGTATATAATAATATATATATATATAATTATTAAAGTCATATATATGTTAAAATTTATTTCATTTATACGTATATCATTCAATTTTTAAATTTATTAATGATGAATAATTTTTTTTAATATATAAATTATATATTTATATAATTTTTCCTATAGGCCTGCTTTTATAGAGCAAAGTTACTACTAGCGCCGCCCACAGACGTTTTCAACTCTTGT
>JAUESI010000029.1:8017017-8039198 GCA_032275145.1 Synergus laeviventris
GCATCCCCCTATCAACCCCTGTTATGCCATTTTGGATTATTACGTCACGTCACATATATATATAAAAAGAAAAGGTGTCGCGATTTTTTAATGCGTGTACAAAGAAATAAACTCATATAACCATTAGTGGTCTCATTCAAATTTATAATTATGATTAATTTCATAAAAATTTAATCCCTTTTGTACATGAAATGGAATTTTCCAACAAAGTGCTAATTTAATAAATTTGGACAACTGTCAACCATCATAACCTCCATTATTTCGTACTTTTATTGATTAAAGTTGCTCTATTAAATACGTAACACTTATAATTAATACATTAACAGTATATAATGTGTACCTCTATTATGTTGACATCATAAAGTTCTCTCGTGCAAAAAATTAATGAAATTAGATTTTTAGAGCAAAAGTCTAATAACTCCAAGAGTGTTGTTTTTTGTAAAGCATAATTTCATAGTGAAAAAAGTGCGGGAAATATGATAAGTTGTAATTTGCACTGGAAGAGAAGGAGAGTCTAAATAGAAATGTTATTTTGATTTGTGCTTGTTGTGTAGTATTATAATAATTTGCACCATGGTGCTCTGGATAGTAGTTTTGGCGCTAACTGATTTGAATTTTGGATCTGCTCAAAACAGTAATTACTTTTTATTACACATAATATTATAAGGGGAGGCCGAAAAATTAGGGTAGTTTTAATTATTAAAAAAATATTTCTTTCATCAATTGTCTTCTGACATGTTGTATATTATAGAAATAGAATATTTGTATGATTCAACTCATTTAAAATCTTTTTATTAATCTTTCACATTAAATTTCAACTCTAGAAAACATTTATTTTCAGCATATGATGATCATGGCTACTGTGCACCTTACAATGGAAAAATTTGTCAAAAGTACCTTACTGGAATTGGCAAGGTATGGTTCAATGACACACCTGATAATCCTGGTGGATGGTTAAATGAGCAGATATCAACTGATCTCTGGAAAGAACTGATCGAAAATCTAAATGAACCATGTCGTTCAGCAGCCGAGGTAAAACCATCTTCATTTGACTTTAAAAATAACTATATTGCTAATTTTAGGTATTTTATTTCTATTAACATCAGTACTTTTTGTATACAATCTGAATGTAATTTTAATTTTTCAGAAAATGCTTTGTTTGTATGCATTTCCACAATGTCGAAGCACGGATGGCTTGCCCCTTTGTTACGAAGATTGCATGGCGATGCGACACGAATTTTGTTTTAATGAGTGGGCACTTATCGAAGACAATAAAGAAAGAGGAATTTTTATTAGATCTCGTGGCCATTTTTCACTGCCAAATTGTGAAAGTCTTCCAAAAATTGACAATGATACGGTTACTTGCTCAAATATTCACTTGACTGATATGGATCAAGATCTCATTACTTGTAAGTTCTCCTTGCTTTTAATCAATTTCAGTGATTATTTTCTACTTTGATTTAAAAATCAATAATATTATGTTTTTTATTTTATAGATGACTGTGTTCAAGACAACGGACGGTTTTATATGGGTGACGTCAATAAAACAAGAAATGGTCTTGATTGTCAAACCTGGAGTTCTCAAGAGCCACATTTTCACGATAGACCTCCTAACGTATTTCCACAAATTATTAACGGTGAAAATTACTGTCGAAATGCAGGTGGAAACGAACCGATGCCTTGGTGTTTTACTATGGATCCTGAAATACGATGGCAATACTGTGACATTCCAAAATGCGGTATGTTATCACATTCTCCTTTTTAAATGTTTACTTTCATTCTTGGATACCTATAATTACTTCATTTCTAGATAATTCGACTGAAGAAATTTCAAACATTGACCCTAACGACTTATCATTGGAAACTTTTTTCACTCCAAGTTTGATTCTGATTGTATCATTCATTGGAGTTTTAATAATCGTTGGAACCTCGCTTGCATTATTACTAAGCAACAGATTCCAAAAACATCATCAAGGATATGATCCAACAGAAAATCAGGTACTTCGATAATGATAATTACCTAACTTTTGATAAATAAATAAATAACGAGGGGAACCAGGAACTCTTATATCAAACATGAATTATTTTAATTTCAGGACGTGAATATTGACCTGGACAAGCTTCCAAGCAACGATGCATATCACAAAACCGGGGCGCTGCTCAATCCAAAATTAGAAAAGTTAGAGTTCCCTAGGAACAATATCATTTACATACGAGACTTAGGTCAAGGTGCCTTCGGTCGAGTCTTTCAGGCAAAAGCCCCTGGCTTGGTTTCTGGCGAAGAATTCTCTAATGTTGCAGTAAAAATGCTAAAGGACGAAGCTACTGACGATCTCTTAGTCGATTTCGAACGCGAGGCATGTTTGCTTGCAGAGTTCGATCATCCTAACATCGTGAAACTACTCGGAGTTTGTGCTCTCGGTCGACCAATGTGTCTTCTTTTCGAATACATGGGTCGAGGCGACTTGAACGAATTTCTACGGTCCTGCTCTCCTGGCAACTACATCGTCCGCAACTTCGAGAATGATGGATCTTATACAGATTCTCATATGACGCACATGGATTTAATAAACATTGCAAGACAAGTGGCTTCTGGGATGGTTTACTTATCAGATAGAAAATTCGTTCATCGTGATCTCGCGACTAGAAATTGCCTAATAAATGATCAGATGGTGGTGAAGATAGCGGACTTTGGACTCTCGCAGAAAATTTATCTCCAAGATTATTATAAAGGCGATGATCAAGATGCAATTCCCGTTAGATGGATGCCATTAGAGAGTATACTTTATAATAAATACACTATCGAAACTGACGTCTGGGCCTTCGCGGTATGCCTCTGGGAAATCTTTAGTTTTGCACTTCAGCCTTACTATGGAATGACACACGAGGAAGTTGTTAAGTATATCAAAGAGGGAAATGTACTTCAGTGTCCTGAAAATACGCCTCCAGCAGTTTACGAACTCATGAAACTTTGTTGGAACATGAAACCCTATGATCGTCCAACTTTCAGGACGATTCACGATACGTTGGAAAGCATAAAAAACGAGATGGAAGCTGAGAATAAATCAGAAAAGGTACCCTTGCGTATTCTTGTTTAAAACAGAGGTTTGAGATTATTTATTTTAATTAAGGGCTGATCTTTGATCAAAGTTGAAGGACCTAAAAATCGAGATGTAGATGAACGTGACAATATTTTTCAGTTGGCTTAAATAGATAAATTAATTTAATCTAAGAGTTAAATTGACTACAAAAGAAATCGCATAAAAAACCAATTTGTTCGTAATGGTAATTGATGACAATTGAATGTGAGTAATTCGTTTTGTTTTTATAATAAAAAAAAGACTGTATGTTGCTTCCGTTAATTTTAAATAATATAGGAAGTTATTTTCGTGATAATACATTCCACGTCAAGAAATTCCCAATTACAGAACAATAAAAAGTCATTACGGGGAAAAAATGTCCAATGTTCTCTAGAAGATTTAAAATTTATCCAGCCTGCGAATTTCCACTCTAAGAGGAAGTTTTATAAGAAAAGATCTTTATAAATACATATAAAATTTTACAAGACACGACATTTTTTGACATGACTTCTCGATATTATTTTTGATGATGTACCTACTATAAAAAGAGAGAAGAACTGAAACTGATAGGATATTTTCTCCAAAAGAATAATAAGACTGCTAAATAGCGATCACAATAATTAAGATACTAACATTGAATGAATTTTCAGTTATGCAGATAAATGCAGGTAAACAAACATTCGTTTTTCGTACACTGCCTTGTCAATTGCATTTTTATATTTCAGAAGACTTTAAATGAATATATTTATTTGTAATTTAAACTTTTGTCACAGATGTTGCTTAGTCCGAAATTTTTCAAAGTGATTATAAATGAGACTTTATTAACAGACTGAAAGACTTAAGGGACCGTGAAAGTTTCTTGGACAGAGGATTTCTGTATTCAGAATCCTTAAATATCCTTTGCAGAGTAATTCATCTTTGATCGTAAAATTAATGTGAAGTATAGGATTACATGTTTCTAAAATTGAAAATAGATATTGTGAAATGCCTACACGCAGCTTTAGCATTACTTTTAAGCTTTACAGACTTTCACTTTCAATTCTACAATAATTATTTACTATTCTTATTTTGTCTGTGTTTCAATGTTTGATTAATGTTTTCTCCAATTTATTTCGAAACGTGAATGTTTAAAAAATTGTTCATTTGTATCATTTAGCTGTTGTTAATTTTAAAATAAATCGACTTCGTTTTTTGGCTTATAATAAACTTTATTTTTCATTTATTATTTTATTATTTATTCACTTATTTATTTTCAAATTTGTCTTTGGAAATTGTCCAGAGTAGAAAAGTTCAAAATATTATTCAAATATCGAAATTCATATCGCTTTTTCTCTTTCGCGTGGCTCAATACTTGTTTTATAATTTAAATCCTTCTTGTATGTGTATTTACTGTCTTTCTGGTAAATGTATTATATTGAAATATGTTATATTTATACATATATTTCCTAATTGTTAGGTGTTAGTATCGTTGATATACCAAAAAGGCGGAATACTTTGAATTACTTACATTACTTACAGATTGCTTCTGTAACCAATGAAGTGCACACTGCACATGGTTAGAGAATCACACTGTATATATAAGAATGAGATATATATTATTATATGCTAATACTAAGGATCTTGTTACGAGTAATTTAGACTACCTGAAACTCAATAAATGTGAATTACAGCAATATTTTTACCTATCTGTAAAACTACAAATTGTATGAATCTCTATCAGATAAAAAATGGGCTTTTATATTATTTTCAAAAAAATGTTTTTGGTTTAGCATGTTTTTCAATTTTTCAGTAATTTTAAGTGTAAAAAAAGAGTTAATTCCATTTAAAGTCGGAGAAAACTTTTGTTCAATATTCTACAATTCTACGTATGTAAATAGTTTTAAGACCTTCTGTACACTCGTTTTATTTTAATCGTGTGTCGCCTAAGCACCTATTTCGTATTTCTATTGTTTTAAAATAATTTGCCCATTTTAATCTTAATGTACACAGAACGCACGATTACCTCACCTTTCGGAAGAACTTCTATCGTATATACATTTATATAAAACTGTGAACCACTACAAAGTAAAACCTGCCAAGTCACCATTTCAAAAAATGTTTTATACAAATATTTACACAACTTAGGAATGTTAATAATATAAGGACTACATTTTTTAATGGGATTTAATCATTTTTAAAAAGTATGTACTTTATGTTCGACTGATCACTACTATATTGAGTCTTAAATAAGTTTATTCGTTATATTTAAAGCTTAACAAAAGACGAAAATTTCACTTTATTCTAGGTTTCAAGAAACTTTCTTGAAATTAATTTATTATTTTGATAATTATAATAATTTCATGCATTCTGCCGACTTGCAGATTTATATATAATTTGTTGTGTTCTTTTATTTCATAGTCGATATTTGATTTCGAATCGAATATTTTAGACTGGATATAATTTTGCTGTAAAGCTATCACCAGATTCTGTGATTGTATTTATTGAAGTTAAAGGCTCTACCAGAGCTCTACTTATCCTGAAATCACAATGAGCCTAAAGCAAATTTTAAAAAGAATATCAAGAGTAATTATTAATTGGTTTTCATTACTGAAAACAAATCTCTCTGATAAATACCATCTCTAAATTTAAAACGGTTTAAATTTTAATTTGGAACGCTTTCAAACTTAGAGGCTGTGCATTTTTTAAGAGTTTTGATATTAGATTCGAATGCTTTCGAACTTAATATACAAAAAGTTCTCTTGTAAAGCTTAAGTATTCTCACGTAAAACAACGTTAACGTTATATCTTTTAAATTTATAAAAATGGTATTGGTGTTAAATTAGTACCAAAATAGTATTTTATTCGCGTTTTGGTTAATAATAATTTAGTCAGCTATATGTATTTCATGAAATATAAATCTGTTTTAAAGAATAAAAATTAAGTTTTTACAGATGAATTGTGTATAATAGGTGAAGAAAACAAATTTTTAGTAAAATTGAGTTAACGCAATGTTAAAAGTTAAGAAACTTCAAAATATTATAAGACTCCGATGTACAACTTTTACATAAAATAAATGAATGATTTCATAATACACCTATTGTCTTTTCTTTTGTTCTACAATTATTATTTTTTTATATTAAGAATGAACAATAGGAAGAAATAAAATTATTAATCCAATTTTTTTTTGTGAATACATATAACATCAACTCATTTTTGCGCGGAAAAAAAATCATTACATTTGAATTTATTTAATTACTTTCACATATTTTAACATAAAATAAATAATTATAATTTTATACTGCGGCCTTCTGATTTATAGAGTAATCATTATTGCATAATATTAATATGAACTTCAGATATCAACATATGAATAATAAAATAGGTCTTTCAGCTTGATACAGTTTATTTTCAGCTTAAAATAAAATTATGATACAAATATTTGGTTCGGTGATTACATGTGTACACTGTACATAGAACGTATGTTTTACACGTATCGGCTCAGTCCCATAAATTCTATAAGCCATTTCGAGATCATCGCAGTCATAAAGATATGAGCCAGGCCAGAAATTTATATATGAATTTCTTATGTATTTAACTATAATTTCCTACTTTTATCTTTCACTGATTTTCTGTAGTCTGACATTCTAAATAAAAGTGAATTAATACATTTTCTTCAATTGTTTACAAAAACTAAAACATGAATAGGTACATGAAGATAAAGAATTAATAAATAGAAACTAGATAAATATAAGGGGAGTTTACCGATATTTATAATCTAAAAAAATTGTTCCAAAAATTCTAATTTTCAAACGGAATTACTTAAATTTTATTGTGCTTTTAGTTATTATTTAAAAAATTATCTTATTCCATGTTTATTTTAAGAAATGTTCTTCTCATATAATAAAAAATATTAAACTATTCCAGCAGTTGTAAAAATATTTAACCGGTCCTGATAACATCATTATACATTGCAATACAATATTTATATTATTCATTTTCCACTTTCGGTATAATATTTACTATTTGTAAAGTGCTATGAGAACAAGTGACACATTATATTTCTGGCGCGATATCTGGGCAAAAATATTGTTTATCCAATAGATCATAAAAATGCAACAAACTTTTTTAATCAATACTTTTCTTATTAGTTTTTAAGAATATAAAACCTAGTTTTTAAAGAACAAGATTTTTCTGGACTCATAGAATTTATATATAATATTACAATAAAAACATAGAAGATATTAAATTAAAATGAATACTTAAATATTTGGATTTTTGGTTTTGTTTGCATAAGTACTTATGACAATACTTACTTCTTTGGTAAAGGTATCATTAATTTAAAATCAAATTGGATATTTAAAAATTATTTTTCAAAGCTTGAAGTGAACATTTAACACGCTTAATATCTTTATAGTTTTCCAAAAGATTTGAAAATTGACTTTTTTAGACGTATGAGAGATTCAGTGTTGTCATGAAGTTTACAAATTATAATTACCTAAATATATTATAATAATCACGAAAAAATGTAAAACTGGAAAAACAACGAAAACTTGTTATAAATACTTTGCAGTTTGTTACTTGTTCCTACAAACAGAATTAGGCTAGAAAATCACTCCGTCTTCAATTATTAAGAATTACATTAAACAATTAAGTTCTAAAACTTAACAGGCAATACGAAAGGACCAGATTTGCTACATGTTAAACATTAAACATATAAAACTCTAATGCCTAAACTTTTAATACTTAAAACTGGGGCTATAATCTTTGGAATATTAAAACCTGTACTTTGATTATCTATAACAAGACACAATATAACTCTTTTTTATACTAACGGATTATACACTTCGTTCGTAGGAGTAAAAGGTTCCTAAAGCAAAGTGCTAAGTTATTCTGTCAGAGAGAATAAATTTCTCCAAAGGCTTCCATTTATTTCTATGTTCGGAAATATTTTAGGATATGAGAAAAAATTTTAGAGAAATCTATTCACTGAAGAACACGAAGATTATTTCATGCACTGCTTAACAAGTTTGCATAACTGAAACTGCTTAACTTAAATTTAAACCAATAAACAGGTTATAGAAAAAGGAATGTAGAACCAATTCCTTTTCAGGAGAGTGAAGAATCGTTGATGTGGTCTCATAAAAATGTTTTTTTTTTGTGAAAATAAACAAAGTAATTGATGAGGATTAGAATCTGAGTCAGTATTTGAGAAGTACAAAGTTCAAATTTTTCCCATCGATGCATGCTTAATATTTTACCACATTTTGTTAACGTACACCGAACGATTATTCTCAACTCGTAATACATAAATATTTTCCAGAAATTTAAATATTTTGTTCTGTGCTTAAGCGTTCTGTATATGTTTCTTAAGTATACGTATAAGGTTTTAAAAGTAAAGAAATACTCAAAAATAGTAAATACAACCAAATTTTTAAGAGTCGTTGAATCAGGTGGATTGTCTAATAAATCAAAACTGAGGAACTCTCTCTTAATGAAGGTACTTAGAAGGCATCCTTGATATTTTGAAACTGTTTAATGGCTAAGTCGACTGGTAAATCGAACTTATGATTCGTAAGTCGATCAAGTGTGTGAAAAGCATCTTGGAAACCTGAAAGATTTAAATTTATTTTTTTAATTTATACTTATATTTGTTAACACTATCTATTTATTTTATTGAGGTGAATTTATAAACCTACCGGTTTTTACAACATAACTCCAAGGCATAAAATGTGTTTCTAATAAGTATTGACATTGCAGAATCAATTTCAGCCACACGACTAACTTGTTGGCGCTGCAAGAGAGATCAAAATAAATTATAGTGAACCTATCGATACTTGAATAAATGTTGAATTAAAGTATGATATACTCACTTTAAAGCTGCACAAATAAATGCCTTAAAGTGGGTGTCATAGCTTCTCTTGTAAGGAGTGTGAGATGTGATTATGTTGCCGATAGTTATTAATAAGCTCTATAAAAGGGAAGTTGTTATTTGGTTAATATTAAAACATTATTTCAAAATACAATGATAGGATAGTTTTTTCTGTTTTACAGGTTTTCTTACCTGTTTAGAGGAAATTGCTCGACCTCCAACAAGGTCCAGATTAAAGCTCTGTGAGAGTTTCTGAGCAGGCGCCGAATTATACCGATGTCCATTCTTGATTTCATAATACTTCAATACTATCACCCATGCATGCATGGAACTGCTACTGTTGTGACTTCTCTGTGGAAAGCATCCAACAAACGGAACGACACTGTTCACATGAACATCGGTACTTGATCCATGTTGCATCAAATCTCTAACGGCAATGGCCAGATGTTTCCTCACAGCCGAAGTGACCTTCGCATTGCTCTGAGCGACCGGAGAGTCTGAATCTGAAGAATATTCAATGTCAAGATCGTTATCATATTCATCATTACGGTGCTCACTTTCTGCTAGAATCTCCAAAATATGTTCAACAGCGATATCCAAACGAGTTCGCACGTCTCGCCAACTGCAGACGGAATTAGTCTTGAAGGCCCCCCTAGATCTTCCGCTGCCACATCCAAGTTGCGATAAAACATACATGTGCAAAAGCATCACAACTTTTCGGACAGTGTTCAAACTCTCGGTTCGATTTTCTTCATCTATTGGCCTTTTCTGGAAGGATTTTTTGGAGTAGGAAGAAGCAGCTGGAGCTCCGTTTGTATGAACTGGACAAGCACAAGTGCAGGCTAGAGTTTCTGTGCTTATTTCACCCTGAAGATAATTTATGAAGCGTTCCAAGTCAGCAATTTGGGTTTTTAATTGACCCACTAATTGTTCTTTCATCTTTAAAGGACTGACGATCTGAAAATGAAAGGTATTTTTTTTATTTTCATTTATAAGAGAGCGGGAGAGAATGAGAGGGGGGAAAGGTAAGGAAATATGCACCTGACTTATCGCACAGTCTACTTGCCACCTTAAATCGTCTAGTGGCAGTTTGCAAAGATCATCGACGTCGAAGTTCAATTTTTCCTTAAGATGATCTGAAATTTATGACATTTTTTGAAATGCATATTTGGGGCATGCAATTACAATTTAAATAACAAAAAAATTGGATAATTATTACTGAACAAGTATGTTTGCAACTTACTGATTATGATATTCTGTCGTTCAAGAACAACACTTTGAGGCAAATCTGCATCCCCCGTTTCGTATGCGTATTTTTCTAGATCTTCTAGCTGTGATTTTAATTGGCTTATTAAATCCCTTTGTTTGGATCTTTGTAATGCCATTTTTGATTCAAGTTCCGCATCGTTCAGTTCTCCAAAATTCTGTTAATTGAAACTCTTGTGAATTATAAAGCTTTATAATAAAGAAATAAAATCTGTAAGAAATTACTGAGTAGAAACGTACACTATATCTGCCAGAAGTGGGTGTAGACGATCTACTATCAAACCCTAAGTTATTCGGAACATCAGGAATTCCTCTAAATGCAAATTCTTCTAACTCCTTGAGCAAGCTTTCTTTTTTATCAGTTGGCGCATCTACTATTTGTCGAAGTCGTAGTTGAACCTAGAAAAATAAAATTTTAATTTTATCACAAAAGAAGTAAAATTTGTATAAAACGTTTGTCCAAAATAATTTTCTTACGCTCCAGTTTTACTTATTTACCTGAGCAAAGTGCGTTGTTAATGCAATCAACGACGAGTTGAGGGTCTCTTGCTCTTCTTCTAAAATTCTCAGCCTTTCCACATCATAAGGCAAACTAAAAAAAATGTATTTAAATCAAAATATGTATCCTTTGCATAGGATAACTTCATATATACTTTGCGATGACTAACTTTGTCGAATAATGAATATAATAAACGAAAATAAAAAAAAAGATAAGTAATATTTATTTTAAATATACTTACTTTTCTAGCGAAGTATTATATTTAAATTCACTCTTATATTCATCCTTAAATTCGTCATCTCCATCGTTGGCACCAACAGGAGCCCATCTTTCTCCAAAAGGTTTCTCGCTCTCATCGGAATTATAAAAATCATCATTTTCACAGGGCTTTAACAATTCTTCACCAGGTTTCAGCAACTCGTTCGTTAGCTCGCTCATTTTTCTTTCTATTTTTATTTCCTCTAGTTTTGTTTCTAAAGGGAACTCCAGGTTAAAATCCTCCATTTTTATTGACTATTTTTAATTCGATTTTCCAAACACTCGTGTATGTTCACCACCAAAACCCAGCTTATACAGCTCAGCTGTTTCCAGATATTATCACTGTCCAAATGATACATTCTACTTTAACTGAAAATATTTCATTCTGGGGAAGTACGACGTTTCTATTACAATTTCTATTGTACACAATTGTATTGTACATCAAGATCTTCCAGTCTTCCGTTGACATCTGTCACTTTAATCCATAATTAACTTCTGCGCACGTGTACACCCTGTGCGTCAGAGCGGTCGATTTTGCACCGATTTGCATTTACATATATCTTTTAAAAAAATGTTTTTTTTTCATGTATCTTGCTATGACTTAACATTTGTCAAAAGGTAATAAATTCCCGTTATTTATGTCATGGCTAGCAATAGTCTAAATTAAGAATACATGATATATCTGATAGATATATATCAGTATTCAGTGGTTATGGTGGTTATGGCGTTCGTGCACCGTTCGTGAGTCGTGACGTTGCGGTTAATGTTGTGTTAATGTGTTTATGACGTTCATCAAGTTCGTGATGGAATGGAACCGGAAGCACATGCTGCACCAATCTAACCTATAAAAAAAGCAAAATAGTTTTTTGGTATATATATCGATCCAGGTTTTGGAAGTATATCACAAATGTTAGTCCGCGTCCTAGTAGTGACAAATTATCATTAAATCTCAATAGTTTTTAAATAAATATGTCGCGAATGCTGTTTGAGAGATTAGTAAAACAAATTAGAGGAGTTCCAAAAGTCAGTACTTGGTCGCCACTGGCTACCGCTTTTAACTCGAAAGTTGCAGAAAAATACAATTATAAGTTGTCGGAAAAGCAAACTGTAAGTGAAGTCTTAGAATTTTCCTAAAATATTTCAAGCAAAGCAGACTTCATGCGTCTTTTTGATTTATCATAATATGACATAACCTACAAATTGTTTATTATGTATATTTTAAGAAAAACATTTTTCAGTATTATTTTTTTGATACAGTTTTATAATTTTTGATGGTTCTATGTTTTTGTTCATCTATTGAGTCATGTTAAAAATTAAAAATACTTAAACAGCACGAAATACAATTTTTTAAAATAATTTTCTAATTTTAAAGTTTCCAAAAATATTCCAAATATAGATTCCAAAATTAAATGTTATTATTGTTTTGACGTAAGTCACTGCCAGCATGTATAATGTTATAAGAATAGTTTCAATATTAGGTTAACTTAAATACTAACATAATTCTAACTTCACTGTATTGCCATTGAAAAAAAAAACTTTTTGTTATGTAGGGATTATTTGGAATACCAGAACTCGAAAATGCAGAAGGTTTCGAAACCCTCAAAAGATACGCAATCTCGCATTCAAATATACTTATCGCGGAAGCTAATAGTTCGGACCGAAAAAGAAAAATGGTCGAAATATTTGATGAGCTTTCCGACACCTTATGTAAAGTTGGAGACATGGCAGAATTCATCAGGCTTGCTCATCCTGAAATAGAGTTTACAAACGCTGCAGAGGATGCGTGTTTGGCAATTAGTAACATAGTTGAAAAGTGAGAGCCTAATTGAACCGCCGCATCGTATAAGGGGGTATAACATTTCTTGAACCCAGGCGCTAAAAGTTGTAATTTGTACATTGCCCAGATCAATTTGCGCTCGGACCAAAAAGTTTTATACCCCCTTATTATACGATACAGCAGTTAAATTATAAATTTAGATTCTGCACCATTTTAAATTATTTGTCAACATTTTATTTAATTAAATTTAAAAAATTTAATTTGAATTACCTTTTTAGATTAAACACCCATCGAGATTTGTATAACTCATTGTTGCACGTTGTAAAAAACGGAGACATACAGAAAACAACAGAAATCGACAATCATGTAGCGGAATTATTTTTATTTGACTTTGAACAGAGTGGAATTCACCTTCCTGAAAAACAGAGACAGAAAGTTGTGGAACTTAACGACTACATCCTGCAAGTAATTATATAAATATATTTTTTTTGTAAAGTTTAGCTGTAATTAAATTATCAGGAATTGATTATTAATTAATTTGAGATTTTAGACAGGACAAAAATTCACGGCAGGAGCTCTTAATCCGAGGAAAATGCGAATAGATTTGCTACCAGAATCAGTAAGAAAATAGTAAGAAGTATTCCAACTACTTCAAAGTACAATCGTACAATCGAATCATATATAATTTTTAAATTATGTTATGATTATCCAGCTTTGTCTCCCTTGGAAACGAAATTGAAATCACTGGTCATTATGCGGACTCACCAAGTGCTTTATTACGTGAAGCCACTTACAAAATATTTCTTCAACCTGAGAGACATCAAGAAAAATTACTACGAGAAATCCTAAACTCAAGACACGCACTTGCTCAAATTTGTGGGTTTACTTCTTACGCTCACAGGTAAATTATATTATAAGAAATTTTTGTTTTAAATATAAAAAGGATTTTTAAAAATATAAATAAAATGAATAATTTCTAGAGCTGTAAAAGGAAGCACTGTAGAATCACCTGAAAAAGTAGTAGACTTTTTAAACATTTTGAATGTGGAATTGAAGGACAGAGCCGGAAAGGACTTCGAAACGATGCAAAAAATGAAGGACTCAGAACAATCAAATTATAGTGTTAGTGAGATTTACTAATTAGATTCAATTAATGTATTTTTCAAAAATTAATTTACAATTTAGAAAACTGCAGTTAGTTGTGAAATTGAATTTTTGAATGTATTACTCTATGAAAGAATGATTTCAGAACTTAATGCCATGGGACACATCTTATTTTTCAATGAAAGCAAGAAATAAGTGGCTGCAATTGTCGACTACGGACTACTCGCCATATTTTTCCCTAGGTGCTTGTATGGATGGAATAAATTTAATAACGCAAGCATTATATGGAGTTCGTTTGGAGGCAGAACCAGTCTTAAAAGGAGAAGTTTGGGCTGATAACATTCATAAATTAGCCGTAATAGATGAAAAAGAAGGATTATTGGGTCATATTTATTGTGATTTGTTTGAAAGAACTTATAAATCAAATCAGGATTGCCATTTCACTATTAGAGGTGGACGAGATCTACCTGATGGTTCTTATCAAGTGAGTTTCATAATGAAAACGAATTAATAAAAATAATATCTAATTTATGTTCGAAGTTCTTAAAAATTTTAAGCTGATTTTTGATTATAAAATAATTCGGACTTGAAAATTAACCCCTATTTTAATTAATTTCAGAATCCAATAGTCGTCGTGATGATTTCATTGCCTATTTCAAGATGGTCCGACCCTTGCTTGTTGTCCCCTTCGTCGGTAGAAAATTTATTTCATGAAATGGGACATGCTTTACACTCTATGTTAGGTAGAACAAAATATCAACATGTAACTGGAACGAGATGTAGCACAGATTTTGCAGAAGTTCCTAGTATACTAATGGAATATTTTGCTAGCGATCCTAGAGTAAGTAAAAAAAGAATACATAAAATACGTAGTTAAAAATATTTTAATCTAACAATAAAAAAAACTTTTAGGTAGTGACACTATTCGCCAAACATTTCCAAACTCAAGAACCAATTCCTCAGCATCTGGTAGACAAATTGTACGCATCGAAAAACGTGTTTCCTGCTTCTGAAATGCAGAATCAGGTCTTTTATAGTATGTTGGATCAAGTTTATCACAGCGGAGAACTCAAATGCGATAGCACAACTATTTTAGAAGATATTCAGAAACAATATTATGGATTACCCTACGTGGAAGATACGGTAAGCAATTAAATAAATATGAATTTCCAAATAAAATGTAAACTAATATAATTTGCAGGCTTGGCAGCTAAGGTTTTCCCATTTATTTGGATACGGAGCAAAATACTATTCGTATTTAATATCTAGAGCGATTGCTTCCTGGATTTGGCAAACATACTTCCAAAACGATCCCCTTAGTCGATCCTCTGGAGAAAAATATCGAAGAGAATGCTTAGCTCACGGAGGTGGTAAACCTCCATCTAAATTAGTCTCCGATTTCCTTAACAAAGAAGCTAGCCCATCAAATTTCGCGAAATCTTTAGTTAATGAAATTAATATGAAAAACGATCAAGTACAAGTAATGAAGAAGAAGCTATCCATCTAAAATTTGTTTGAACTTTTTCAGTACTGTAAGTACCAACGCAAATTTTTCTCAGACAGAAAAAATTAGTCTGATAAAATTATGAAAGAAAATAGAACTTTTTAAAATAGAAGCTTTAAACTTTTTCCTGTAAATAAAATATGTATTCGAAGAAAATAAATTTTTAATAATAATTATCTAGGTGTATTGAATTTTTCGTTGCTTTTTATTACAAATACGGAACCTTAAGCTATTTACAGTGTTGACAAATTCTACGAAATATTACATAAAAATAAGTTTTGTAGCATAACCTATTTATTCAAGGCAAATGCAGTATAAAGTACCATATGAGATGAGAGTTTGATTCTTCCCATCGCAATCGGCTGCTTCCGATAATCAAAAAAACTCCACGTTCTCTTACAAAATTCGAACAACGTCCTCACGTTACTATCTACTGCATTTCTTCGCGATTGCATTTGTAATAAAATTCTTCGCCGAATTTTTCACTGAAATTCGCTATTCGCCTATTTCTTTCTCTTTTCGTTTATATAAAAGTCCCAGTAACAGAAGCTAGTCTATAAATAACACTGAGAGACAAAACTATAAATCATTGTACGATTCTTCCTCTTACAATTCTGACCAATTAATCTTGCTCACAAGTACCCACTGGAATTTAATTAACAGTCGGTTCCTACAATTATGGAGTTTTGAGTTCATACTCATGTGACTTTGTCAACTAATTTTTTCTTTGATTTATTCACGCTTTTCTCTTATGCACACAAAATTTGTCATAAATTAAATTACATATAGATCATATATAGATGTTAACAGCGACACCAAGGCATGAGTTCACGCAGTCAGTACTGGTTATTGCTCAATATTAGTCGGTTGGAAAGTTTTTTTGAGTAAAAAAACGATCGAACATCATTGTAATTTGATCAAGAAGTACACAAGGTAAAGGTGTACTTTTGTAACTCTATGAGTGCCAAAGAAAAACTTTGTTTTGTAAAGAGTAAATTATGCATTTTCTCAAAAATGGCTTAAAGATCCTTTAAAAAATTTAAAGAATTTATGTACTGGCTCAATGATTTTCTTGGAAATTAAAATAAATAAACAAATTAACAAAAATGACAGACTCTCAGTCTGTCATATTTAATAGAAAGTAATGCTTGTTTTAAAAACAAAAATAAGATAATTGGTACGAATGGACTCCTCTTCCCTGTGCCCAAATTTATGTATAAAGTATGATTTTGAAGTAAACATTATTTTACAAAAAGAAGCGAAACAGTGCGCGACTCAATCTGTATTGAATAAATACCCTTAGTAACGAATCTCTTAAGAAATAGTGATGTATTCTTGAAAATTTCATCAAATACGAATGATTCGTAAATACAAGGGTGCCTTATAAACTAATTCCGTTTTCACCAAATTGTTTTGCCAAATGGAGTTTTATCAGTCTCAAATGAAAAGTGACAACATAATTCTCACTTGACAAAAACAATCTTCCAGGATTTTGTTTCAGGCAAATTATTATGCAGAGTAGTCGTCTTGCTTCGCATGAACTTTTTTCTAACTACACGAATCTACTCCTTAGTCCGCTATGAAAAACCGCAATGCATAAAAAACTCTTGTTATGTAAAACAGATATATTATTGGTGATATTCTTTTATATCTTCTTTTTAGCGGTATCTACAACCAACACAAAGAAAGTAAATGAAAAGCACTGCTCATGGCATACTCGTATATGTCCAACGCTTCAGTATCCTCGTAGGATGGGAAGGGCGAGATTTCTTTAGAGTATCGCATGGACAGGTTTCCTTATTGCTGGCACTGATAACAAAAGATAACACTGACTCTATCGACAGAGTTCAATCCTCTAGTCGGAAAATTGCCTTCAAGGTTTCGATTCACCAATTTCAACCAGTTGGTCTTTGTAGAAAACGTAAAGATGTTCCACTTCGATGAGATTTTGGCAAGCGGTCGAGGTTACGCGACGTAGTTGTACTGATTGGCATTATCCTTATCTCGCTCCATGTAGTCTCTGTCAATTAGAGACTCTATCCGCTTTTTCAGGTCCGCAGGCTGGAAGTGCAGAGAATAATTAGTCGAGGCATATTCAAATTTTCCTCATTTTGACTTTTCTTAGATGATTACAATTCTTGTCTTCACACAGCAAAATTCTTACCTTGACGGGGAATTTAAGTTGATTGTACAACTCACTAATAAGAAGGTTATGCGTAAGAGTTTTCCTCATTTTCATGATTCTAACTATAGCTGCATCTATCTGATACTGGCGATCCTGATACACTCTTTCTTCCGTTGCTTTTTGCTCCTCATTCTAAAAAAAAAAAACACCAGTAAATTATGTATTACGAAACGATGAATTAATTTAATATAAAATCCAAAATACGTATTTTAAAAATCAGTACCGTTTCTTTCATTTGGATTTGGTTGATCTTTATTCTAAAGAGCTTGTTAGTGAACTCCAAGTTAAAAACGAATCTATCATTATCCGCCACATCTCTACCTCTCGGGGCCTTCTGAAGAACTCTAGCTTTACCGCACGCCAAAGACTGCAATGTTCTCCTTAATTCGCCATCTTCAATATTCGTTGCTGCTTTAATATCTTCCAGTGACAAATTGTCAGTGTCATTAAAAAGAATCAACACTAGCGCTTGAAAGAGTGAAACTTGAAGTTCTTTGTTACCCTTTTCGAAAAGAAGGATATTTATAATTAGTTTTGAAAAATAATTGATGGTATTTAAGTATCGTCTTTATATCTTTTAATGAACAAAAATTACCTGACTGAACCAGGCTTTAAGAACACAATGACCTAGAGTAGGCTGCCATTGTAACTTTCTTCCACTGTGTTTTCCTAGATAGAATTTGTTAAATACATCTTGGTACTGAACCATTTCCAAGGGTAAAGTAACTTCCATGACGGGATAAGTTGGCCAATATCCCATCGTGAGAATCGATACAGTTAAGTCTAAGCTACTCGCAGATAGTTCATTCTGTAGATTTCCCGAATACTGAAGAAAGAAATAATTGTTCATATATGACAAGCCAAATTACTAAAATTTCCAAATTTATGAATCGAATTGAATTTAAACTCACTTGTTTAAATGCAATATTTATGTCCTTGCTGAGCTCCATGTCTTTGAACATCCCCTCAAGTTTGCTGGTGAATCCACCTCCGCACTCCTGTTTTAATTTTGATAGCATTGACTTCTCAGCATCAACCGAAGCCGATTTTCCGACTAGCAGACGCTTGGCCAGATCCTTTTTGTAGAACGCCTCAAAGACATCTTTTCCATGAATAAACCGGAACAGCACCATGATTTTATCGAGTAACCGTTCCAATTCTTCTTCAGTCGCTTCTTTATTACCTGCACGGAGCTTGCAATCTACGAATTTCGCTAAAAATTCAAAAGTTGGGAGTTAGTAACAAGAAACAGGACAAATTGACTGAAAATTAAGTTTATTAATAAGTGGATATACACCTATTAGTTCTGCTGGTTTATTCGCTCTTTGATTTATGAACGCTTCGAACGCTTCTTTCAAACTATTCGCGAATTTTTCATTTTTATGGAAACAGGTGTTAACTATGTTATCCATTTTGTCTTTGAAGTCCAAGAGCTCCTGAACCATTGTCTTATCCTTTTCGGGATCTATGACTATCGTTTTTCCTTTCTTCTACCAATTAAAATTCGAAGCATTAGAATTACTTAAATTTATTCCTAATTTTAATTATTAATTTCACTCTAAAGTCTTCAATCCTACCTTAATGTAACTATTAAAATTCAAGCACAACTCTGCGAGTCCATTCTTAATTCGATTGTACAAATTATAGAGTAGAGACAAATCGTGGATTCTATTTTCGTCTAACAATCCACTTAAACCTTTTTGAAGAATGCTCGAAACATGCTCTGACAATAATTGCTTTTCCACCGTGTGAATGAGAGAAAATCTGGAAAAAAAGTTTTAATGATTAATAAAGTGTTCGATCTGTTAAAAGTCTTCCTTAAGGATGGCTAACATTATTTAATTGCTATTTTAAAAATTTTATTTTTAAATATTGAATTTTGAATAATTTAAATTTAATTTGGTGGAATTTTAAATTAAAATTTTGAAATTCTACATCAATCAAAGTAACATATTATTTCCGAAGAAGATATGCTGATTTGCTTTGAAAATTATGGTCTCTTAGTATTCTTGTGAAATCTTACTTTGTGGAGGTGTCAAGATAATGTAACAAACGCTCATTTTCTTCCTGCAAGCGTTTATCTACGTGGGCCAGGTACTCGGGAACGTCGTGTTCTGTCATCAGTCGTTGACCCTCCGCTGCGTACAATCTTTCTGTTGCTTGAAGGAACCTAAACAAAAATAAAATATTAGCCTTTATTTGAAGAATTAATTTATTTCGATAACGTTATTCTTCAATTCATACTCATTAACATTTAAAATCCAAAGAGTTAATATGTAAAATTCATACTTAGTTTCGAAGGCGTCTTGATAAATTTGTAAATCGGAGAGCATTCTCAGTAAAGATTTAAGAAGAGTGCGATCCACTGTATCGCCTTGTCGTTCTTTTTCTATGAGCATGAGAAGTCCTTCTACTGTTCGAGTTTGTACGAGGTTATTTAAAACAATATGAAGTCTGAATAAATAAAGTCCCATTTCCCTGTGAAGAAAAATTCGCACATTATACCTCTTTCAACAAGAAATAAAGTCTTTTTGGTTTTTTATATAAAAATGTACGTACCAAATAGAAGAAATACCGGAATTTTGCAGAACATATGTTCTGTCAAGGTATAGAAAGATACTTCTAATCATAATCATTTGTCGACAATGCGACTGCCAGCACTCATTCATTTTCTTTAAGAAAATGTGTCTATCCATAGATTCTGCCACGAATTGCTCTATATTCGCCTTGACATGGGCCTCTGTCAAGGTAGTTAAATTAGAATAAAGCGTCGAAGCCATTTTGTGATTACACATATTTTCAACAGCCTGGTAAAGTTCCTCCAAGGAATAGCCTATACTTTTACTGGTTTGTATAGCCTCGACAGCTTCCCGTAATTTTTCCCATGTTTCCTCTTGATAATTTTCAGGTAGTTTTGGTTTATCTACAAAAAAGGAATTTTTATGATAGTTCTGGGATTTAAAAAACTTGTGATTTAAATTATTACAATTTCTATAAGCTTAATACTGATCTAATATTGTTTCAATAATCTATGAATGTATAAAATGTATAAAGTATGCGCTTTAAAATTACATAATTGAAATACATAATAGGAACTTTAGCTTCATTTTCCCAACTTCGCCTTCAGCTTTCGTTCCAAATTTGAGTACAAACAACTAGTTTCTAGAAAAAAAACTTCCCACAAAACAATAAACAGTTTTATTTAAATAAAGACAAAAGCAACAAATTTATATTTATATTAACGTCTAAACAAATGTCTGCGTTAAGATCAGTTAATATGACATTTTTAAATTGTAAACACATCAGAGAGAAATAAGAAATCTCTGAAAAAGTAAGAGGACACTAATTCCTTTTCAAAGTTAGCTTTACTCCAAAACGATGATATCGTAATTTTAAATCGATAACGAGTATTTAAACATGCCTCTACAGTTTTCTTTAAAAAAAAAGGAGAGAAATCCAGCCAAGAAAGCAATAACATAGAACCAGATAGAACATTGGGAGCAAGAGAATTAAGAAAATCATGAAAAGTGATCAACGCCCTCAAAGTCTTTTAAATGATCAATTAAATTAGAGTAAGAGGAAAGTGTTCAAGGACGCTTTTACTCTTAGTCTTTATAAGTCCTTGGGACAGGGAAAAGGTATGACTACGCCGAAAGTACTTCAAACTTGACGTTTCGCAACACACGGAACAAGGAAGGCAAAGTGCCAAATAAAAATGAAAATGACAAAGCTGCGTGCCAGCGAATTTGAAGGTTATGTGCGGGTGGTTCGCTTACTTTTGAAGTTTTTGATAATGAGTTTTTTGGCCGAGCCGGGCTTCGAACTGGCGAGATTTGGCGTAATCTTGTTAACTCCGTTAGGATTTGTGACAGTTAAAGCAGAGAAGTTTGCCCTCTTCTGCGTGTTGGTCTGCGCTGTGTCCGTCATATTTTCAATCTCATCAACTGTGGCCAAGGCAGAGTGTTTAGCTCGTTTCGAGGAGGCCGTCGTGTGGTCCGTGGACGACCTTTTCACCTGTACTATGCCCAGAAGCTGTGTTCTTCCGAGTCTAGACATATGCAAACATCACCTGGCCGCTGGCCCTCGCTGCTTGTTGGAAAACTATTTTCCGTCGAAAAACTGCACACTGCACTTTTCCGTCTTTTTTAATTATAGTTTTTCACACGACAATAAAAAAAGTCACATTTACTCGCGTTCTGTTCAGAACCGCAGAATCTCGAGTATATAAACGTTTTAAGCGCAAGCGCGACAACTCGCGACAACTCGCGACAGAAAAAGTAAACATATGTTTAGTGCGCACGCATACCCGCCAAAATTGAAAGAAAAATACTTTCTAACAAGCCGTGAAGTTTTTAGTCTCGTCTTTTAGTCTGCTTTATTAAATTTTGTTTGTAAAATTCGTTGTAAAGTCTTTATGAGATTTTTCGGCTTCGCAGTAAGAACCGGAAGCATTGTTTACTTTAAAAAAATATTATGTATCAGTGGGCTACTTTACCTTTTCCTGCCTTTTCTATCATATTGACTTGCGATCACGTGACAATAGAGATGGAGCAATATGATAGAAAAGGACAGAAAAATCTTTGGTTCTAGGCTGGTTCTAGGTATAGTTCTGGTATAGTAATTAGTAATGTTTTAGTATAGGTTCAGTTCAGTCAAATAA
>JAUESI010000029.1:8039298-8060712 GCA_032275145.1 Synergus laeviventris
GTTCTAGGCTGGTTCTAGGTATAGTTCTGGTATAGTAATTAGTAATGTTTTAGTATAGGTTCAGTTCAGTCAAATAATATCTTTGGTTCAGTGTTCAGTTCACGATTGTGCTCAGGCCTTATCCGATAGTGTCGGAAAGTTGGGCCCTTCCGCCGAAGAGGCCCGAAGAGTGCCTTCGTTCATATACATACATATATATATATATATATATATATACTCTACGCGAGTAATACTCTTCAAGCTCTACAATAATCCACACCAATGACTGTCCTAGTCCCTACCCCTAGCATCTCTGCCCCTAGCGCCCCTAGTGTCCTGCTCTGCTCTACTCACTCCAACTCACTCCAACTCACTCGCATGATTAGTTCTAACCTATAAGCCGTATATTTTAAAATTTTTGATAAACAAATAAAGTTTTTAGCATTAAAATTCTAGAAACTGAATATGCCACCTAAAAAAGCAGCTAGTGGTGCTAAAACTGGAAAATCGAAGCCGACCGATGATGTTGACAAAGGAAAAGGAGAAAAAAAAGGAGGAACTTCAGTCAAAGTAAGAATTTGGCATTTGGTATCTTGTAATTAGTGCTTATATCTAAAATAGTTTGTAGCGTTTTTATTAGAGTAGATTATTTATCAATTATCTTTAGGTACGTCACATCCTCTGTGAAAAGCAGTCCAAAATTTTAGAAGCTATGGAGAAACTGAAAGCTGGACAAAAATTTAATGAGGTTGCTGCTACGTACAGTGAAGATAAGGCGCGATCAGGGGTAAGTTGATTAAATTACACAACTTATTATTATTTAAATGTTTCTAAAAAGTATACTTGTAAAGCGAACTTTAAGTAAGTTCTAGACGCATCAATACTCAAGTTTCTTTTCTATGTTTGTGCATTATCTTGTTTTTCTGCAAATAATATTTAGCTACTCAGATTGCTATCAATATATTTAAGTATTGCAAAATAGCAGCAAAATAAAATATATAATTTTAAAACTATTAGGGTGATCTTGGTTGGATGATACGAGGATCCATGGTTGGTCCTTTTCAAGAAGCAGCTTTCGCATTGCCCATTTCGAGTTTGGGTTCTCCATTTTATACAGATCCACCGATCAAAACCAAATTTGGCTACCACATTATCATGGTGGAAGGAAAAAAATAATATTGTAAATACAATTTTCTCTAATTTTTACTTTCTTAATGTGAATAAATCACTTTCATATGTATTCTACAAATCATCAAATCTCTCATCTATTTATTTTATTAAAGTATTATTAATAGTAGTAGGTCTTAAGTAATAATCTGAAGGCGTATATTAAAAATTTTAATATGACTTTAATCAACATTCATAATATTATTCTTAATTCTAAATAAAATCACTTGTATAGGTGAGCAATAAATAATACACAAGAAATACCTTAAAAAGAAGAAACTATATTTGTTATGTGAAATCATACTGAAAAGTACAACTTGATACAGCACTCATACAACATAAATACTCCATTTAATCGGTAGTTACAAATCTATTTGTCTACTTTATTCAGATATGTGATGAAAGAAGTCAACAAAAGTCGTAATACATTATATAAAATAATGAAACAAATATTATTGATGTCACCTTTGCAATAAATACATTGTTCGTACAAACTACTCAGTCACTTCTCTTAATTATGTGGCTTTCTTACTTGATATTTGAACTTCAGTTATCAGTTTAATAAAGTGTAAACCAGTTACCTTTTTTTTTTACAATTTTTCCTGCAATCGCTATGCAAGTGGCAATTATTGAACAAATTTTTGCATTATTTTAAATTCAGTGGAAAAATTGCGATTGCAGTCTACTGGATGCAATAATTTAAAAATGTTAGATTAATAAAAATTTAAAGGCGAATATTGGGGTTGGTGAAACGTACGTATTTCAAAAGGGAGTCATTTTCTTCGCAAACCCATGGTTTTTTGTGATGGCAAGCAACGTCGTGCCAATTTACACCATCGTTGTAAAACTGGTTAAGAACAGCCAGACAATTTTCGGGAGCTCCTCCCTGAATAGCTTCACGGTTGTCTGGTTGAGGTTTTCCAATGCTGAAAAAGATATGGTAAAATAACATTTACACTTTTTTCAATATAGTTATAATAAATTATTTTATATTTTTATAAATACTATTATAAATTTATGTTATATTACTTTACTGATATTCATATGAATATGAAAACTTACCCTCCGCTTTCAGACCAGTCGTTTTGACTGCGATCATTGGCTGGAGCCAATTTTTGAAGTTCAGCAGTCCAGAACCATCCGTTGATGTGAAGGGGTTGAAGATCGGGTCTGTCACAGCCCTTGAAGTCACAAAGACGACCAGAAGACCAGATGTATTTTACTTTGTCTACAAAAGTTTAATTTAATGTCATGAGAGTTTCCATTACAAGATTGTGACTCGAAAATTTCTAATGAATTAAAAAAATATGCTTCTTACTTTGTACGAGGCGACTCTTGATAAACTCGTTCTCAGCTGAAGTTTCTAGAGAAACAAGGTCCATGCAACGTTGTCTGCAGAAATTTCTGCCAGAAAGCCAGTCTACTTCTTGTCCACTTGTTCTTGGGTCTGCCCAAGAGTAGTAGTAACCCTTTCCATTGAAACGTTCATGAATGTTTCCTAAAAATAATTTTTAATTAGAAAAATTTGAATTTTACCAACAACTGCTGTATAGTAATTCTTTTGTTCGTAGATATTAAAAAGGATATGAATTTAATATTGAAACTCAACATCTAAGATTTCAATCTCTGAACTCGTGACTAATAATTTTACGAGATTAATATCAGCGACTCATCAAACATGCCGTCATCATCATCATCACTGAACAATAGATTCCTTTCCCCTGCGGTAACATATTTAGAGATCTAAACGCCTTCTTATCTCGATAGACTTTCCCTTTTCGAAATTAATAAAATAATTACTATCAATGTACTAATCTGGAGAATCGACTCTGAACCGCAGGAAAGTGTTCCGGGTACCAAAAGGGTTCGGATCTGTCACGACTCGCTATTTATTTCACCTCTCACTTTTTAAAATTCATTAGAAACCTGGATTATTTTCTCAACCGAGGTTTACCTTCCTTACATGTGCTTCCTTATTTTACTGTTTACTATTACCGATAACAGACACAAATAGAAACATGGACAATGTGCAAATAATTGTAATTCGAAATTAGCTTGCAATTTATTTTTCTGAGATTTGAACAGCCCTACTAATCTTTGATTTTACATTTCAGTAAGTCCCAAACCAAAAAACTTATAAGTATGAAAACTCATAGATCTTGAGGTTTAGAGGAGAAGAGAATTTTCCTTTGACAGAAAAGGCTATTGTCATGAGTCTCATTATTCGAGAAAGTTTATTCATGACCATTTATTGTCATTTTGTGTACGTTTGAGTAGAGGTGAATGGACTTCGCAGGTGCGTTAACAATGGGCTACTTTTGTCATAAACGGTTAGCAATGCGAAGTCTGCCCAAGAGTGGAATGTTATGTTAATGCGAAGAGAACAATTAAATTTGAGATGCTGGGAGCATCCACAAGAGCCGACGCCTAAAGGGCCTAAAGTGAAACTCGCAAAATGACCCGAGAACCTACTCCTACCAGCTCTTACTGCGACTGACCTACAGAAGAGGCCGCAGTCACGACCTAGACATTGACTCAATCTTAACGATGGCTTTCCCAAATGCAAACGAAGAAAGTTCATTATGAAATGCGAAGAGTGTTCACGTTTGGAATGTCGTATATAAACAATGGCTTCGACTGAATTGACATGCCATCCATTCTCAGAATTTTAATTTGTTTAGTCTTTTTATTTTATAATCTTAACAAGTTGTTTAAAAAGTCCTAATGTACCGAAAATTAAAAAAAGTTTGTTTTACATATTTGCAGCCAATACAAAATTCAAAAATTATATTTGGAATAGATTGAAAATTAAAAGTCGAACATTGATCGTCTAAGGTAGGGTTCTATTATAAAAAATTTAATTTTTAAATAATTAAAAATCTCTCTAAATTTTCAGGATTTAGTCTGTGGACCAATAATTTTCAGTTTATGGACATAATCGACCCGCTTTTCAATTTAGGGATCAACACTTCCGGATTGATCCAATTGAGAAAGTGTCACCTACTTTACTTCTGGGTAATGGTTTAGCCCGAAGTCAAAATTACCAATTCAAATGCAGGTGTCATCGAAATCGTCACCACACTTTCTATGACCCTACAGGTAGGATTGGCCATGCATAAGTATAAAGGTAGTTAGGAATCAGTTTCTCTGAATTAGATTAAAGGTGTCAGAGATGATCAAAACGTCATTAGTTAGTGACTTCATAAAAGGGAGAGGCTCGCATGTTTTCACGGTAAATCAGAAGAGAAAATCTCATTGGAATGCTCTTAACAGTGAAGACACTAAAGACGAATGAAAAACTTTCTGTTTTATTTAAATTTAATCTTTGAACTCTAACAAACTATTTCCTTATTTTGGAAGGAAATATTTTAAACAAGATATTAGAGTTTTTGAATATTTAATATTTATATATTCCTGTTTTAAATTCAAAATATGGTACATGAGCATTAAGCACTTATTGTACTTACTTTGGGCACATAGAGTTGGTACTGGCGGTTCCAGAATTCTCCCAGCAGGTTGAGGTTGAAATTGTGCTGAGGAAAGAGCGATGAACGCTCCCAGAATTATAAACCGTAACATCTTTATTCGTCTGCAATAAAAAAATATTTTAAATATTAATTTTCCATTTATAATCTAAAATTATATTTAGCTAAACGTGACGTAAACTTTTGAATTGGACCCTCTTAGCATTTTCTAATTGTAGTTATTTTATTCTACTTCAATAAAATAGTACATAATAAAGTACTTAAAATAACTTAGATTTTACATAAACCTTTTCGAAAAATAGTTGCAGATTTATTTTTGGCAAATGTTACAGTGATATGACTTTAGTTTAGTATTTTAACCAGATTCGATTTTCGTCACAAATAGTTGGCGTGAGATAAATCTGCCAATAATGAAATAACTCGGCTTAATTAGATGTCGATAATGGACTTCGGCAAAGTTCCGGGCGGCAACTTTCTTTAAAACCGGTTCCCACAGTCCTAATATTTTGTAGGGTGCCAGTAGGATGAAACGTGACTGAATAACTTGAAAGACGAGAATATATATGAAATATGATTCTTTAGTCCAAAAACATCACTTTACATATTTAGTCGCTTTTTCGATCATTCACCGCTACTTCTTACTGAATTCTTAGATTTTTTTAAAATTTACATAAGGACTTTAGACTTATATTAAGAGGCTTCTAATATTTTTTCTATGACTCCAAAGTGGTCAACGGTCAATGAATTTTTTGCCAATATGATGAAAATTTGTCTGAACGTCACATAAATAATTATTTTGAGTTCAAGTAGTTGATTTAACCGAAATATGAATTTAGAGGCCCTTATTATTAGGATTTATTTGAGAATAAATCAAATTTTAGCAAACAACAGATTGGTTTCTAATGGAATGTATTTAAATATGTAATTTAAAAGAATAGTTGTAAACTGCATTTGTTTTAAAATTTCTTGAGGCAGAAAGCCAAGCACCGAAAAATAATAATTGGAAATTTCAAAATTTAATACTGGTGATAGAAATCTTTTTATAAAATAACTTATATGAAAATTCTAAAATAGAATATATAATAATCATCTTATACAGAAATTATTATTGCTTAATATTTAAAAATGGCACAATTTTTTCTAAATATCACACAAAAGATTCAAAGACTTAACAACTCAAATATTTTTCAGAAAGTCACTTCAACAAATATACACTCAAAGAAAAAAGGAGAAATCTTCAGATGCTTACCTAACTACGTTCTGACTTGAACTGCAACGCTTTTGTGGAGGCACCCCTATATATACACAAGGAGGACCCGAGGACACCATTGATGTCCACTACTTTTACGATCGACGATCGCAGAAATTTTCATAGTCGTTCATTGAGAATTGAAAAAGTATTTCAGTCTAATAATGACAGAAGCTCTTTTTTTAAATTCATTTAAAATTTTTAAGCGAGTTTCAACTAATTACAATAATTATATTACAATTAAGAGAAATTGTGTATGAAAGATACCCAAAAAAACCAGGTCAAATTTGATCCAGTTTAAAGCGTGAAAAAATTTATTGTTTGTAAATCACAAGGAAGCGAGAAGGGTCTTTTTGTGTATGACCCTTTCTTTTAAAGTAGAGAGAATTATGCCTCTCAGAAATTTCTGACCTAGAATTTATTCGCACATACGTTAAAGTGTAATTTATTTGAAAGTTGTAAGATACGGAAAAAATCTCTTCGCTTGAGCATGTCAGATTTTTAAAAAGAGTGCTATTTATCTTTTAGAGTTCACTAAACTAACAATTTAAATTAAACAATTTTGAAATGATTAAAAAAGCATTCAAAATGGTACAATATATATATTAAATCGACAAACTGAATTTTATAATAACTTAAACCTAATTTGAATTAAATAACAACAGATTTTAGTGTGTAATTTTTTGTTAATATTAAAAATATTATTTGCGTTTCAGATGAATCCTATGAATTTAAATGCCGCTACAATGAGTACTAATTATTCTTAGAAAGCTTCTACACACACACACAACGCATTTTCAGTTAAAGGCGAAGCTGCGGCGTCCAGTTGGAGTCCTTTCCCAATTCCCGGATGTATACAAATTAATTTTTTACACAGAAAGTCGTTATATTGTCGTAGACACCAAAAATGTGTGTTGCGCTGAACTCGTGATTAGAAATACTTTCTCAGCTATTCATTGGCTCAAATAAGGGGCAACAACAGTTCTCATCGTACACACGTTTCTTATGTTCGATAGGAGCCTTTTTCCCACGTGGAGACGGATTGTTGCACAAGAAAAGTTCAACCTACTGCACCGCTGCACTTGCGAGGGGATTCCTTCGTCGAAAGTAAAATATATCTGCACTCCAATCAATAGATCCATCGAGAATTCTGAGAACAGAATTTATTTTGTCTCATATATTCTCTCACAAAATCTACATTCGACCTGCTCTCCTAAATAAGATAACGAGACGTCTTTCTTCAAGATGTAAAATTGAATCCAAAATTTTTTCTAGCTACTTTCACTACAATAATTTATACACATTGGTAGTATAAATCAATATGTGTATTTCTAATGGCCTTCAAAATAACTCGGGATTTAAAAATATGAAACGAAAATAGAATGAGAGATATTTTCTTTTCTATTTTCTTTAACTTTCTTTTTCTATTTTGTATTTTAAATATAAATTTTAGTCATGAATTCACTCTAAACATTAGCCTTGGTTTATAACCGTGGAAGTATCATTGTGAAGTAATCGTTTCAAAGCCCTGAATAAAATTCCTATCTATAAAACAGGCCCTGAAATTTTAAACACAGAAACTGCAGAGAATAGTAATTAACAATACATTGAAAAAAAATTAGGTAGACTGCCTCATTTGCAAATATTTGTTTAATACTATAACTCACCTTACCTATATTTCTATTAGAATGTATATACATGAAGAAAGGCTAACTTTCGCTATATATCATTTATGTAAAGCTGTAGAATGGTTTTTTTAAAAATCTTTTTGATTTATGATTTAAACTAGACGATTTTAGTAAGTGAAAATAATTTTATCAGACTATAGGAATTAATATTAAATCATTAGCATATATTTCATCACTCTAAAAAAAGTATTTAATTCCGATCAAAATGTATATTTTTTAAATTTTATAATAAATTATTGAGATGAATAAATTTATATTTATATATTTTTACATTCTCATCGCATAGGTTTTGGTTTTATGTAAAAATTAACTTTCGTAGATTTTTAGATTTGTTTTAGCCTTGAATCTAATTTATTTTTATTTTTATAAACGTGAGTGAATTCATGACTTTACAACGTCTTTTGGAAACTACTGTGTCTGCATGTTAATCGTCAACCCTGTCTGCTGTTTCTATTATCTCCAATCTTAATTTCCAGGTATGTGATACTGATATTCTGATCAAGAGGCGCGAAAAATAGAAAAAACCAGTTTTTAAAAGAATTAAATTTTGTATGGGATCATTAATATTTTCTTATTATTGATTTGATTTATCTTTACAAGTAATAATTAAGATTTATTATTTTCTATCGTGATAAATTTTTATTCTTAAAATATAATAGATTTTTATAAATTTTAATTTAAAGATATAGATTAAATAAATATAATTTCGCTTTCTTTGAGATTTATATGTTCCATACCTAATATTTCATTTCCTTTATCCCAGGACATATGACTGGCAGAAAATATATTAGGCACCGTTAGAGGTAAACTATCAGTGTAATCAGATGTTTTAAAACTAGGTGACCCAGATTAAGTTTTACCACTTCGCATTTTTATACCTTCAAAAAGGTTTATAATATTTCTTTCTCGCACTCATTTATATTCTTCTATACCATTATTATTCAAATAAAATATTAACTTGGATTTTTGTAACAACATTTTTATTGCAAGTTAAAATTATTTTTATTAAAATGGTTTATATTTTTTCCTTTAAAAATAATTATGTAGGAAATTGGGTAATACAAAATTATTATTGTTCTTATAACAATATTATCAGTTATTAATAAAGCTTTACAAAATTAGTTTCTATTATAAAGTGACGGCTTAAAATAAATCAGTATAAATTACATATTAATTTTAATGATGTAATTAAAATTCTAGTCTGGATTATTAAATCTTACAAAATTTATTTTAAAAATTGTTGATAAAAAAGTAAAAAAACAATATTTAATTATTTATACTATTTATGAAGATTTAGCATCTTTTCGAAGAATTTGATACCTTCTTTATTGATGTTCCAAAATATTAATTTTCCCTTCTAGTAACAATGAAAAATTTTAATATTGAACTAATAATTGTATTCCAACCCCTATTTTTCATTTCGCAAAATATTTTCAGGTGTCGACAAAATTTCAAATTCAAATATTCGAACGATGACAGTTCCTCCAATTACCGCTAAATAGCGCTACATGAAGTTCGACATGCGCATATGAATATAGCAGAAAACATTTTTTTTGTAAATACGTTTACAAAATAAATAGTGAACTTTTTCGAGAGTGTCACAAATCAAAATACCGGTGATGATGCATCCTTAGTGAATACTTAATTTCTTTCAAACTGTAATGTGAATCAGTATGTAAACAATCGAAAAAGTATTTTATTTTGTGGTTGGAGGTGATCGTTTCTTCTTGACAAAACACGAGAAGCAACATGTCCGCCCTGCGGTTGGCGTCTTAGTCTACGTTGAACTTTTGTTTACGAAGTGTTTCAGTGCGTCTAAATAAGAACAAAATTGTTTATACAAAAGTGCCTTGTACTCAAGAATGGTCAGTAAAATTATAATGTTGTTCGATTTCTTCCACGAATAATGTCGAACACGACACTATGCCGGCTTTGTGCCGAGCCAAAAGAAAACTTCATTGGGATTTATGACTCTGAAGGACAAAAATTAGCGTTCGAAGCTAAAATTTTTAAGTGTTTGCAAATTCAGGTTAGTTATACATGTTTAAAAATAAGCCCTATTTCTTAGAACTGCTTTATGTTCCTAACGTTGTTGAGTACTGCATAATTTTGTGAGAAACCCACTTGACATTTGACAGTATAGATATCCCCCTTAATTTTTGGTAATTGTAATGTTTTCCCGAAAGCCGGTTATCAGATAGTGTTTTAACAATCATTTTTTGCTTTGAATTAAGTTTTAGTTGTCTAGATATTATTTGGTATAGTTTTCTTGAAATCTAATATAAACAATTTTTCCTTCGTTTAATAGCACTGACAATTTCGGTTTCGCTTTTACATGGAAAGTGCAAATGCACACTGGAAAATAGACGTTTTATGCAGTATTTATGCAGTTTTTTTATCTTTCCTTTTTTAGGTGAAAGGAAAGTTTCTTTAAGTGTCGAATGTCTCCTTAATTTATATATTTTATTATTATATTACAAAATGACCGAGTGACCTTTTGACATTTTTTTTTATAAACGTGGCTATAGCTAATGACTGATCATTCGCGTTTATTAAATAATTTCTCCGTGATGCAAGCTACGAGGTAATTCCGAGTTTGTAATAGTTTTTCATCGATAAATTATATACATTAAAAGCTTTGTACAAAAAGTATATCCTCTTGGAGCTAATTGTCCCTCTTTTATAGTAAATCTCTTTTTACTTTTATACACTAATATTCTCGCAAAAAAAAATTTCAGCACCACATTTATTCCTAAATTGTTCTAAAAATAAATTTCCATCAACAGTTTGAAATGTGGAAGATTCTAGGTCACTTAATTGATGACTTCTTTTTTATGAATCATTAACCTTTAATCATTTTATCAACATCATTTCCAAATGGTTTTTCAACGACAGAAGAGGATGTTTTAAATTAAGAATGTAAGGTTCACAAATTTCTCTTAGATACAACTATTTTAACAATTGTTTTTAGGTGTTAATCACAGATGCTTTGCCATTATCAGTATGCATAGATTGCTGCCTACTATTGAATCAATCTAGTGAATTTTATGAGAGAACCAATCAAGCACAAACCTCTCTTCGACAGTTGCTTATCAACCCAAAATCAGAGCCTCATTCCGTAGAACCGAGTATTGAGTACATCGATAAAACAGTAGAGTTTCCTAAAGAAGAGCAAATTGTCGAATGTAGCTTATCCAATGCTAATTATATGAGTAATACAGTCACAGTTGACAATACGGTCGACATTAATAACTCCGTCGACATTACCACAAGTGTTGAAATCTCTGACACAGTTGAAATTCATGCTACTTTCTTTGCCGATGACAGTACAGATGTTAAATGTTTGAGATATTCTGCAATTGAAGGAACCCAAGAAGGAAAGAATAAGAAATGTAAGACTGCTGTGAAAAAGAACCCACCTAAGCAACCGAAGAAAAAAGTCAGAAAGAGGAGTCAAACGCAGAAGATAGAAGATCAGGAGTTAGGATTGACTTCCGATTTAGATGAAGAGCTGAATGAACTCGATTCAAAGTCGAATGCGAAAATTCCAGATAATTATATGACAGGTTAGTAGATCTAGTGGGCTTGTAGTGTGTCCCAAACTTAAATGCAAATTAATAGTTTAATAATATATTGATGCATGGGGTGTTTGAGATGAAATGCAAATTGATTTTGGTAAGTTTCATGCGGTTTTGGCGAATCAATTTATAGTTAATTTGTACATTCGTAGGTACAGAATCCGATATGGAAATGATAGAAGCCCGAGCTGCAGAGCCACATAAGCCTGGTCGACCAAGGGGGGAAGGATTAGATAGGTATCCTTGGTTGTGTACAGATTGCAATGACAAGCTGCCGAGCTTGGAAACATTGCAGACTCATCATGAAGTGATACATAATCAGCAGGCGAAGTACATGTGTGTTCAATGTTGTAAAGTTTATGACAAGTACTATGGATTTTTAACTCATGTTAAGAGGCATAGAACTAAATCAAAATTCAAGTAAGTAAACAGATAATATTTCAAACAAACTATGACGATGTTTCTATAATGTTACCAAATCTTTTGTCATGATCCAATATCATTTTTACATTTCAAAATGTACTGTGAGTCTTATGACCAATTGTAATTATTATTCCCTATTTAAATAAGATATTTTTTATAATAATTTCAAATTGTTACAGTTGTGAAGACTGTGGTAAATCATTTGTTCATAAAAAAGTATTAGATTCTCATAAAGCAATTCACAGCCAAGAATGTCCACACGTGTGTCTTACTTGTGGAAAATCTTTTAGACAACAAAGTGCTCTGTACATTCACAGCAGGTGTCACTTGCCAGAAAATATGAAAAATCGATTTCAATGTGATCAATGTGACAAGAGGTAATTTTTTATTATATCTGTTAAATAAATTTAAAGATCTTTCAATTAACTTTAAGACCAGGTGTTCAGGCATTACATTAAAACACTAACAATTAAAATTAATTGTTCGTAGCTGATAAACGTAAAGAGAACGATAAGGAACGCTTATATACTGACTAAAATGCATTTTCTCTATTTGTTTTCAATCTTTACATTGCAGATTTTCCACAAAACCGAATTTGGTAACGCATAAAAGAATCCATTCAGGCGTAAGAAACTTTACATGTGATCAATGTGGTAAAAGTTTCATACAAAAAGGGAATTTGGAAGCACATTTCCTCACCCATTCTGTTGATAAACCTTATAATTGTAGCCAGTGTCCTAAAGCGTAAGTTCTTTATAATTATAATGCATTCAAAATTAATTAGTTTAAAATTTCAAAATAATAAATTAATAATTTTTATTTTATTTTAGTTTCAAGACCCCCCTACAGTTGAAAAAGCATGAGACTGTTCATACTGGCGCTAAACCTCATCAATGCGCTGTTTGTGGTAGAACCTTTAGAGAAAAAGGTACATTGCGAGAACATCATCGAATACACACAGGAGCAATGCCTTTTACGTGCGAATTTTGTGGAAAATGCTTTCGTTTCAAGGGAATTTTAACGGTAAACTGTTAATCAATTGAATATAATAAATTTAATTAGTTTTAATTAGAATGTAGGTACAATAAAATCTATTTTTCTGGTTGTGAAATTGATTATTTCAGATATAAGAACTATTTAATCAATTTAATTAGATTCTAAGCCATTAATAAGGAAATTTATGCTTGTAGACTCACAGGCGGCAACATACTGGGGAAAGGCCTTACAGTTGTTTGGAATGTCAACATCACTTTACTAATTGGCCAAATTACAACAAACACATGAAACGCAGACATGGTATCAATACATCACACACTAAGCATCTCCAACAACCTTTGCAGCAACAGCAGCAGCAACAATCACAACAGCAACAACAACAAGTTCACCAAACTCAAGTCTCTGTTCAAGAGGAAATTCTTCCCACTACACATACAAATTCCACGACTGTTCAAGTAAGAGTTTAACTAATCAGTAATTATAATAGAGATTGATTTTAGAAAATTTCTTCTAAATCAACAAACTAATTTAAATATAAAATTGTTTTTTCAGGTGATAGAGACTGTACCTCATTCCTCGATCTCACAACCAATAATTGTACAAGCTATACCGACGACAATTCAGAGCTTTCAGCCGGAAGTATCTGGTCTCGTTCAAGAAACAGTGTTTCGTGAGAGAAACACAGCGTATTTTAATGCAGTGCCTGCGGCATTGCAAACTTTTCTCACTCCTAATATACCGTATAATTTTTACAACATTTCAAATGTCTCTGAAAACGATTTGATTCAACACAGGTAAAGGTCGAGCGGCGAGTGAAAGAAGGGGTGTCATAAATAATGTATTTAAAGAGGCCATATTTAATACATCATTTATTTTCTAGCATCATTAATGAACTCCAAGCTCTCTAGAAAATACAAAAACAGATTTTCAAATTTATTTATAATTTGGAATCCTCTTTATGAATAGGGAACAAGTTCAACATTCATCTATTAGTTGCTTTTTTAAATTTAATATAAAGCTGGTAAAGCAATGCTTGATTTAAAAAAAAAAACTCTTCCAAAACTTCGATTCTGACAATAAAATTCAAGTTCATAGAGTTTTTCGGGATTCGCAAGTTTTCCTGATTGTTAGTGAATTCTTCCATTCTAATACTTTCCAAAAAATTGGAAATACGGATCTGCATTACTGCATATTAACTATCAATTTTATTTTTAGTAAGTAGTTTAGATTTTTTAAAAGTGATATGTGTTCAAAACATGAATATTAATCTAACCTGCCTGTTTAGAATATTTTTATATTGTCTACTCCATAATCATTCGTAAAATGGCAGATTTGACGTTTATTTACTTGTCCATACTTATGCAGTATTCATTAAATATTACGTAAACTTGAGTTTTTCAGTAAGTAAATTCCTTTTTCTTTTAATTAATGTCTTAAAAGCAGACAGAAAGTTAATTATTTTGTTTGTTTTATTCGCATACATAAATAGCGATAAATTGAATTATATGAAATTTTAATATTTTATACATGTAAATACGAAAATTTGGATGACTTTTGAAATGAGATGGTTTTAGAATTAAATTTATGCGTTTCAAGATGTTAAAATTGTATGTAGGATAACAAATTTATTGAAGACCTATATAAGCGAAATTTTTTAATCAAAAAGTTAATTGAAAATAGTTAACTTATTCCTATCAGACTATTAGGAAGGCAGATTTTTATTTATGGGTAACTCATTACAATAAAACAATGCAATCTCGTGTGTACGAATAGTATATTTTCTTACAAGGGGGAAAAATGGAACTTCCGCACGCATGCGGCATGAGGGCCGAGGCTTGTAAAAAAATGTACTATTTATCGTATGAAATTTATAATGTCGTATTTTCATTTTTTAAGACTGTAGAACACTAATATTTCCTAATCGAATTTTATTTTTGTTTTATAGGAAATTTACAAATATGAATAAATATAAAAAGAGTTGAAAGTAGTTAATCAACATGAAATTAATCAAGCACCTGCGATTTAAAATATTTTCTTATTGGTTCGTTTTTCAAATCGCAGGAGTAAAACGGTGTTTACAAAATTGTACGTAAAAAAGATTTTATTTTCTAGTCTTACAATTAGTTATACAAATTTTTCTAAATTGAAAATGATTTATACAGCTTGGGTAGCGTCAATCAATGAATACTATTATCCATATTTTTAAACTAGTTGTAGATTTGCCAATTATTTACAACTTTTGAGTAAAGAGTTAAAAGAACTCTTGAAGAAGTTCTGAAGGTACAGTGGCGTCTTCTGATATTTCTGTTAACGGTTGGTTTTGTGTCTGCTGTGAAGACTTTATAGATTGCTGCGAAGAGTTTATAGATTGCTATAAAAAACGTTTAAAATAAAATTAATTTTCCGCTGTACGATTTATAACATACATTTTCAAATAAAAAGATTAATTCAAAGAAATATTTACACTTTGAGTCATCGACAATTGACTTGGTGCAGGTAGTGGTTTATCTTCTTCTTCTTCAAAATCTGACCATTCCTCTTCCAGGCTCGTTTGAAAAGTGCCTTTTGAAGATGTTCTAGTATAAATTTTCCCTAAATCCACTACAGAATAACCGTTGCGTCTCAGTTGCTTTTCTACGTGTTCTTTAAGAGTATCATAAGCCCCTCTCATATCTCTGGTTAATTCAGTGTCATTATATTCTGAAAAATTAATGATAATCTTTGTATCGGGATTTATAATTTAAAATCATTAGATAATTCCGCACTTACTTTTCAAATTTGGCTGATCCAAATTGAAAATGTGGCGGTAAAAGGAGAGCTGCTTATACAACTGCGTTTCTGAATACTAAAAGCAAATTAGAATTAATTATATATGGTATAAATTTAGAAAATGTTCATTAACTTAATTTTTTAATTTTATTAATAATCTTTCTAATTATTTTTCTTTTAACTTACGACTCGGTGTATGCTGGAACTTTTGCACTGTCTGCATTTCATATTATTGCCAGATGGACACAAAGAAATGTATCTAGTTCTGTGAGAGCAAGCAGGATTTTCACATTCCATCCAGCCGGCATAATATTCGTTAATCATTTTTCTAATTGCCAATTGCAAATGATTGATTATCGAATTATAATCCGTCCAAGGAGCCACTTGGCAATCTGAGTTTGAACATTTCGCTAAAGTTGGCTCAATACCTGAACCCTGGTAAAATTTTAAGGAAATATTAACATTTTTAAATTAATTCCAAAAATAAGATAAGAATAATTAATTTTAGTGTTCAGAGTAAAATCACTTACAGTATTGACAACCACATCCTTTATATCGATTTCTGCTTTGCAACTTTCATTCGTACATACGATTTTCAATGGAATGCAGTACTTGTATTTATCTTCATCAATTGACATTGGAATGTGCATTTCCTCTTGATCGTGAATTACTCTTTTCGATTTATACAAATGTTCTATGCCTGCAATAAAAATTATCTTAAAAATGCGTAATGATTGAATAACTAAATAAGTAAAATAAATCTTTTATAAATATATAAGTTACCCAAATGCTCTGCCAGCAGAGCATCATCAATGCCTTCAATTGGGTCACAGATTCGATTAACAACAGGGAAGATTTGACTCAACAAATAATAATCAGCATCTACTTTCAAAGACTCGCTTTTCTTAAATTCCTCTATATGATAACCTCTATCAGTAGCCGAGTTGTTAGTGCCATCCTAAGAGGACAAGGTAAAATAATTGATTTTTTAAAATAAGGATTGAAAGTATTTTATCTTCCAATCAACTAAAATAAGAAAAGGGTCTTACATCGCAAACAATGTAGGGAATCGTGTCTCCAGCTTTCCACATTCTTCCACCCTCTTTATTTAATCTTAATGCGACTGAAACGTGAGCTAGCTTTTTATCTGGATAGTCTTTTGGATCCTTTGAAAGCTGCTTAGTAATGACCAGCGAAGACAATGGCACAATATTTTCTTTGATGTTTTTCGAGAGATTTTGCAAATATGTAAAAATTTTTTCCATCCGTAGCTCGCTAGGTTGATCACAGAGAAGTTGATTCAATATATTTCTGAAATGTTTTCGATGTTAAAATTGGTCTTGAAATTAAAAAAAAAAGTTGTCTGATTTTGATAGAGCAATGCTCAGAAGGAAGAAAGCAATTAATAAACTCACTTTCCAGCTTCAGAAGCTAATTGGCACCAATCTCGCCTTACGATATCCAAACCTTTGTGTTCTTGGGCCAATTGAATTTGGCCATTTGGTCCTTTTGACATTGTTACTGCGGCGTATTTCTTTTTTTGCAAAAGCAGTAAATATTTGAAGACGCCGTCGATGTCGAGTTCGACTCTTTTGTAAAGTTTGTTGACTTCCTGTTTTATCTGTTAAAAATAAGCAAAAAATAAATCTCTAGTACTCAATTTGAAATCGAAAAAAAAACATTGTTATAGATTATAGAATATTACCTTCTTTCCTATGGTAAAGACTTCATCATAGTCGACAATGTTCGTGTTTATCATGATTGAATCGGTATCCCCGTAAATGACCTCGTAGTTTAATTTTTCCACGAGTCGCTTCGTGCTTTGCAAAATTTCTCTTCCTTTTGCTAATATATTAAATTAGAATTAAACATTTTTATTAATATTCCAGCATTAGTAATTATTGTAGACGTAATTTTCACTTACATGTAACTAAAGCAGCCAATCCTTTAGCGTAAAATCGACAATGCATTGCTCCCAAACATCCGTACATCGAATTTGCTGTAAGTTTCAATGCCATTTGTCTGATATTGTACTGTGTTTTCAATTCTGGAGAAATATTGGTAGCTTTCATCATCTGCTTCACCTGAACACGGCTTTCCACAAGCTTTCGAATTTCCGTTGGAACGACTCCTGGTTCCAAATCCGATTCGGGAAGAGTTAAATCCTATGAAAGCAAACAGAAACAAACCAATTAAAGCTGGGTGGGTAAAAATTTTATTAAAGAATAAAATAATTTTTCAATTATAAAAGCACTATACCTCGAGATCAGCGTAAGCAGCGCCAGGAATGGTTGTGAAGCATATATTATATTCCTGTATGATACTCGGATATAAGGAATTAAAATCCATGAGCAAGATTAATTTGTCGTAAAACCCTTTCTTCGGATCCAAAACCAAACCTCCCGCGTAAGCAGGTTTCTTTCTACGGCCTGCGTAAGAAATTTCATGTAAATAATTTTAAAAAATATTAGATTTTGTAGTATGATTGTAGAAATTTGAAAACTCACTCTCGGTAACATCTTTTCCCTTTTTATTCTGTTTTTTGTCTGGAGTTATGTAACCTCTTTCGTGAAAAGCGTGCAGTAATAAGAACTCGTTTCTTTCAGCCCGACCAGCAGATAAAGTTCTCGATAAAATATTACCTGCGATACAAGTGATTTGCAAAGCAAGAGGCATGACATTCAATTCGAACACAATTGAGAGAATGCATGAAGCTTCAAGCATCGTTATTCTTAAAAGGTTTTCTATTTTTTCAGGAGTGCTGTAAAATTTGATGCAATCTGCCGGTGTTATTTCTTTACACTCCTTTTCATTTCTTTTCAGAACCTGTAGAGATTAGTAAAATATAATTAGTCAAGTAACCAGACTGTAAGGACAAATTATGAAATATTCTCCTTAAGAACCCAAATTTTGTCAATAATATAACTCATTTGTAGTAAAAATATACTTACAGAGACGCAGAGAGACTGCAAATCGTAACTTCTAACTTTAAGATTGAGTTCTTTAGCAGAAGTTTGTATATCACAAATAGGCCGACCGCAAAACGTTGCACTTAAATTCACTTTTCCCTGTATTAATTAAGGAAGGCAAATTATTACTTGGAGTGGTTTACATTTTTACCATTTTGTATGTTTATAAATAATTTTCTAAACAATTTACCTTAAACATTGGAGGAGTAGATCTCTTTAATTTTCCTATCCTACTCCAACTTGATACTTTTAAATTATAGATTCGGTGCATTAAAAGATCAAACTGGAATCCAGTGTCATAACCGACTATTAAATCTGGATCTGATTTTTGAATTATAGTGAGCAGTTCTTCTAGTAAATCACGTTCCGAATCGCATCTAATCACTTTTGTGTGTTTGGTTTTCGACAGTTTATCCTTTGCATGTAAAGGCCAAGGAACTTCTTTTGGATGAGTTACGACTGAAATCAAACATTAATTTAAAATCTTAAATTAAAATAGAGATATTATTTTAAACTCAGGAAAGATAAAGACTCTTACGGCAACAATGTTTTTCAAAGATAGGTTTAGGTGATGCTTTGTCAATCTGATAGTTGTGGTGCAACAAAACTCCAACCATCACAATTTCATTCAACTGCCCCTTAGAATTCAAGGCTGACTGAACGTTTAATGTAGCCACAACCATTGGTGGAACTGTCGCTTTATGCGTTTCACGATTCACAGAAATGTGCTCCATTTTCATACAGTTTACCTAGTAAAAAATTATTGCTTATTTTATGTAAATTATTACAAATAAAATAAGATAAGAATGTGTAAGTTTTCGAATTACCTGCAATTTGCACCAGGTAACTGGATTATCAGCAGCCTTTGAACATTTTACATCTAGCCAGCAGGGTCCTTTGATGTTTCGTTCTATCAGTAGTAATTCCAATGCATTCACAGAAGATCCAAATACTGCTTCGATCGAGCGTCCGCTATAAGTTGACTCCATTTGTGGATATGTTGCTGCATATCTCACCTCCAAATACTCACCATATTTTGGAGCTTCTTCATGGTCAAAGGCATAATATTTCGAAGTCTTACATGAACGGAATTCCTTTATTCCATTTTGTCCAGCGTAGTTGTTAAACTCATCATAAACATCTTGTATTGAATTTTCTCGTGGTTCCTCGTCTTTTAATACTGGCTTAATCTGAAATTTTATTTTATTATTTATAGCATGTCTATTTATTATCTTCTATTTTGTTTTCTTAATCGAGCAATAAAGTGTTTTTATTTTGAAATTACCTGTTCCCTTGGTAAAAGATAAACTCTCTTCGGTATATTTTTCACCACAACGCAACAGGAAATATATTTTTTGGTCGATTCAACGTAAGTCTTGCCGAAAAGATATACAACTCCAGGTTGTCTATAAGGATCTTCATAAGCGTCCCACCAGAAGAATCGAAAGACTGATTCATTATCTTCATTGGTAGTAATGGGCATAATTAGATTTTTGTCCTCGATAGAATCTTTCGTTTCTTCCATTTGGTATTTAAAATCCTCTTCCCAGGCTAGACAGATTTCACTTGAATCAAACATATCCACGTCCGAAGCATCGCAAACAGACATTGATAAAGCTTGTTGAGAATCGACCTTGCAAACTGTAAACTCCGAATCCTCAAATTCTTTTATATCGGGTATCTAAAAGTAAAGTTCCAAACTAAGTTGAAAATCTAATAATTACCTTACCTATGTATATTGCAGAATTTGTATAATAAAAAGAGGTTAAAACTTAACCTACATCTTCCATTATAGTTTTATTTGAATCCACAACCTCATCAGCAGCTGAATCCTCAATAATCTGACTCGTAGAAGTTTGATTAGAATCCTGAATAGATTCATGAATTCCGTTACTATTCAGACCTTCGTTTTCATCATTCTCGATCTGCTGACTAAGACTCTGCTCTTTAAATGTCAAAATTGGTTTAGATTTCGCTACTTTCGATTTAGCGGAACTTTTATTTGGATCATCAAAAATCATCATTTCATCTTCATCATCTTCAATTTCTTCCTTTTTACTGGTTTGTACAACTCTCTGAGGTTTTGAAACTGGTGTACGACTTGGAGGACTATTAAAGTACAAAATAATTACAGTCATTAAATAAAAAAAACAAACTAAATTGTAAATTCGATATTTACAAAATATTGTTTTCAAGAATAAACTTACGGAGCTTTCTGAGTAACTACAAATTTATTTTTAACCTTCGGGACAATGCGTTTCGGAGTGCTTTCTTCATTTTTTAGCTCAGACATAAGATCATCCAGAATATTATCGTCATCGAGCTTTTCTAATGTCTTAGTTTTCGAAGCCATATTAATAAACATATTCTTAATACTCCCCTTAGTTTTTTCTGCAACTTTGGCCTTTTTACGCGGACCAATTGTTTTATTTTGCTTAGCCGCTTGTATACTATCCTCGTCCAGATCATCGTCAAATATTTCTCTGCCATCCTCGACGTATCCTTCTCCTCCTTTAAATTTTGAATATATTTTAACATTATAATTCATAATCAATTAAAAAATATATTATGTAAACCATTGACACAAGAGTAATCATTGTATTAATTAATTATTTTACCATCGTCAACTATCCAGTCGTCAGTTTGACGATCCAAAACCTTTTTATTGTATTCTTTCTCCTCCACTTGATCGTATACATTCTCCAATTCATCGACTTCATATTTGTGCTTACTGCCTTTTAATTGTCTCAGTTTTTGCAATGCAGAAAGACGACCTGTTTTATCAAGTTTTTGCCTCTTGGATCTACCAGGGGTAGATACTAGAAATAAAAATTTGGATGTTCTTTCAATACAAATTGAAGATCTTTTAAATGCCTTCGATATATAAAAAAGACTTTAAACATCTTTTCAGTAATTTATTCTTCTAAAAGTTTTATATGTCGAGTGTTGATATTATCATTAACATAATTACGAATTGCTTATTGACATTATTATAACATCAACATAAACATATAGAATTAAATGAACACGCATCATAATATTTAAATTACAGGTTAGGTTTATCATTTAATTTCTAAGTTGCTGGTATCATTATACATGCATTTAAATATA
>JAUESI010000029.1:8069425-8104756 GCA_032275145.1 Synergus laeviventris
ATTACGTTAATTCCTGGTTGATTATTTACTTTTATTATCTCACATCACAAGAGTTCAAAAAAGTTTAAGGTATTAGAAGGTCTTTATGCCAAGAAGATGATGACATATAAGGAGTCGAGTACAATGTTCAAATTTACATAGACCTTTCTAATATCCTTTCAGACCAAACATTATTAAGTCAATGAGCTCGTGGCAATGAAATCAAAATAGTTAAAGCAATTTAAATCTCAATTCGTTTTCTTTACAATGAAAAGTGCATTAAGTCTGTAGAAATAATTTGTTTCCCCCAAATAAAAACTACATCGCTGAAAAATGTTTAACTGTTTTTTAACTGTTTAATATTTTCTTTTTATATTTTGAAAGCTGTACCGGAATAAAAGGATTTAACCCAATTTATATCAATATATTCAATCGCCCTTGATCATGCACACGTGGCTGTCTCACAAAAATATCAGAGTACCGTTCAGCTTAAAAATCTGATCCAATGTGAATGTGAGGCCACTTGGTGGGTATAAATTTTTCGTATTTTTGTTACTTTACGGCAGTCGCATCGACGCCTGGCTAAAAGCAACCGCACATATAACCATCATCCATATTAATTTTTCTTTTAATTAAAAATTGGAAAAATATAACATTTATTTTGGATCAATAGGAAGATAGGCATTATTTGTTTCTTATCAAGAAGAATTAAACAGCACGGGAAAAATGGTTCGTACCTATAAATATATACCTTATCTAATCAAAAATTAAGGTTTAATTTCACTAAGCTTAATAAACATTATTAATATTATTAGTGATATTCTTTAAAGCAACAATGTTACTTTTCGCAAAACTGATAATAAAAGATTCTGTGACATTTTCTGTTGAGCGTATTCTTTTTCCTGAACGAGGAATATGTCGAAATTTGGACTTTGAACTTGAATTTTGACTTGATTAAATTACAGAAGATGAAACTGGAAATAGTGATCTTTTTGGCGAGCGTTGCGGCTATTTATTCAGCGGCCATTAGTACACCTGGAAATCAAATTAATCTTCTCAGGAATCCGAGAACAAATTTATTACAAGGTGTGAATGCCCAGGAATCTGAGGCAAACTTGTTAATTCGTAGGTAAATGGTTTATTTTTATATTCTGCTAGTATTCAGTTTTGGTTTAAATAACTATTATGTCGCTATTTTTATAGTGTAATTATATAACTGTTACTAACTTTTTCAGAATATCAAACAATGTGAAGGACAATACAAATACAGAAGTTCTCGGCGGATACAGACCCTTATTTCCACCATACTTTCCTCTGAATTCTTCATTTGCCAGTAAAAAAATGTATTATGATAAAGAATATTACACTCGCGGAAATGATGAACTTGATATTCCAAACAATGGACAACAAGATCGGGAAAATTTTGTACAATCTCGTCAACTTGTGCATCGGCCAACTGTCCCTGTGCAACAAAGCTTTGCTACCATTGCAAACCATAATGTAAGATCATATCAACAGCAGCAATCATCGTCTAATTTTGTTACCACCAATGTTCGTACTTATGATTCTTCCTCACAAAATGTTGCTCTGCAACCTATTATTAACAGTTGGTCGTCATCTGATTTCAAGAGGAAGGACGATCATGATGTAATTTTTATAACGTATTGATCCTAATGTATTTGATGAAATTGTATTATACTAGAATAATAAGTCACTTAGTCGATTATTGTACATATAATTAGTATTAGGATTTTTATTATAATGAAATAAAACTTTTTTTAAATGGTTTGATGGTTTTATTATTTTTTTGACGCATCCATATAAATAATGCAACGTTATTCGCAAATTTAAATTTACATATTTGATAATCATCTCCATTTAATTAGGAGAGGAATCAATATAATAAAGGTCAAAATGACTATTTTAAACTCACCGTGAAATTTGTATTATGGATGATCAAAGTTGAACTTCCGTGAATGGGAATTCCGACCAAACCTGTTTTTTTTTTACCTGTTGCTAAATATCATGCCTCCGCCAGGTGTTTTGGAATTACTGATGTTATTTTAAACCATAGACAGTTCAAGGTCATTGAATGAAGACAAGTTTTTTAGCGTGATTTTAGAGTTTATTCGTCTGCAAGAAATAAATTGCTTGATGATAATTTAGGATCATTTTCGAGTAAGTGTTATAAAACTTACTAATTTTTTTTTTTGAGATCTTCAAATTTCAATAAGCTTCTGTTACTTTTAAATTAAAATCTCGTTTGATTGAATCCTTCCTGATTGTCAAGTGATGAAATAAGAATTAACTTTGTTACTAGTCACTTCGACCATCTAAATGTAAATGCACCACATTCCATGGATAAAAAATGATGGGAATTACCAATGAAGCTATTTTTATTTCAATTAGTATGTAAGAATGTGGTAAGAAATATGAGGTGTTGAGTCACCTGTAATATTTGAACTCACAAATAATTGACGATAATTTTTTTTAAAATTTGACTAGTGATGAATAGTAGTTTAGTAAAAAATATTTGTTGCCAAATTTAAGTATCTAGTAAACAGTGCAGCTTATACTTTTTATAATATTTAAGGGCACGTTCTTTTTTGAAAAAGTAAAAATTATAGACAAAAAATAGACAAATATATTTTTGATTTTTAAACGCGACAATGATCTTTCAGGAAATCTTTCTATAGATCCTGTTCCAAAATTAAATGTTTCACTCAGTTTGAATATATTATTCCAATGATATTATGAATATTTTTTTAAATCTTCCTTTAAGTTTTTGCGGAGAGCGGAAGAAGCAAAAACACTCCGAGTGGTTTCAATGTCAACGTTTAAGAGGAGAAGTATCTCCTCAAAAAAGAAATACATCGGCGAAGAGGTATGAGAAAGAGGAAAAGAGAAGACCTTCTCACTTCCAAATTAAGAAAATGTTCTCAGGGGAAGGGATGCTTCAGTATCATCCTATAAAGTCTTCTGTTCTCTCCCCGACCGGGGACTTTTAAGAAGATATTCATCAAGGTTTGTTAAATCAAATTTCTTCTATAATTCTGTGAACAGAAGATGCTTTCGATCAATATTAATTAAAAGAGTGACTGAAAAATTGTGCGTAAAAAAAGTGTCTATTAAACATTAAATATTTAACACAGCCTCTGACAAAGTATTTATTGAAGAAATATAAGAAATTCGATAAAACATAAAGTGTATCACGTCGATCATGATTAATCACGAAAATTTGCAAGCTCCAAAATCAATAAGTTTACACGTGTAATTATCTGTGTCGAGTTACTTTCGTAATTCGACTTTCGAATCACTAAACAACTATTGTATAACAAAAATCTTCACGCGCGCGACTTGCATAGAATTTTAAATAGATGCCGGAGAGTGAAAAGTTCGGTTTCAAAGAATTGCAATTCGATGTAATGTGTTCAAATTTGCAAATCACTGTGTCAAAAAAAAAAAAGATTTTTCATCTGTTCTTGATATAGTGTGTCTTTCTGCAGAGAAAATAACCATTTTTATTTTTCTAGATGCGTTTCTTGTACATATTTCTGGTAGCAGCTCTCTTTGCTGTGGCATATGCCGCAACAGTACCACAAGAATCATCAGCAGAAGTTCCCCATGTTCGTGAAAAGCGAGGTCTTCTTCTAAAAAAGAAGCTCGCTCTTGTTGGAGGTGCTCTGGTTGCCAAAAAAGTTATAGGAGCAGGAGTCCTTGGCGCAGGAGTTCTAGGAGCAGGTCTTCTAGGCGCTGGTCTTTACAAGGCTAAACAGTAAGTTTAACTGATTTACAAATAAGTTAAACATCACTTTCGTACGAAAAAACACATTTTTACCTTGTTTATTATAATTATTTGTGCTCTATAAATTTTTTTAATGATTTCAGGGGTGGAGGCTATGGCGGAGGTTATGGCGGAGGCTATGGTGGAGGCTATGGTGGAGGCTATAGCGGAGGCCATGGTGGAGGCTATAGTGGAGATCATCAAGGCAGCCCCACTATAATCCATAACTATTACCCAGCTCAAAATTCCGTTCATGGATCATCTGGTTCTGGTTGGTCATCCGGTTCTGGCTCGTCCGGCTTTGGATCGTCCGGTACCGGTTGGTCATCACCTTCTGGATATGCACAATCTGGTTCTGGCTCGTCTAGCTTTGGGACGTCTGGATCTGGTTTATCCTCCAGTTATGGACCACCTGGTTGGTCTAAGTAAGTATCAAAAACTCATCATGCACCTTCTTTTATATTAAACATTAAATATAAAATATATATTTTTTAATATAACTTTATAATACAATTAACTTTTTGCCCGTAGTCTTCTTAATTTGTCGAACGATATATTGTTCAATTTTGCATATAAAGATTCTAACTCTCGTTCTTTTATTTCCAGATAATTACAGTCACTGCAATGATTGCTGACTAACAGAAGTTTGTACAACCAACTAGAAGACTTGATAGTAAATAATTCACAATGTCGCAACGCATCTTGACTAATTATAAGAATTCATTTTCATATTCATAAACTTTTTACACCAAGCTCGTTTTTTTTATTTTACATATACCCCTCCGTCTCTTTTCGTTTTTCTGTAAATGAGTAATTTAAATTATCCATCTACCTGCGAAAGATCCTTCAAAGTGATATTGATGAAAGCGAAAGCGATGACTGTATGCATTTTAAATAACAAAAATCTAGGAATGGGGTTCGGCCAAGTTCCTTAATCCTATACATATGCATATGCGTGTCACGAATATCATTAGTGCGAGTTCAGTAAGTATGTACAACTCAGTGACGAACGCAATAGGCTCTGATTTTTATGGTTACCAACTTTATTGTTGGGTGAAAACTTCAGCAAGGTCACGACAGAATCTCCAGACCTCCGGTTGAGTTCTACACGCGATCCAAGGCAAACAGGCCTTATTATCTTCTCCTTCTTTACGGAGATCATTCACAAACCTGATGGCTGCTTCCTTTCCGTTTCACACGTTCATGACAATGAAGTTTTACTACAAGCTCTTCGGATTTAGTTCAAGAAATGATGATCTATTTGGACAGAATTTGTTTCATGTGCACATAAAAAAAATGTCTTTTCATTATCAGTTAATTTCCTTTAATAACTATTATAATTATTTTAGCCAACTCGAAATTATAATGCTAACAAGACTTGTTCATGCTTGCATTTAATACAAAGTGTATGTACAGATTCTACCTGTTGTACAGCATCATCATGAATGAATCCATTTTTGTATTCATCGTCGTCTTGGCTTTCGTCATCGGCGGGTGCTCGTGTAGTCGAGTACGTTCAACGAATGTCAATGACTGTCACGTCATCGTACATACTCGAAGAAAGTAAAAAATGTGAAGTAAAAGGAAGACAGGAGTGCACGTCAAAAGCAAAGCAGACGGATTATTGGGGTTCGTTTGCTACGTATGGAAAGTGCGTGCAACTCGCACTTTCGTAATCAAATGAATCGTCGTAAATTCACATCTGTAGTCTATACCTTATAGACACGGACGAAATTTCACTAATTCACAAGTAGCATACATCAAAAACTTTTTGGGACTAGCGAGAATTAGGAGAAAGCTCTATTTTCTTTCTCGGAATATTTTCGATCCTTTATTATAGTCATACGTAATTTCTATACATGTTCTGATTAACTTAGGAAATAGATAATGATAAACTCAGATAATTTTGCTAATCATTGAAGAAATTTTTAGAAAGTCTTTAAACCTAGCCTATTTTCATGATGGGCGTGAGAAAATCAATACTTCTAAGAAAATTGATCTGTTTTGTAACAGAAATACGTAGAAGTACCTTTCTGGGTTTAGATAAAAGCCGAATACTTGGTATCGGTCATTTTCTTATGTTTGACGAAAGAGATGTCGATGTACGTAATGTAAAAAAGCTAATATTATCACAGTTCTTTTCTATTTAAGTATAGAAGATGTCTAATTCTGGTTTTTTTAAAGACAATGACGAAACAGACTTCAATTCTCTTTAATACTTAGTATTCATAGACGTATAACTCAAATGTCGTCCAACACTTTACTGTGAGTTATTTCATGCTTTTTTGTAATCCTCCCATGTTTTGTTCCAAAAATTTCACGTGCCTAAATCAATTTAGCATTTTGCTATACGCAATGTGTAATCACTTTCCTCTACTTTCGGCAAATTTCAATACGTTTATCAAATAAATTACCATATAAACTGATATCGTTCATTTCAAATTGAAAACGGTTTGATTAAAATACATCCCTCCCTTTATATAGTCTTTATTGCGGATATTATACTGCACGTTAAATGAAACATGCAATTGGACTCCCATTCGAAATAAAATTCCTCTGTACACATTCCTTGTTTCCACGACCCACAAAACGAGATCATCATTGCAGTGACGAAATCAATGGAACTAATTGCAGGAATCCGACAAAAGAGAGTTTAATTTCGCGGTTTTTCAGCTGAATGGGTTGTAAAGTTGAATATATGCGTAACTATTTTCTAAATTATCCAACTGTATAAACTTTTAGAACATAATTTATACATATTGCAATTCTCGAATTCGATATAATGAAAAGCGTTAAAAAAAATAAATTTTCGTCAGATTAGACGTCTGATATGAATATTTTAATAATGAGAAAACATACTTAACTTTAGTAATTAAATTCTCGTAACTGCGAGAAACGAAAGTAAAATAAGAATGTAAAAAAATCGCATTTTGTTTCGTTTCGGTCGGATCTCTGGCTAATTGTAACACAGAACCACGCGCCGTACTGCGAAATGTCGAGGGGTTGTAGAGAAGTGGCTACTGTTTCTTTTTCGCAAGTAGAAGGGATGTGATGCCGCTATATAAAATCGTAATGCCCGCCTATCGATGTCACAGTACACACTACGACCCACGCGTTTTATCTAAATCGTTCTCGGAGTCAAGGTGAGAGTCAGGAAAATCGAGAAAATCGAGAAAAATTAACTTAAGGCGAGATCGATCACGATCAGCTTCGGGGAAGAGCGAAAGCGTCGGAAGCGAGTTTTCAAGCGCGCTACCATTACGAACTTGCGTTTAATCAATGTCAATGACCGGAAATGAATCGTTCGCGTTCACAGTCTTGCAACTATGCAATTCTACATTTCTTCCTAAAAGAAAGTTTTCTTTTATTCCTGCTGCATTTCGCGTGTGCTCTCCGAGAAAAACCTGTGAAGTGTTGTTTACTTTTTTTTTTTTATTTCATATCAACATTTATATTCATGAACTGCAAATATAGATTTTAATGTTTTATGAAAGAAAGTTAACGAACGGAAATTTGCATACCATGAGGTATCTTCATATGATCTGAATTTTGTATACGCAATTTTGTGCTTCGTTACTCAATCTATATGATGTCGAGGAAGGTTTCTTGCTTTTTCTTCCACGCATCTTCGGTTACAAAATAACAAACTAGAATAGTTGGGTAATTTTATGACAATAGAACAAATCGGTGACACATTGTGCTCGCTATATGGAGGTGGGAAAAATCTCTCATAAATTTTCATCGAACTGTGTCAAGTACATGAGTGAAAGCAATGTTGTTCCATTTTTTAATAGCATTTAGGTTCGCTTATCCGGATTTACTCAAGTCACTAAATTATCTTATCTTTTTCTGAATATTACATAAAATAAAAGTGTACATGAGATTGCTTACTTGTACGTCTTTTAAAGTAAACCAAAATAGTCTTAGCATTATTAATTACATATCAGATTAATAGATAATTTATTGAAAAAATTGTATTGCAGATGCATACCTCAGTTTTAATTATCGCTACCCTCTGCTGCTTTGCTATTTACGCATCAGCGGAAGAAACACTTCAACAGCAGGAACAGACACTACCGGTTTCGGAAACACTTGCAGATGAAAGCTCGGCGCATACAAGAAGTAAAAGGACGCTCTTCTTAAAAAAGAAAGTTCTTGGAGCCGGACTTCTAGGTTTCGGACTTGGGCTCGCCAAAGGGTAAAATAATTGCTTTTTTAATCTTTCCTCTTTGTGAATGTTCGAAAATCAACTGAAGATAATGATATAAATGAACAGAGGATAAAAATTGTGTTTTGATTGATTTAATTATTGATTTCGTTTTTTGTTGCAGTTACAAATTTGGATACCATAAAGCACCGGAAGTGCACCATGTTTACCTCTCCCCTCCGTCACCACCTGTTAAGTACGTCGAGTACGTAGAGAAACCAGTCTTCGTTCAGAGAATTATAGAGAAACCAGTCTATAAACCAGTGCACGTAGAGCACGTAGAACACGTTGAATGGTCGCAACCTGATCCACCTTCATCTTATGGGTAATTTGCAGAGAGTTCAAAGTCCATTAATTACTTTAAAGGGTTTCCCTTTGTCGACCAGACATTTAATTAATTATTCTAGACACTATAGTTTGCTTAAACTCACCGAAATCATTTCTTCACCTAATAATCTTCCCCCTTTCTTAAAGAATTAACTTTTTTGGATTGCTATCTTTCAAAATAATGAATAAGCATATTTTTTACAAGCAAAACCATAAATTAAAGCAAATTAAACATTTGAGGATTACAATCTTTATACAATTTTTTATGAAGTCGGAAGCACGAAATTGAAATAAACAAGTCAGCATGCCCTTAAACGACGCAAAGTATTTTATGAAAGTGACTTCAGATAATCGTTGTATTCTGGGAACTTGATCGGTTACAGGATAACAATTCTAATTAGAAAACATGTACATTATCCAGTTTATTTATAAACTTATTTAAAGAAAGTTTTTTAAAAAGAAAGAAAGAAGATTTTTAATTTTCATGAAGAAATTTGGAATTAGAATTAATTTGACTCTAATTGAAAAATTCTAGAATCAATTGCAGAATCTTTGTGCAAGAATCACTTTCTAAAGGGAGATAAAAAAGGACAGAGCAATTCGCCTTCCGCGTTCCGCGGTCAATTAATTTTCCGCTCTCTGGGACGCCCGATTAAAAGTTTCATGTCATAATTGACGACCCTGGATTTTCCAAGTTTTTGTTTTACATGAGGAAATTTCCATTTGTTAATAAGAGAATAATAATATAGTTATTTAATAACGTATATTCAGCACTCAAATAAACGTAATATCAATTTTTTCAGGGGTTGGTAAGCTGATGTTACCAGAAAAGAAAAAGTGCAGTCAACTAATTGTAAAATAATACTGGAATGCCACAACAGGATGAGAGCAGAAAACAGGCATATTATTTTATAAGGCGATGATATATTTAATGCAATTGTAGCTGACTTTCGTGTTTTTATGTTTCATTGTGTTGTGGATATATAGGTGTAACATACATATAAGAGTCCTTTTGTGTAAGAGATGTCGTTACTACTGTTGTTAAATATTTTTTAAATATAACTCTGAGATATGTTTTTCAAAATTATTCGTTTCTTTATATATCCTTGTCGATCCTGTGCTATTTCCGACATAAGTTGCGAAAATTTAGTGTGTGTCTTCCATCTTAATATTCATTCATTTATTTACTGTTTGAAGTAAAAGTGAGAAAAAATGTGACGAGTAGATATTTAAATTGTCTACTTAAGAACTCTTTTAACAGTTTAGAATTATCTGAAGAGAACGGAAAATATTTTCTTGATCTTTACAACTGAAAGTTTATTAAATATTTATCATTATCTTTTTTTCAACGCATTTTTAAATCACAAGGGAATCCTTCAATAAAAAATCCATATATGGTGTCTTTGTTTCTTTTCGTGTTTACTGAAACTTAGATCATGAATAAATATGCTCTTTTAGACATTCTGAAGATGGCCTTGTAGCTTTCTACGTGCGTAGACTTACACTTGCATGATTACTTTTGTTTCTATTGTACATTTTAGAGCAGATGACATGCAAGCTGATAAGGTGCTTTTCTGGATACTAGAAAAATGGTTAAAATCGAAGGCAGATCAAAACTTCTACTGCTGAGAAAGTTGTGCTACTTCTTTTGCACTGGAAAATATCTTACCACTGATTCCAATCAGAGTATATACGCTGATGAACCAGTGAATTTCAGTGAATTGGAATCAGCGGTATATCTCTCTCTCTCTCTTATCGCTAATTGAAATTTACTCTCTCAATCTGAATTAGTACGAATTTGACTAAGTAAATTAGTAGCCTTACAATTGACTATTAAATTAGTCATTTTACCACTTTCTACTAAATGAAGTAGTAAGTCACCTATTACCAAAGTGAATAAGTAAGAGTAACTTTTAACTTACTAATTGAATTTTGAAGCTTTTCATGGAATTTTATTAAGATGTTAAAATATTTTTATGATTTTCAAAAGATATTTTTAAGAATTGTAATGAAGAAAAAATTTTCAGGGGTTTCAAGCAGATTATCGGGGAATTTAAAGAAGATTCAGAGATTTTTAGGAATATAAAAGTTTTTGACAACTTTTTAAGGGATTTTAATGAACTGTGGGCGATTTTAAAGTTCATATAATGGAAATTAAAGCGATTTATAAGAATTCTTATGACTTTTAAAAGATTTTGCGAAATTTTAAGGGGTCTAAAAATGTTTAAGAGTTTGTCCTTCGCGCCATTTGAAGCAGTAAGAAACTACTATTAATTGGTAAAACAGATCCTGACAAAATTAAAAATAGTTTTTGATACTACGCAAGCAAACGAATTACTTAAAATAAATTTACAAAAATGAAAGATCAAAAAAATTTTAAAAGAGGTGAGAAGTCATTGCACACCGGCCAAGAAATTTTATATCCCCTTCTACTCAACTTACTAATAAAAATTGTTCCGACAGTGTTTTACACATAATGAAGGACTTTGCCGTATTTTTCCTAATTTACAACCTTGTGCACATTAGATAGAATTTAAGAGACTTGAAACACTAAGTAGTTATTTGAATATTAGATATATTGTTTGACTTTCGACACACAGACACTAATTTTTTCTTTAAAGTGAAGAAGCACGTAAAGGACATTTTAGACCTAATATCAAATATAAAACTAAAATAATTTAAAATGTAAATCAAGTGTTATAAATTTTCTACCTTAAGAGCAATATTCATGCATTAAGTTCCTCTTTATATCGTGGTCTTTCCGGGACTGAGAAGTGAATTACGTTAAGAACAGAACTGACGACAAGTTACTAAAAGTAATTACGTAGTCGGGTTTCCCGACTACGTAAATATATGTACTTTTGTAGACATACTGATGAAGACGAGGATGAAGAAAAATATATGAACTCAGGATTCTGGACATATACATACTTTCAGGGTCGTGAATCACGCCCGTTGTTACGGAGAAAAATATAGCCAGGGTAGCTTTGGGATTCTGAGAATTAAAGATTTTTATTTTTAAGAATTCTAAAGCTATAATATAATTATAATTATAATATAATTTAATCAATGAAATATGCTTTATTGAGTTATAGTGCTTTTAAATCGACTCATGAATGAATAAATAATAATTTATTTTATTGATAACTGTTCGATTGACCTAGAGAAATGCTTTTCATTAAAATTCATTCATTCAAGAAGATGATGAACATAGTAATTTATAGATCCTTTGATAACATTGGTATATCCTGTTACTAATATTACGTTATTAATAATCATTTTTCTGAGATGGCTTTCTTCACGAACTTCCGGTTTCTACCTCTGCGTCTGAGCAGATTTAAAAAAATTAATTTCAGGATGAAAATTTCTACCCAATTGCTACTGAAACTTCCACCTTTTATAAAACATCTTTTTATAATTGATCAAATTATTAGCATTTTTTAAATCATGGTAGTACTTCTTATATAAGTTTAAAAAGGTATTACAAACCATTTAATATTGAACTTCAATAAGAGCCCAAGCTTTCCCTATAGAAACCACTTACCATTTCTTAAAAAATTAATATTTATCATTGTAAGTGAAATTTCATAATAATTATAATATTCTTGTATATACTACTCCGAAGACTAGGTCCGTTTAAACTAGTTGCTTTTTCCTACTGTTGCAGAGGATAGCAAACTCAGCAGACGTTTATGGCTATGAATGGTTTTGACGTCTCGGCTTTTATGTTTGTAATTTGTTTTAGCAAGTCTTAGCCAAGTCTTTCTTGACACTGGTAGTTGGGCCTTGAGTGACATTATCGAGGCGTGTCCAAAGTCAGGCCCTGTAACGACAATAAGGTGCAAGTGTGGAGAGAAGAAAATGAAAGGGAGAGAAAGAGAGAGAGAGGCTTCCGTTCAAAGTTAGGAGTTTGAGAATATAATAATTTCCCTACAATAAGCTGAAGGTTTCCGTAGACATCCGCGAGACACAAAAATGGGGGGTTGGGGAAGGAGGCAATGCTCACAAGAAGGATGGCACCTATCTTGAGTGGGAGACTTCTGAGACCTAGGTATAAGTACTGAGATCATTTTGAGAAATCGTCACATACGTCGTATTCTGTCGACAATATTCGACTATTTTGTGTGCGTGTTTTTTAATTAACGACAAAGGTGCGTGCAAAAGAATATTCTTCGAAAGCATATAACATTTGATATTTTCTTTTAATTACTCTGTGAAAAGCATTTTTAAACCCTTTTTCAAATATCTCTCAATGTATTCAAATTTCACGTATTGTGAAGTTAATTTAGTGATCGGTGTCTCCATAAAAAAATTGCAAAGAAAAACTAGAAACTTTAGTGTGATACCGTATTTTAAGAGATAATAATTATTGTGACTTTTGATTAAAAAATGATCTTCTGTTCTCAGATGAAGAGCCAAATTCTCTTTTTGGTTGTCCTTTGCTCGGCTGCCATTGTTCTTGCTCAAGAAATTAATCAAGAGAAAATTACAGAATTGGATCTTCAGAATAGTGATGTGGCTTTAGGGGAAGATGATGGTTCTCTTACGAGAGAAAAAAGGACTCTTTTTCTAAAAAAGAAAATTTTAGGTGCTGGAGCATTAGGATTTGGACTGGGTCTTGGTGTTGGAGCAGTTAAAGGGTAACATACAGCAATTTTTATAATTAATTAATTAATTAATTACTCAATGTGTAGATTTTAAAACCCATTCTAAACATTACTAAAATTTTGCCATAAAATATATTATTAAAATTAAAATTATACGTAAGACCGTCAGCCTGATGTGAATGAATATTCATCCTAGTTGCCCCCCCCCTCGTTGCATAGTCAGATTTGTTATCTTAATCTCTATTCCGGACCAAACATTTTTATTTGTCTTGTTTCGTTGTTCATATTCTCAGAAAATATTAGACGACCTCAAAAAGTAAGGTATTCTTTTCCATGGAACATAAAATAATGCAATGACTCTTTGCGGTTAGAATAAAAATATAATTTAATTAAAATTCAAGCCTAAAGATATATCTTTTATGGGTTAAATAATTTGAAACCCTGAACACAAATAGCATGTAATTTTGAATAACTTAGCAGATATCCTTTTAAACTATATTTTACTTATAAAAACGAAGGTACTAGTGAAAGGAGGAAATTCTTTTTGTATTCAGAGAACAAAATTTGAACATTTATTCCTTCAGGGGATATCAGGACTCAATCGCATGTGATTGGACGTTACCGCAATGTGCAGTGGCCCACACACATTTCATATGCATGCTGATCATGTATTACTTACAACTTTTCATCAACAAATCCTTCATTCTTATTCAAAGATCGTTCAGTTTTGGTGAATCACTCAACGACTAGAAAGGGTTCCTAAATTTGGTTAAATTTGCAATAATATAAGCGAAAGTGTTACACTTTTAAAAAGTACTACACACACTTTCGAATGTCTCTAATTAATATTTATTACTAATTCACTTATTATAATTCCATTAAAAATGAAAAATTATGCTGGGTTGTTTTAAAATAAAAAAATCGGAAAGAATAATCAAAGAATGAAAAATTATTGAAAAGGAAACGTGCAAGAAGCCAATTAGACGATTTTTGAACAATGACGAAATGTTAAAATTCAAAAAGAGGGTTTTGGTGATATATGTTGAAGCAAACAATAAGATATGAATGGCGCAAGCAGTTCGGCAAATCTATAACGAGTTCGCATATTCAAAGGTATACTAATTCGACGTGCAAACATCTTCGTGCCACTTAGACCTTTCTTACATAAAAAACTGACACGTGCTCGAGAACTTAAAAAAACAAAAAGAAAAGGCCCTCGACCTCTTGAATAAATATATCTACATTCAAAGTCTGCATAGAAAATAATTAGTTTGCCCAACAGATTTGATTTGAAGGATGTACTACAGCGCAACTAATTTGCTAGTAGAGGAAATTTATTGAGTGATGTAACTAAACGTATTTACTTGTTTCCACAAATTGGATAATTTAGCAATTTTCATGGTTTAATTTAAAGACTTTAATACATACATTATAATACATTAACATGCTAACGTTGTTAAAAATAATTTATTCGTTAATGTTAGTTAACTAAAAATGAATAGATAATTGAAATAAGGAGCAGAAAATTATAATTTCAGTTCAAAACACCGCTTTTGGTGTATATCATTCACAGGTGAAGAGACAAGATGTGGCTTTTTAAAATCTAGTTATGACGTTCTGCTTCTTAGGCACAGAAATGATCTTAGATATGTTTTTTCTCTGTTCCTAAGGCACTTAGATTTAATCTCACCGGAATAGTAATAATAATATTAGGATGTGGCAATATGTATTTTTTATCAAATTGTCCACATGAAAGGCAAATACAGCAATATGAGTGAAAGTGTGTGTATCAGGAAAACAAAGAAAATCGAAAGCGTAAAATGAACGTATATAGTTACTTTAGAATATTTTATATTAAGGATTAAGTAGCAGTTGTTCCTAAAATCTAATATTTTTTGCTTATACAAATGGTCAAAAGTTTATAAATCTGAAGACAAATAGCAATATTTCTTCTGCCGTAGAAAAAATTAATTTTTCAAAATCATATTTTTGCAGATACAAATACGGAAATAGAGGATACAGTGGTTATGGAGGATATGGAGGAAATGGAGGCTATAACGGAGGTTACGGAAGTCACTCAGGCTATGGTGGTTATGGAGGAGGCTACGGTGGTTATGGAGGAGGATACGGAGGATACGGAGGATACAATGGTTACAGTCGCCCTAGCTATTCAAATTATTATACGAATTCTTATCCAAATTACGTACAAAGACCTACTTACTATCAAAGACAAAGTAATTCCAATGGATATCCAAGTAGTTCTGGATGGAATGGGTACAACAGTTATGCCAAAAGTAATGCCAATAGCTGGAGTGCTACCGGAAATCTTGGTCCTATTTCCGCAGGAATTTCTGCAAGCCATGCTAGTGGAAATGCCAATGCAGGATTAGGATTTTCCGGAGGGCAAGGATACAATAATGGAGGGTAAGAGAGTGAAGTGTTTTACTTTAAAAAATACCATTATGTTATAGCTAGTCATTTTCTAATCTTAATACATTTTTTTTCTTCAAGATATTACTACTGATGAAAAAAGATTGAAGGCCATTACAAAAGGGACCAAAATGGACCATTTATCACCTGACATCAACAATTGATCAAACTTCTACAGGAATAATTTTTTCTAAAGATAAACATTTCATTATTCTTGAAGAAGACCCATGTTCAATCAGAACTTCATTTTTGAAAGTTAGATATCTCACGAGATAGAACAAGTTAAGGGTAAATTGAATGAAGGTTTTTTTTAAAGAATTAAAACCCTATTAGTATAAAGTTAGACATTTAGTGAATAATCCTTTCTGTGCCATAAATGTTTTAAAAATGAATTCAACTTCCTTATTATATGGTTTCCTTTTTGAAAAACAGTAAAAGTATTAAACTAAAATTAATGTATGTCTTTGATATAAACTACCATTAAGTTTACGTATAGAAATTCAAATTTTGAAAATGTATTATCAGAGGTATGAACAACTGAATGGAATGGAAAGGGTTATATTGGAAGGAGAGCCTGTAATTATTAAGTTAAGGACTTTTGTACAGAAATAAAACTTTTTCTCTAACAAACTTTGTCAAAACTTAATTATACAAGAATTATGTATTTGTGGATGCTACGCTGCTTGCATTTGCAACTAATACTATCGATGATCCGATTGTGAATACATCCTGCGCAGCATGCAATATAATTCAAGGTTCCCGATACAATGGACATCAAGAAGAATATATCCGGCAACAATTGAGTTTGAACATTTCAGGCAGAAAATTACATATATTATTTATCAGATTATTAAAATATATGACTCTTTGAATTTTTAGATATGTATATTTTCATGAAACTAAATGTTATTATCTTATTTCATATTTCTTTCATCCATTTCTGCCCCTTACAATATTTAAACAATTGCACCAAAAAGAAATCGTGATTCTGAATCTTTTTAACATTTCTGTTGGGTATTAGTGTATTTGTTAATAGCTTTGGAACCTTCTGAAATGGCATGTTTGGATAATTCTCCAGGAAGGAGAAGACGGACTGCCATTTGAATTTCACGAGATGACAAGGTAGCTTTTTTCCCATAACTAACCAACCGTGAAGCTTCAGAGGCAATTCTTTCAAACATGTCATTCACGAAACTGTTGATCACTGACATAGCTTGTTTCGAAATTCCACAGTCGGCGTGAATTTGTCTTAAAACCTGAAAAAAAACTATAGCTACAGAATCTAGATTGTTCTTTCTAACCAAAAACATTAATGTTGAATTGTTTAAAACTGAATTCTATTAGCAGCTCTATTAGTTATGCAATAATAAAAACTAATTTCTTATTTTTTGAATACCTTGTAAATGTAGATAGAATATGTTTCCTTCCTCTTTAATTTTCGTTTCTTGCCTTTCGAGTTGGATGAATTTGAGCTTTGTTGTTGTGTTGTTTTCTTACCTCGACTCATTATTTCAAGATATTAGGACTTTTCAAGAATCTAACTGTTAAAATATTCAGAAAATCTACAATTGAGGTTTGGAAACATATAAGTTGGCGTCCATGCAATGAAGGAAACTGAAGGCCATCTTTACTTTATTTATTTGTTTTTGTGATCGATAAAAGTCGAAAATCACCCAGAGATGTGATTGGTTTAAAAATATATTTATTTTCATCGATCTCAACCAATTGTTGAAAGTTAATAGTTCTTGCTCTATTTTTTATTAACTTTGTAGTAATCGATGTTTTCCGAAACAGATAATTTCCAGTGACGAAGCAATTAAAACGTACATCCGGGGAAAACATCCATTTCCTTCACACTCAGCTTCTTGTATACAGTAAAGAACACGTAACTTTTTGTGATAAAAAATATCTATAGCACTATTATATGTGAATTGCGTAATAAAAATGCATTGAAACTTTATGAACGCTACAAGATCAAAGCGGGGAGAATTTAGACACAGTTTTAACGTATATAAAGCTTTCAGATGAAGTTTATTTCCATCTCAAATAGAGTAAATCTTGATTGCGTTAATCATGCAGTTCCTTTTCGCGGGAAATTTAATTGTTCTTGTGGCAGTGGTGCACAGTTTTCCATTTCCACGCCCCAGTAAGTGAATGAAATTACTATTTTTCGAAAGTAAATTTTGCTAAAAGTATAATAACTAAAAAAAAAATATCTTTCTATTTTGAAGCTGGATCTGATTTTCCTCCTTTTCCACCTCCTCCACATGGTGATAACTTTTTTGGTATATGTGATGAAATTGAAGACAAAAAACTCATTAAAACATATGAAAGAAATTGCAAAGTAGATTTTCGTGGCCACCTGACCTAGTTTTTAAAAATATAAATCCTTTTTATAAATTTCACTTTTAGGTGACAGTGAAAGTAGAGCGAATTCAGATGCTAGTGCATCTTCATTAGGAGAAGGTATTGACGGCTTTAGGAGATTTGGAAGCGGATGTTCAGGAAATCCGGGCTTTCCTGAAGGACCTGATGTACATGGTGGATTCGGTATGTCAGAAGGTGGTTTTCACAGAGAAGAACGTGGACATGGAGAAGGCATACATTTAACTTCTATTTATAAAATATTATTATTAATATTAGATTTAATGAACATTTATAAACATAATTTGCAGGTCCTACTTTTAATATGGGAGATGGATTTGATGCAAGCGGCATGGCAGGTGCTGATGCATCTGCTTTTGGCCGTGGAGGAGGTATTCATTTATTTTTATGGATAACACCTTTCATCGTCAAGATTGTCAACTATTTCTAATTTTGCAAAAATATGTTTAAACACTTTTTTGTACGTACCAATGTACGCAATAGTTGCATTTTTTAGGTCCTCCTTTTATGATGGGAGGTGGACTTGATGCAATGTCAGGTGCTGATGCCAATGCCAATGCGGGAGCTGGTGCAAATGCAGGTTCGCCTTTTTTAGGAGGTGGAGTAAATGGTGCACTTGGAAGTGCCTCTGCAATTGCAAATGCAGGTGCTGGAATCGATGCAGGACCTAAAAGTGCACAATCTGTGGCTCAAGCAAAATCTGACACCATGTCCTTTGGAAACGGAGCCGTCAGTTCTGCCACTTCATTTTCCGCTTCTTCCACTGCTTAAATGTCCTTTTTAGTGGTAAAACAAGCAGTAGTGTTAGAATAATTTATTCCTGCAATAAAATTCAAGATTTTCAGTCAAAACATAACTAAAAATTTAATTGAATAATGCAGATTTAATTACGGATTTTTATTGCTATGAATACCGAGGATTTCTTTAACAGAGTATGTCTAAAAGATACAAACACCCGACTTTCGGAAGATTTACAATATTCTACAACAAATCATGTCAACATTAAAACACCCATTTTTTAAAATACAATAACTTAGACAATTTTTGTCCTGTCTATAAATTACTTTTCCGATTGCTTTTTTTCTGTGATTTTATGCTTTTAAGGACACAGAGTTTGTAGAATTTTCAGTAGCCTTCTGAAATTGAATACCTAAAATAGAAAATGAAACAAAAAAAGTAATTTACTGAATTTTAAAACACTCTTTGGAATAGAATCAAACGTCAATTTGATAGCGAAAATATTTCTACTGAATATTCTGCATTCTCCATTCAGCGCTGACACCCTGTATATTTGTTTCGAGAAAATTACACGGAACTTGCTACACAGCGAGATACAGATTTTCCACGAGACTCCATGTTGAATAAACAAATCAAATATTGCGATTGCTTCGATTTTTTTCCATTTTTCTTTCTTTTTTTTTTTAAATCCCTGAATTTGAAAAACCGTATCTCACGATCGGTATAACCGGTGAAAAATACGATGTCCCGCGTCTTTTTATAAAATACAACATATGTACACGAGTAATTCTAACATCAACCATTTAACAACATGTAAATATTTATAAATCTCTCTGTAACATTCACGAAGAGTTTATCTGCTCTCGAACTTCGTATCGATCGGTGCACAGGTACAAACACAATAATATAAATAATCCAAAGTAAATTAAAAGCGATAAGTATCCCGTAATAAATTCTGTACATATATACCATAACTGTAATACATTTGCAATATATATCCATAATTATTTTTTTATTTCTTTAGTTATATATTAATATTAATATGAAAATCAGAATCCTTTTAACCTTTTAGAATATTCAACTTTGACGCTGATATAAATTATTCATAAATTTAACCCATTTTTATTTGTAACGCAATACATTTTTTTATTTAATCCAAAGAGATAAAATTGTTTGAAATAAAATACTCTTGAATTCAAATTTAAAAATTGAAGGTATTTGAAATGTTAAATATAAATTTAAATAATGCCATTCAATTCAGAATACATTCGAAATGTTTTCTAAAAAAAGGTTCATTTTGAAATATCTTCTCCAGAAAATTCAAAATATTTGGGCACACTTTTAAACAAGTTTAAGATAAAGCTAAACTTTGTCCTTATTTATATCTCAATCACTCAATATAATTAGGTGTAAACAGGTACCTACGAAGAAATGTGAGCGATAAAGGATTACAGATATTTGAAGTCAGTGTTTGCAATTAAATCCCAATATTGTAATCAGTGTAATTAAAATTCAAACTAAAATACTCTTGCAATTCATTAAATTAAAATTAGAGCTCGGAACATAAATTGCAAACTTCAAGTACACTGGTTACAATTAAACGATTTGATTAAAATTCTTTTAAAAATTCTTATACCGAGTGTTGAACTAGAATCGACATTTTTATTATTTGAATTCTTAGCCTAAATTTGACAGTGGCGTAGCGCATTGGGGAAGGCAATGATTAGGGAATCTACGTGTCCACCTTATTATTTTTCCTTTGCACATTTACAACCACTTTATTTGTCCTTCATCAGGTATTATTAAGTGTGATAAAAATTCATCGAATCAAAATCTGGAACTCGCAACGCCACTTGTCGTTCGTAGCAACTATTACTTGTGTTTTTCATTACGATTGTCACCTAATTTGTCAAATGGTGTTATTAGACGTCGAGAAATAGAAAGGAGACGCTTCTGAAATTGAATTTCGAAATACTTTCTGTATATTAAAATTGTTCTTTTAAAACTGCAAAAACAACGAAGTCTGCAAATAAAATTTCTTTAAAAATATTTATTTTATAATCACTTTAAAAAATGCTTGGATTGAAAGTATCGCGAGATTTCAAGAAAAAACTTCAGGCGTACAACCTTCTAATTATTTTCCTTCGGCTAACATGAATGGACATAAAATTTGCAATCATCTATTTATCCAGTAAATATTTGCGCACATGCGAATAAAAGTATGACAAAATCGCCAAGATCGTAGAAACATTTTATTGTCGAGCCGATCGTGATACGCCAGTATTGATTTCAAGAGATAGAACTCCTTTCGTCTTAGAAATTAGCCTCAAATAAATTGTGCGCGTATAAAAAATATACGTGTAAGTCCGCTAATATTCTGTACAGATTGAGCGTAATAATTTAAGTATGAAGTAAACCACATCTTTGTCAGTTTCATTAACCATTTCATTAGTAGGAAAAAAAACTATCAATTTAATATATATATATATACATACAAATATTTATAATACTTTTCTCCAATAAATTTATCATTCCATTTTTAATATTTTTTATTGTAGAGAATTTAGATAGTCAAATTTTATTTTGCTTTCATTGTTTTAATATTTATAGTATTCTTGAAAAAAATTAAATCATAAAGAAAAAGGTTTATCTCCACGCAAATTTGATTTGCTCCTCTAAAAAGAAATTTCCTTTCATCAATATTGACTAATTTTTTAATAATGGTGGACTTTCATAATTAATAATTATTAATAAAAATAATCTTGATTGTAACATTGATATAAACTTGTCGATACATATGAAAGGAAGCACGATCGTTCGACGATCAAGCACGCGTCATATATCCTCATCGTCATTGTAATTACATTTAATTATACCAAATCTTTACAAAATAAAACTTACAAGATAAGAAATCGACGACGATTATTGACACGAGTTAAAAATCACGAAACTTTTAGGCCGATAGAAAAGGGTAACTATATATTTATTATAGATTCTCTTGAAGCGAGTTTCATTTCTTTTAAATATTTTATTTAGTCCTACGTCGTTTTCGTTAATATTGTGTTTCACAATAAGTAAATTATATCTTTATATATTACATACCATTTTCTTGACGATATCCTATATTTATTATACCAACAATCAGTGAATTTTTATACGTAAACTGACCAGCAGTGGTAATATGTATATAGTTGTTTTAATCGAACCGCAATTTTGTAGAATTGGCGCGGCGCGAACTTCAGTCACAAAATAAGTTTATTAATTAAAGAAAAGTTCAACTTAGATAGCAGATTTTTGTTTGGAGCTCTTTGAATCCTAGAAATTTTGGGTGCTGAAAATTTAAATCGAAATTGTATAAAACTCATTTGAAGTAGACTTTATTTATTTTCACAATAGCAAACTTGCAAATAACAATCTTTATGGTAATACTTCAATTTTCATAGAAATTGAGATTATCTTTCCTTGGAATTAATTCAGATTCTCAGCAACCCTTTCCTAGCTTCATACAACCCCTGATAATACAATATATGTACGTATGTTCATTTTAGTCACGTATAATATTAATCGTAACATGGCACAATATTTTATTTCTAACAAATGATGCCTCTTGCTACATACAAGCTTTTCATTGAAGTATAGTTTTTGTGAACTTTTTTATTAGGCTTGTGGTCACAAGTAGAGACCACAATTATTTGATTAGTTTTCTTTAAATTTTTTAAAATGTCACTGAAGTTTTATATCTTTTATATCTCATCTAACATCCTTCATCTTTAAAAAATATTTTCTCCTTTACGATGAAAATCAATCAAATTTATAAAATTCAAGAATGAGCAAAGGAGGTTTAACACATTAGTTAACAAGAAGGGAGGTAGATAAATGCTAGTCACTCTGAAACTTGTCACTGAACACCTGTTCTGGTGATTAGGACAAGAATTTTTCATAATTTGATTCCAGATATTAATTTACAAAACATAATGTAAAAAACTGACATTATCCTACCGGAATTATGCAGAACGGAAGTTGTTGCCTACTGTAGAGTCAAGGATTCGACGGAGAGGGACATGGAAACAGAATGACGGTATAGTTGAGGCTCTGGAGTACTTGGAACCTCTTCTATTCTCTCCAAGTCATTCGCAGCTCCGGCACTGTTTTGCTTGTTCAGTCGAGGAACTATTCTCTGTGTGTGTTGGTCGGGAACTATTATTGCCGGTTCATCCGCTCGATCGAGGCTGAACTGTCTCTTTAGTAGACGACAGGGAGGAATTTTTCCTGAAAGGAATAAAAAAAACTTTCCATTTAATATGGAAGAATTTTTCTTCCATTAAAAAGAGGACTTCACCTCAGATACTGAGACTGAGAATGACACCCCTTGAAATGGACTTAACGCTGAATTAATTAAAAATTGAAGATAAATTAGAAAAAAATGTTAAATAAGACTACCATGCTCGTTTGGTGAAAGACATCTGTAGTGATTGTATGGAGTGCTGAGGTCATCTTCATCAATGACTCCCACTCTTCTATGTCTCCGAAAATTTGGCCCTGGTATCGACGCCAAAGACGTTGTGGAAGCTCCTAGAAGTGCTGCAGCAACCTCAGTAGCCGAAACTGGCGTTGCTAAGGTTGATTGATTGTCACCAGACGTGCTTTTGGTGATGGTAGCACTATTATACTCTGGAGTTCTAACAATGTCCTTGGGTAGTTCTATCACTTCACTGGATCTCAGAGAGTAGCTATACGTCAGAGTTCTTTCATTATGGACGGAAACCGCTACCTTCTTCGTATCCGTTTTCTCCACGGGAGAATGTTCGATCGTCGGCACTTTTGTAACAGAAGGGGAGCCTTGATCTGTGGATGTATTTGCGAAGGAACAATTTTGCTCCTCTGAGCTATTGTCTTCTGGTATTGGTGATGGATGTTGAAGACTTTCTGTTTCAGTGTCCTGGTTCACCAAACTTCCCAGGATCAAACTTTCCTCAAGTCTAGATATTTATTTTTACGAAATCAAAACATAAATTTAAAAAAGAATTCCAAATATTTATTTATTTGTTTATTATCTAATCACATATTTAGTTATGGGGAAAATATTGCTATGAGGAAGAATGATTAATGAGGATTATTATTAAAAATAGTAGGTTGAAACTTACCCGTGGTTCTCCCTGATTTAGCAGCAGTGGAACAGATTTGGAATATTATTACCCTGTAAGAGGAACATGAAAACTAAACAAACTCCGAGATGTGCTACTCTCTAAATTTAAATTGCGAATGTTATAAGAGGAACTAGTTAGGCAAGTTAATTTTGATGAAAGTAAGGCAATCGGTCAAAGTGAGAACTCTACTCGACTTTGGTCGATTGCTTTGAGGATGTGAAAGTTAGAGGGTCTCTTCCGATGTGCTCGGACGGATATATTTCTTTCCAGAAGATTAATCGTTTATACCGTCGAGAAGCTACAGAGAGTTCACTCAACCGTTCCAAAATGACAGCTTACCCAAGAGGCGGTGGTGTTGGAAGCTCTTTGTCGAACCCTTGCTTTCCCAGGAGCCAATATGTAGGCATTTTCCCTTTTCCCTTTATGTCCGTCCTTCCCCGATATTCTATGTAGTATCCGCCAACTTGTGTTAATCGATCTTTGGTTGCTTGGCTCATATGAATTCGCCATGGTGCTCCAGTGGACTCCATCCTCGAGGCTGTGTTTACCGTGTCACCGAATAAGCAATATCTCGGCATTGTCAGACCCACAACCCCAGCGCAACAGGGGCCTAACACAAAATATAGGAATATATTTTCATACTTTTTAATAACATCATGAATTAACTGCTCATCAATTTTAACTGTAACTTTTAATTTAAATCCATTTCCAAAGTTCTCTGCGCGTCTGACTAAACATGAATTTTCCACTTACGCAATAGAGTTTTAGGATACAAGTAGAAAAGGATATCTTGGGTCAGACTTACACTACCGAATATTCATTGTTTCATTTGAATAAATTATGAGTATGATGATGAGTTATGTATGCAACACTCACCAGTATGAAGGCCAATTCTCAGCCTCAATTGGGTTTTCGGGAGATGCTTTAGCTTGAATTTTCCACTTTGATGCAGAAGATCCAAAGCCATTGTTGCTACCTGCGATGCATGATCTGGTATCCTGACAGGACAACCTCCGACCACCATATATGCATCCCCTATTGTTTCAACCTGGAAAATAAAAGTATTTTTAGTAAGTATGCGTCTCTGCAATGATTTGGTAGAAAAGAAAGATCAAGTAAGAATTTGATTAATCTTCTACTTTGATCAAGGTACATGAAATTTATTCAAATTACCTTATAAACTGTGTAAGCGTTTATGGTTGCGTCGAAGCAGGTGTACAAGTCGTTCAGTAGATCAACGACTTGGAAAGGAGTAGAATAAGCTGAGATCGTCGTAAAACCGACGATGTCGGAAAAGTAAATGGTGACCTCTCGAAACTCCTCAGGATCGACAGGCATTCCTAACTTTAGTTTTTCCGCTACCGAACTTTGGAAAAAGTCGAAGGAAGAAGGAAAATTAAATTATAAAGTCACTTCTCTCTGTTTTCAATCTTTTTAATATTTATAATGTGCTGCTAAATTCTTTTTACATGAATTTAGAGTGAAAATTCATTTTTTCTGCTGGGTTTTCACTTTATTAATTTTTAATTAACTACCATTTTCCCTATATTTAATTAAACTTCTCGAGAAATTTGATTCAATATAGGAGCCCCTGGTTAATAATGTACAATTATATCCTTTCAGCTCGTTAAAAATCTTTTATAATTCAAAGCTTACAGTTTTCAGAGTAAATTGATCACATTTTGCAATTCAAATCTTTATTATGAACGATAAAAATTGTTATCGAAGGATACTTTTTTGTATAACGATGTAGTATTTTCTCGTTTACGAAGTTGGTAAATGGATTTAGCTTATCACACAAGACACACACTTTTCTTCCTGTGCCGAGGATTACGTCTTTATGATATCACGTGAGCAATGTAGTAAAATAACTGAAGTTTTATATGTTCCGCTTTTGAACTTTATGAGGAAAAAGGATCTTATTCATCTTCGCGCTTGTATTCTGTCATATAAAAGCTATTAATATATAATAATACTGTGTCTTACCCTGGCAGCATACGGTTGAGCAACTGCTCAGTCTTCTTTTTTTCCATGTCCAGCTGCTCAGTCCTTTCACGAATTAGTTCCTCAAGATTATTTGAGTACTTTTCCAGCATTTCGAACATTGTATCCACGAAATTTACCTTCCTGCAAATATAATATAGTTTTTTCGCTCCTTTCAGTTCTACATTTTTGATTCAATTGTTTATTTCTTTATGTAAAGACTTTGGTGCGTTAAAATAATAAATCGGTAAAGTAGGTCAATAATGAGAAAAAAAATCTAAAAAAAAAAGGAATTGGACCATTAATTTACCTTCCGTGATTTAATTTTTTGAACAGGTCATGAACAGCATTAAAGTCTGGTCGCATTTCTGCTGCCTCCGCCCAACACTGCCGCATGATGTTGATGGCTTCCGGTGGCGCTGCCCCTTTACTGACCGAGGGCCTGATTAATGGTGGTGGTTTTTTAACCTTTTCGATTATATCTGTAGTAAACATGCCAAGCAGGAAAAAACACTTTAGAAAAATTAGGGCAATTAATAAGAAATTTCTGGCTGAACTAACAACTTTGTATGGCGAAAGAATTAACTTTTAAAATTTAACTGATAATGAAAATAAAAAGATCTATCAACTCCTACAGAAAAATTACAAATACATTCACGTAACGCTTTGATCCACTTTTGGATTAAAAAAATGGACACTCTGTGATTTAGTGTGCAATTGATTTTCGATTTATTTTTGGACCTGATTTGCAAATATTGTTTAAATGATAATTCGATTAACGTCATTTTCAGGGGTCAAATTCTGATGAATGCTAAAATGACAATGTAAGCAGAAATTCATTTGAAAACTTGGCATTAGGTGAGCTTAAAGTTGCGCGGTATTAACGCACAAAAGCACGATAATTCTACATGACACCGCAACACACGAAGCTCATTACGAAGCTTATAATGTAGCTAGTCGTTAATTAAATCTCGAGGATGCGCCGCTGATGATATAATTAAATTATATCATCCTTTGTATCATGAACTTGTCATCCGTTTAATGGAACTCTAAAATCTACAAAAACAGACATTTCCAAGAAGTATTAAAAACTCAAAAGATAAATTGCCGAGGTAAAAATAAATAAGAAACAGGGAGCATTAAAGTCGAAAATTATTGACTCATGAAAAATGTAAGGGGCGAGAAATTGGTTTCTGCAAAAAACGGGACAACTCAATATTTATGGGGAAGTTTTTAGTCTCTTTATCTTCTCAGTAGACTTCAAGTGAGAATAATTGAAACTGATTTAAAAGATAAAAAGACATAAAATATAGAAAGGAATGAAGCCAAGCCTTAATTTTTTTTATGATGACTTTAGTTGTCAATTGTGAAGCCTCATGCAAAATGTAAGGGATGAGAAAGTGTTTTCACAAAAGCCACTTTAAGTTGGCGTTTATGAGATTTGAGAAAGCTTTTAGTCCATTTGGTCTATAGTTATTTTGGCTTTGAGGAAGCTCATAATATAGGACTTACCTTCCGGTGTTAAAGCCAACATGCAAAAAGGCTCGCCTCGGACGACAACTTCTTGCATCACTATGCCGAAACTGTAGACATCTCCAGGTTGAGTTCCTCTTTTCCGAAGGCCAGAATGCCTCAATAATTCTGGAGCTGTCCATAACAGATCTGAAACAATATGGTGCTTACCTCGTCGAGATCGTAAACTGCTTCTTTCCACTCTCGAAATCTCTTGCGCAATATCCCACCACACTTGTGGGGAAATCGACAATTTCAATAAAAATAAAAAGTCGGAAGCATCCTTCCTCTCAAGCACAATATTCGGATTCAAGGATTCGAAAATTTCAATTTCTATCCAAATCATTTCATATTTTATTACCAAATATACTCGATATTAAGATCATGTCATTTCCACCATATTAGGAAATAATAATTGAGTGATATGCACTGAATTTTCAATCCTGAAAATAAAAAGTTGGCGATTTCCCTACAATATCCAGTTTAAAAAATTTTATTCGCAGATAAATTTTACACACGTATAAAAAATTGAATATGACGAAAATATGAATAAAAGTTTATAAAAATTGATTTCATTGAAGTACAGAAGAGATAACTTTACCTCGCGCTGTTTTAATAGGCGGAACAATATTCTGGGCCTCATAAAAGGCCGAAAGTCCATAATCCGAGACCTTGAGGACCCAACGAGCATCAATGACACAATTTCTTGAAGTTAGGAAACCGTGAACACGAACAGGAGTGCTATGAAGGTACTTCATACCCTTAAAAAGCCAAAACCTTTATGCTTCAACTTCCTCCCACTTTAGACATTAGTATATGTTACATGTAGCTATTTTATGAGATATACGTAAAATGTCTGTCAGTATAGAATACCTAAAGGATAATAAAGTGAAGAATACTATCTTTGAATAAATGAATTAGGAAAATAATGTGTTTAATTATATATACTTCATGAATATGAAGCAGAGGATTAGCTCCAATTAAAAAAAAAACTATAATTAGAATTTTATATTGCACACACTGTTATTGAGATTTTCATTGGTTCGCGACAGTTTATTTATGGTGTGCTTACCCGAACGAGGTCCGTGAGCAGAGATAATCGAAAGGACCAGTCCAGCTTGATTTCATCCTGGACAAGGACATCCTCCAGGGAGCCTCTGGAGCAAAACTCGGACACCAGGCACGGTCTCGTCGGTTCGTTCAGGCACCCAATCAGAGGATTCAGGTTCTCGTGCCGAAGTCCATGAATCTAACGACAAGGAGAGTCACTCTCGTCGATGTCGAAGGATCAAAGGGTCTAAGGTCATCAGGATAAACGAGCAGGAAGATCCTTACCGTGACCAGCACGTCAATGGCTTTGCTCTTCAACTCGAAAGTCCCTTGGAAAGAGAGCTCCTTCAGCTGAACCAGATCTCCCTACAACACAAAAATAATGAGTAATTAAAACATTATTCTTAAATAAATTCAAATAATTATAAATCGAGAGCAAAATTATTATTATTATTATTATTATTAAAATACCAAGGAATTATTTCTATTCTGGATACCCTAATTCGGAGATGTTTAAAATTCAAATACTTAATTTGAGAACCATTAATTAAGCCCGAACCTGTCAGCAAAACTTGGAATAAGTTGAAATACCACTCCAGAAGTTTCAAGTTATTAATTACAATTTTCAAGTCTTTAGTACTCAGCAGTTTCTATTTTAAAAGTAAGACGGGATGTGAATTTGAATTTCATAAAACGATATGGAGTAAAAGTATATGGAGATAATTAATTAATATTAAAATTTCGGTTATTAATTCTAGAGGGTATTAATTAATGGAGAACCATCTTGTGCCAAACTGTTAATCCTCAATTTCATCTAATTTAATCGGGAGAGATATGTCTAATCCTGGTAACATTATAGGAATTGTAGAAACAGAAGCTCTATAGAGTGTCTCCTTTCGGTGATTCGACGCCGAGATTCTCAATCGAGATTGCAAAGATAATTGACTAGACATCTCCTCAACCTGACAATCTTATTATCTCCCTTTCTGCACTACAATATCTCGTAAATAGGTCACTCACTCGTATCAAAGTCTATATTTTACAGGGTTTGTTGTTAGCAGTTAACAAGAGCTTTCACAGATCTCGTTATATACATGACAAAATTATTGAACAATTTCTAACTGCACTCAGGAAAAAATAACAATTTCAAATTATTGATATTGTAGCCGCAATTTTATCTACGCGAAAATTCTCAGTGGAGAAATTTAACGAAGCAGTTTCTTTTCATCCTTTTTATGTTTGTGAAAATAAGCATTCGAATAATCAAGTTTTTTTCTCGACTTTTACGTCAGCGTTTTTCGAACTAAAAAGACGAGAAAAAAAATAATTGCTTCCGGATTTTATGTGATTTTATATTCTCTGAAGATTCGTTGGGAAGGAGAAGAGAAGGTAGATATACTGTAGCAAAATAGCCATTCAAGTTCTGTGAAGACGACGCGACGTTTCCGTAACTGTGCTTTGCTAACTTTGTTAGCTAATATTTAATTATGCGACCTCGCCTATAATTTTTTCTCTGGTTCATATTTCCCTGCTCTGGAGTCTTTTAATCTACGATTTCGAGGCCAACAATGCTTGAACATAAGATTAGTTTGATTAACATTTGCAACCGACACTTTGAGGACTATTTTCTCAAGTGGAATTGAACGACCTTTATTTATAGCTTTGTTTATTTCATGACTCTTTTAGAATGACCTTGAGCTCCACAGTTTTCATAATCGACATTAAATGTCATCATGGGAATTTCCGGACAAAAAATAAATCGGCAAATTGACAAAGGGGAGCTAATAATAATTTCCATCCTGAATTCTAAAACGTTTCAAATAAAAATCCTGAGAACATTTTATATGTAACTTCCTAAAATACCAATTACCAGTTTTGTGGTTTCAATTAACGTCCATATATCTCATTCAGAATGGAGGACAGAACACATTGATATTTATATTGCAGAATTAAAGACGAGCTATTATAACTGGTCGGGATGAATTAAACAACGAATATAAAGTCATAAAATACGGGACTTGAAGGTCGAAAATTAGATTCTAACCAGTGGAGAGGATTTACTTAATTTTTCTTACAGAGTTCCTCGTTCTACAATTTGAGTCCAAAAACCACATTTTCTGAGACCACAGGGAAACGAAATAAAGCTGATCATTTCAATGCGAATTACGTCACATGAACAAAGGACGAAGTGACAAAAAGGGAGACAAATAAAAAGAGGGAAAGCAGTAAAGAAAAATTCTCTATTCAAGTCTTTAATTCAGATTTCTACCTGTCTTTCAGACTCAATTAACTGAGCAGAATTTTCCTGATTTTGTATAGAGATTATAAGCACTGATTATGATACCTTCCGGCTCTATTGTTGCATCTTGTAAGAATCTAGAAGGCAAGATGCTTTTTGTTCTACTTAAAGAAATCAGAACAATTTAGAAGCAAGTAAAGTAGGAGTAAATGGAATTAGTCGTCGTGAGAAATTCATTCCAGCATTGTTCCCCCTTTATTGTGCGCACTCACGAGAATTTCTTAGAGCAAATACATAATTTTACCAGATAAAAACGTCCATTTCTTCCCAAAACCTGATCGAATATTTATTTTTTGAGGGGATGATTTCTGAGCATGAATAATGAAAAAAGCCGTTTCTTATTTATTGCATGTAGAGAAAAAAATGTTTTTCTCTAGTGGCCTTATTTGTAGTGTACCAATGTCTTTCACATTTATTCCTGAGGGAAAAAATTGTGTTTTTATTTATAAGACTTTATTAATAAAGTGAATAAAGGATTGGCTACTTTTAGTTCCAAACTCTTTCCATTTTTTATTTAAAACATTCTTACTCATTTAATGGATTTAAACGAGCAATTTCTTGGAAAATTAAGGCACAGTAGTTCTCAGGTTTCAACTGTCGATTTCATAATGAAGTTGAGGAAAGACTGAATAAAATGAATGAATGGATTGAATCATTGTTGCAAATGTCAAGATGCAATGAGAATAAGGTACAGTAGGAAAGGCAAATGTTCCTCCATCAGACTTGTCAGATTCGAGGCACTTACAACAATACATTTTCCATCCTACTCTCTCATATTCTCTTTCTCTGTATTTTCCTTTACTCTTTAACTCGCAGGATTCGATTTCTCGCTTGGAAACGTGCAGATAAAATGTTATCAGAATCGAACTGGACTTGTTGTTGACAGGGACGTGACGAAAAATTGAAGATTTCTTCAGTAACTTTATACAGAATTCGGAAACCGTGATTATTTTTATTTACAAAAAATCAAAAATGCTACAACTATTATATTGTTCAAAAAAATAATTCAATAATTGATGATAGTTACGTGAACACTAGATTGCAATTTTAATATACTAATACAGCAAACAAGATTCGAGATTAAATAAGAAAAAGGAAAAGCAGTAAACCAATAAGGTCCTCAATATTTCATGGATCTTTCCTTAACGAAAACCCCTGGTATTTTTAAGAGGCAGTGCTCGTTTTAGAAACCTTTTCATTTTAAGTTTATAAAGTTACTCTTTCTCTGTGCTATTTTATTTTTAGCAGAAATAATTTCCACTGCCTTGCTCTGTTCGCGTTTAAATGATTTCCAATCGAGTTCTTTTAATCAAACGAAATGAAATGAAATTTTAAATGCAATTAGTTTACTTTTCAATACAGTCGTATCTTCTCAGAGTTGTAAGGGATGAAAATACTCACGTTATATCTAACCCGAGGGTCATTGAGGATAGTGTGTCTGGCAAGACTCCCATTGCTGGCTTGAAGATGTGGTCTCAATGAGCCAACACTTCCTTGTAGAAGATCGGGTTTTTCGATTTCCGGCCCACCAAACTCCTGTAGCTGTTGTAACCAGCAGCACAGCATCGCCTCGATACCCTCATCAGCCTGTAAAATTAGCACATCATCTGCATACAATTTTGCCTTAACTGCTAAGAAAAATACTATTAAACTGTTATAAACTAAAACTAACTTTCCGATTTAAATAGTTGATAACTATATTCCGGAAAATACACTTTTCAGTCAATATAATTGACAATAAAGAAAAATATAGTTTACTTTTTAAGGAAAAAATACTAAGTCTTGTCTGTTTAAAATTTAATGCATTACCCTCCTGGGATCGGGTACTTGTGGGAATACAAAGTCGGATGCGGTTAAGATTAGCTTATATGGACCCTTCGACATTCTCTTCTTCATCAAATGTCTCCTGGAAGAAAACTTCTTTTAAAAGATCAATTTTTATAGATATCTTCAATTTAGATGAGAATGAAGTTTAAAACGTTTATGATAACCAAAAATGAAAATAAAGCAACAATATCGAAAATTGTCTGGTGAAAAGTAGTTGTACACAATCCAATAAATGACCGAAAAAAATTTCAATCCTTCCGCATGTTTGGAACTGACCCTACATCACTTCTTCAAATTAAAAAATTCACCTAATTCGTTGGGTCAAATTTTATTGCTGATAATAAGTCTTCTCAATCCTAAAAGATGTCCCAAAAAGTTTCATTTCTTCAGCTCATTTGGAACTCACCCTTATCATCTCTTAGACCTAAAACATTCACCAAAAGTTCTCTAATTCATTGGGTCAACATTTTATTGCTGATAATAAGTCTCCTCAACAATAAAAACGATCCCAAAAAGTTCCATCCCTCCAGATCATTTGAAACTCAACCCCTATCATCCCTTATAATTTTTTAAAATTCTCTTATTCGTGAAGTCAACATTTAATTGATGATAATAATAAGGTCTTCTCAATATTAAAAATCATACCAAAAACTTTCATCCCTCAGCTAATTTAGAACTCGCCCCAAGTCGTCCCTTAAACAAAAAAGTTTTTGATGAATATGGGGTGAGTTCCAAATGAGCTGGAGGGATGAAACTTGTTTGGATGCCTTTCAACATTGAGAAGCCTTATTATCAGTAATAAAATTTGGACCCCACGAATTAGGGAATTTTTGGTGAATTTTTTAGGCAAGCTTTGTACCATCACTAATTCAGCTTTAATTTAACGTCACACTATAATAAATATTTGTACATCTGTACAATAGTGATTAATTCAACATCAAAATGTCTAGTTATTCCATAAATCCCAATATAAATCAACATTTACATTTCCAAATAAAGCCATTTATCTCATGAAGCATAAACTCGTGTATTATTCTGTATGTTTTCAGCAATTGAATACGAAATAATTTAACGTAAGTTGCATTACCGTATCAGCGCTGCGGTTACAATGGCGATGAGGCCGAATAGGAGGGAACTCATTATGATAGCTACGATATGTGCAGTTCGTAACGGGATACCTTGTAGGTCGCCAGCTATTAGACAAAATTTCAAAATAATAATTAGTTCCTAATTATAATTTAATCTTAAATTATAAATACAAAATAAATGGCGTTACACTCTACATTGATTTAATTCTTGACGAGATTGAAGTATCAATGCAAATGAGATTTAGAGTTTTTATCGATTACTCACAGGAGCATCCGCCTGGGTTTTCGCAAACTTCGATGGTCTCTTCATCGGCAAATGTATTTTCAACTAATTCTCTAACTATGAGCTGCTCTTTTTGTTCAACCACAGTGAGAATTGGTTGCCAACTATCCGTACTTCGAAGCAGCAAAGTGTAGGTGAACATTTTGTTCTTCACGGTATTAAATGTCTCATTGTATCGTGTCACAATATCCAGCGATTCCTTCAGGTGCCCTAATGTGTTTGGTACTATATAAATTGACTTACCACTAAATATTCCTTGCACATCGTACCTGAAATTCAAAGTCATGTTACGTGTGAAATAATCCTGTATAATTCTTCAAGAAGATTTCACAGTTTCAGAAAACATCTCCCTTTCCTTGAATCTGAATTCAAATATATTACATCAGGATTAAATGTAAGTCTTCAATCCCTCCGTTATTTGAGTTCTCGTGAGTAGGGTTTGTCAGCGATTCAATAAAAGGAAAATGTTGATTTTTTAAAAAAGATAAAATATGATTTTTACGTTTGGTCGAAGGGTACGATGGCGAGTAGATTTGTCAGCATGGGTTTGCTGAGATTTAAGGGTGGTGTAAATCGACTTGACGATTCTCTGTCCTTCTGTTCTTGTAGTGCGTTCGAGCGAGTGTGGGATGCGTTAAGGGTAGAAAAATTGGAAGACTGTGTGCTCGTGAACGGTACCAGGGTAGAAAGAGTGGACGAAGATACTGAAGTATCCTGGGGGATAAAGAACTTTGAATTTTCGGGATGGATTATCAGGATTACGGGATGTGGTACGCGTGCCTCCTGAACAATCGTGTCCATCTCGACTAGTATGCGACTCGTGTAGTCACCCTCCAGCGGCAAACAAAAAACTATCGCTGCAACAGAAACCATTACAATTATTTGTCTATCTATTTCAAGATGAAAATTACCATTCAATTTAAATTTACTAAGCTGAAATGAACTCACAGTTCGCTAAACACTTAATTGCATATTCAAGTATTATCTTACAACAGTCTCTGTCTTTCAAGGTCTAGTGTGTTTTAATAGATATCTGAAATTAGTTTATTCTAAATATATATATTAGAGTGACCCAAAAATTTACATTTTAGAATTTTCAATGGCAATGTTTACAAAATTGTTCTTTACAAGAAAAAAAATCATTTTTACTACTCCCTGAAAGCCATTTAATTTTAATTTTAATGTAAGGCTAAAAGTAAAGAAACTGTAGGCTTTTATATTTATTACTGCAACATTCAACCCTGTAACTTATCCTTTTTATAGGATGCCCTTTGATACTTGAAACCTTTTTTTTCCTTCAAGAAACTATTACTCCTTCCCAGTATAGGTCCTCAGAAAATATTTTTCTTCCAAAAATGATTTCAATATTAGAATGAAGTTCTAAATTCTAAATTGTTTAAACTCATAGAAATTATAAACAAAAATATTTTTCATATCATTTTCTTAGCATTAAGCAAACATTTTTAATATTTATTTTAATCAATTAATTAATTAATTAATTAATTGTTATATTGTTAATACCTAATAAGAATTTTATCATGATACTATCATCGTAGATAATTAAATTCTGCATCTTTTTTCCCTTTGCAAGAAAATCGTATCTTTTTGGGATTTTTAACAAATTTCAAAAAACGTGTTTTTTTAAAAGTCAAATTTTAATTTGATTTTTGTCTTCAACTCGTGCT
>JAUESI010000029.1:8104856-8117492 GCA_032275145.1 Synergus laeviventris
CGTAAAAAAATTATTAGCTCAATCAAAAATGGGTCGGTCAATTGTCTGTTCGATTTGTAAAAGAATACGCCATATGTACAAAGACGGGCATATAATCCTGTGGATCATAGTCGAAGATTTTATTTCACATATAATTCAAATAACTTAATATTATAAGAATTATTACTTCTTATTTTTAAAAAACCTCTATCACGCTCTGTTTGCAATAAAAATTCATAATTAATAAAATGGTCTATTCCTAATTATGATCAACATTAATTTTCTAATACTTACGAATCTTTTTGAATACGAATTATTAATTACTTCTTACCATACGAGCAGAAAGTCCCACTCAACGACACTAAATGTAATGCGATGTAATATACTTTTTAATTCGAAACATTTTTTCCTAATTTCCAGTACCACTTTCGTTTCGCATTCAGCGGAGTAATGCTTCAAGCGAACCAATACTTTTTACTTTTGAAAACTTTTCTCCGCATCAGAAAGCGGAATTAAAACGCATTCAAAATGACGATACTTTTTAATACTTTCAAATGCGACACTTTTTACAGGGATGAACTAACATTAAAGAAGGTTATTCAAAATCCATTAAAATCGTGTGCAACTTCTTTAAATTCCTTCTGTCCCGTGAAATCCCTTAGAAATTTATAAAACCTCTTCAAATCCATTGAAATACTTAAAAATTCAATAAGATTATTTTAAATCCTTTTATAAGACCTGAAACTTAAAAAAACTAGCTGTGAAGTTGTATGAACTTGTGTGCTCATTCAATGAGTACTTTCCTTCATGGAAGCAAACATAATTTGCTTCCTCATAGAGGAAGCATTAAATAATTAATATATATATTTTTTATTTAAAGTTAAATATTTATTGCAAATTATAATTTTTCACAATGTAAATATATGTATTAAATAATCTCCCCCCTCCTTTCTTCCATCCCTACCTCTTTATTTAAAGACAGATGAAAATCAAACTTTTTTTAATTATAAAGAACCATAAATTTATTTCTTACTTTTCAATCAAATGCATCAATTATATAAGTCAATTGATTCGTCAATTGATTTCGATTATTTGAGCACTTATAGTCGATAAATTAATTTTTGGAAATTACAATTAACCATAACCTTCTTTTTTTTAATGAAATACATTAATCTTATAGATCAATCGATTTTTTTCAACACAAGGAATCTTTCTTCTTTTTGCATTATCTTTGAATGTTGATTATTTGAGAATTTACAATCGAAAAATAAATTTTACTGAAATTATACAAGTACATAAAACTTGTAAAATTTTAAATTTAATTAAACCCTTGTGAAAAATTCAACTAGGTATATTGTGGAATAAGTATGCCAAATTTTGTGAATTTATCTACACACGTTCTCGAGATATTGCGGGATCGTTAAAAGCGTGACATGCATACATAAATGCATGGATATATACATGCATGCCTACATACATACATACATATGTACATATACATCCGGATAATTTTCAGGACATCATATTAGATATATTCCCCTTGAAACATATTGAAAAAAAAGCTTTTTTTGGAAAGTGGATTTTGTTAACACTACAGCTTCCTCTGAAGATTCAAAATCTTAAACTCGCATGAAATTTCTTAAATTTCAGCTACGTAATCGCAAAAACGTTGGAATTTATCTCGAATATATTTTTATTGTACATACATTAATGAAAATATATACATGGTAAACTGCAGCTTATCGAAGCAGCGAAATATCGATCTATATGTATATGTTTAATCAGCTACAGCATCCACAAATAAATCTGTTTGATTGACATATCAAGAGAAGCAGATCGGGCTCAAAAGTGGCTCGAATAGGCCTACATCAAGATCTCACTGTCTTTTAAAATTAAAACATTACTAAATACGTGTAAAATAGTATGAACCCTTTAAGGACGACGAATCAATTGGCCTCATAACTATAATTCTTTGTCAAACAGATACAGAATACTTTCGCCGATTGCATATTTTTACGTTCATACATACCATATTTTCTCTAATCTATTGCACAGCCAAACACTTGCTCGATCACCCAGTGTTTTTAACGATTCGTTCATTCGATTTCACATATAAAGAGCAGCGGTGATCAATAAATGATGGTGGTCGAATTCGTTAAATGACATTTAGACGAAATCGATTACATTGCCCTGCAAATTAAATTTTTTTTTATGCGAATAAGATGGCACCTAGTGTTTTCAAATGGATTTTTCGTGCTGAACACGAATCTGGATTCTAAAACTTCCCTTCACGTCACGTTTTTGAGAAAATAGGGGTTGAAACCCCTAAATACGGCATTTTTAGTCAATTTTTAAAAATTGTAGATCTGATCAGCTCTATACAATTTTTAAAAATTGGTGCTTTTAAAAACGTGCTACAAATTTCGCTAATATCAGAAATTAAAGATTGAAACAAGCCCTTTCAATTGAGCCGTATGCTAAATTAATCGCGTGCGCCCTTAGAGCGGAGGTGTGTTTTTGTCTAGGGGTGGAGGAAGAAAATGAAAAAAAAATAGACCGCCATATTGGATCCACCATTTTGAATTTTTTTAATATAACTGCATATTCGTAATCAGCGGCCCTTGAAACCCCCCGAGTAACAAGTTTCAAGCGAATACGATCAAATTTTGAATTTTTAAAACCTACCTGCATATTCGTAATCAGCGACTCTTAAAACCTTAAAAAGCACTGCACATTTTATCATGCCTGAGCGTGGGTGTAAGTATGTTAAAATCCTTTCTGTTTTCATTTTATTTCTCCACCCCTAGATAAAAACACATCATCCGCTCTAAGAGCGCATACGATTAATTTTGCAAACGGCTTAATTGACAGGGCTTGTTTCTATCTTTGATTTCTGATATTAGAGAAGTTTGGAGCACGTCGTGATTGAGCTCTACAATGTTTAAAAATTGGATAAAAACGCCGTATTTAGAGGTTTCTCAAAAAGTGAAGTTTTTGAACCAAGATTCGTGTTCAGCACCAAAAATCCATTCGGAAACATTAGGTGCCATCTTATTCGCAAAACTCATGTAGGGCAGTGTTATTAAAATTATTGTTATTATTCATTATTTCATCAATCATCACAATTTTTCTAGTTCTGCCTTCAACGGAACCTTTTTAGCGAGTTCTCTTTCTTCAAGTCGAATATTCTTCGATTTATGATTGCACTGTTTTCGACAACTATATGAATCACTAGATATAGTACTTGGAGGAAAAAATAAATATCTTTCCAGTTTTTCTCAATTTTATCAAAACTAGAAGTTTACTTATAATCTAGTTTAATACATAAAAAGGCTTCTCTTTTTTTTTGTTTTTTTTTTTAAATATTCCATCTTAATATCGATTCTCAGAAAAATATATAGCAAGATGTTTTAATTTAATTTCTTTGGGTTTTTTTTTTTAATTTCTTCATTTCGCAGAAAAAACTCATGATTCCCAGTATTTATGATTCCTGAGCTGTATCGCAAAACAGTGTAATCATATCGTTCAATCTTTTTCACTAAGAACTCAAACATAGACAAGTTTTGAAAAATATATTTGATTTTTCTTGAGAACTTTAGAAGAAACAGTGATTTGTTCTAGAATAGGTTCTGTCGTTTCCACCAAATTTGAGTTATGCAGTTTAAAAATAGTATTTTTAAATTTCTCGTTTATGCTTTGACTCCTAGTGAAATTGATTAGGGCGAATTTTATTTTTTAACCTAGAATATTTTGAGGACGTCGCAAATATGATAATTTTTAATTCTCATTTTTTAATAACCTTTTGTGATCCGTTTCTGTGAATAAATAATACTTGTCATCTGTTTGTGCTGACAATTTTTGAGTTACAATAATAAAAAACGTTTTTTTTGCAACGATACAATTTTATTGAATCAAGATTTAAAAACCTTCCAGTTAATATTTTCCTTAAATAAATTCTTTTTGTTTTTATATCCTCTCTGCATATAAAAATACTAGTCACTTTAAAGATCATCAGATGCAAAATTATATTTCAACACTTACATATGTACACTTTTATCATATCAAGAGTTGGCATACACAGATGCATTTTGGAAATGACTACTGTTTCTCTCTAGTTATTACTTTTTCAAATAAAGCCATTGTGACAACGTGCCCCGGTCTACCTTACTATAATTAACGTCTTGTACAAGAATTTATAAAAATATTTGAGTATTTTTTTTTGTTTGGATACAATCCTGTGATTACGTTAATTTTATTTAAAATTAATTATTTATAACGCTCTAAGAAAAAAACAGTTTCTTCTTTTTCAAAGATTAGAAAATATTTTAAAGAAACACTGCCTCACTTTATAATCAAAAGTTAAATTTTTCATCACGCAAGCCGTAACATTTTGTCCTCAGTGTTAGAAATTCACTAGATTATTTTCAAACTTTGCAAAAAGGTTTAGTTTTGCTGAGTCAAGGAAAGATTTGTAATTATTTTCTATTAATTTTATAATTTCTATTAATTCATTTCATTTTTATTAAATTTACTGAATTAAGAGAAAAATAAAATAAAATATGTTGCTCAAGAATATTAATAGATATTTATTAAAACAATTTCACTTCATTCATTTTGAGAATTTCAATAGTTTTTTTTATGTCTTTTAACTCTTTTAAGGAAGAACCCTCGGTACGCAGCTAGTAAATTGAGAGAACACTTCAACTTGTTATTGACTCACGTAGTTAGTCATAAGTTTGACAACGTCGCACAATACGAAATTGAAAAACACCTGTTATATTCGAAATTCGCGCGGATGTGACGTTGCTATATCATCATTTCGCTGATGTCATACATAGATTTATGGTATAAATTATTTTTTTTCGATTCTCATAGGTTCTGAATGATTCTTTTCAAAGCACATATGGATTTGGGTAAACATTCTGCATATCTCAGAATTTTTTCAAAATTTGTTCATTTGTTAATCCTTTTATATCTTACAAAAAGTGCGTCTTCTCATAAGCACACATGTTAATTTCAATCATTGATTACTCGATTACAAAGCTATAAAAGGTTCCAAAATTTTAACTAGAGCTTTATAGTGCATTATGATACAACTATGATCCAAACTTCAACTTATTCTCATTTTGTAATTTTATTACCGAGGGAACTCCCTTAAGGGTTTTTGAGGAATTAAAAAAATTAAAAGTGATTTTTAAAAACTTGATGCGATTTCGCTGAATTTTTAAATATTAAAAGATATTAAGAATTTTTCTAACCAAAAACTGCCTCGTTTTTCAAAAAGTAGTCAAGATATTCAAAAAAGACACTTCAAAAGTTAAAATTTTACATCACGGTAGCCGTAAAATGTTCTCCTAGTTGATAGAAATTCTCTGGTGTTTTTTCCAGTTTTACAAAAAATTTTTAGTTTTGCCAAAACATTGAAATATTTTGTAATTATTTTCAGTAAAAAAATCGAAATTTAATATTTTCGATGTTGGAAAATTCCCGATTTTAATCAATTAAAACATCTTTCATCAATATTAATTAATTTAATTAAAAACAAAATAAAATAGAATGTTACTCAAGAAAATTAACATCTATTAAAAAAATTTGTTTAGTTCTTTAAAATTGGCAATTTTGCAGAGTATCTGATATTTTATAATCAGAAACTTAATTCCTGAGTCGAAATAGTTAAATTTTTGTTAATTAAAAAAAATTTTATATACCGTTATGGAAAATTCAGCTCTTGATTTTCCAGCGCCACCCTATTCAAAATTGAACCGCCGCATCGTATAAGGGGGTATACAATTTTTTGGTCTGACCGCAAATTGATCCTGAAAATGTTAATATTACAAATTTGAAAATATTTTTTGATATTATGCAAGTAAATAAACTACTTGAAATAAATTCCCAAAAATAAAAGTTGAAAAAAATTTCAAAAGAGGTGAGAAGCTTTTGCGCTTGGGTCAAGAAATTTTATACTCTCTTATACGATGGGGCGGTTCAATTAGCGGACGTGTGCCGACCTTTAAAAAAATGTTCTCTCACAGAGAATTAAAAGTGTTAACTCAATTACAATTAAAAATACGCTGTATTTGCTTAGCTTTATCAAGGCAATGATTTTTCGATGATCGTAAGTGCGACGTCCTTCGAATAAAAAAATTCAATTGTTGGGCATATTTGAACCTATAGTGTGGTCCTATCCCTAAACGGGAAGTAACGAAGGAGTAACAGAAAATTCAGAAAAAATAATAGGAAAATCGTAACGTACTAAGTTTAAACGCGAATCTGGGAATATCCTTGTGAATAGGATTGAACGTTACGGCGCAATTGTATGTTGAAATATATATATATATATATATATAACCAATATTGCTTAATATTATCTGACTTCGTAGGACACTTTACAATGATCACATATTCCCTAAGGACGACATGCAGCGTATAAAACATATCTATAATTTTTTTATGAAGTGTTTATCCCTTTTTTATCCATCTGTTTATTCTGTTATGACCTACAATTATCAGATACTTACGCGGTATTTTCTCTTAACGTTAGTTTAGCGAAACGACGATGTATACTACACAATTTTTCGAATCAAAGACATGAAGTTAAAACTAACGCGTTACGCTATGAGCATTTCGCTCAGTTTTGTTGGCTCGATTTTTTGCGGTACTTGAATACTCGTTCCTGATCTTCAAAATTTAGGGGTGAATTAAAATAATGGTGCTTCGAATTGCTTAGTTTAGATTAACTAGACGAGTATAGAAATTTTTATTTCTTCCAGCAGGGTGTCTATCTATTTTTGCCGACCAAATTCCCGGATTATTTCCAGGAATTAATTTTACCTCCCGATTGAAAATTCTAAATCTTTTAATAGAAACAAAAATAAAATATATTTAAGGTTTTCCTGTGTAATTTCATGTACTAAGAATTGTATGGTTTTTATTATGTAGTTTTTAAAAGATTTTTAAAAATTGCAATGGTTTTTGAAATTACTTTATAAAAGTTTCTGCTGACTAAAAGGATTAAGAGAAATTTTTATAAATGTTAAAGACTGTTGTGGTATTTAACAGGTTTCAAGAGATTAAGAATTCAAAAAGATTTCGTGTAATTTATGGTTTTCAAAACGATTTTTTGGAATTTTAATAGATTTGAATAATTTTTTCAAAGAGTTTTAAAGGCTGTCCTAAACTTAGGGGATTTTTAAGTAATTTCGTAGGAATTAAAAATAATTTTAAGATGTTTGGGAATTTCAAAGGACTTTGTGTTATTTTAAAGAATTTTAAAAGTCATTTTAAAGGAACTTCAAAAAGTTCATTTAAAAAAATTTAAATACAATTTCTGATTAAACTTTATAAACCGAATTTATTTAAATTCTCGGTTATTTTCCGGTTTGTAGACACCCTGTCCAATTATGGAAGCAAATACGATTCAGAAAAAGGATAGTTTTTTCATCTACGACCCAGGTTACATATAGACATTTACAAGTTTTTATATTTTCTTTAAAGATTCCACTTGTCTGTTATTTTGTATTATTTTGGAAATCGCTTTCGCAATTCAGCCTATCACTTTACTAATTTGATTACATTTCTTCCAATTCTGAATTTTTTTAGTAAGTGTGATGTCCTTATAGCCAAATTTTACCTAATTCTGAGTATATACTCTTAAAATAATGATATTTAATTTAGATACAATAGATATCTAATAATATCTTAGACTTTTTTTTAAAATTTGGTTAACTTTGGTTTGTAAAGTTTATAATCTTTTATATATTCTACTTTCTAAGCTTCCAGATTAGGAGAAAATACTTGAAAGGTCCCTTTCAAAAAATCAAAACTTAGAAATATAAGAATGTTCAATTATTCTCAAAAGTGGAATGTTTAGGCTTCAAGATTCGAATCCTAAAATTCATAATAGTAAGCCTTAATGTTCGTTGTTTAAAGACTAGGAAATATTTACAAATTACACACAATTGCTAAAATACGAATAAATTCAGAAATTACGTTTCTGTTTTAAATTCTGTTTCAGTTCTCGAAACTAAGCATTTCGCAGTCTTAATTCAACAATGACGATTATAGAAAATTCTTATCTCTTTTCATTCATCCAATTGAAGAGGAGCTAAAAAAACTTTTTTAATCTGTAATGGTGCCTTGAAACTCGTAAAATATAATAATCAAAAGAAATTTTGAAATCACACCAGTATACGAATTAAAAATTCTTCCTCTCAAAGGAGTAAAAAAAATAACTATAAAAATGTCAATTGGCGATTTAAAAAAAAGTAAAAATAGATTAAATGAGTTTCTATATACTTCCCTTCAATTAAACTTTGGACTCTTCGATCTTTTGGAATTACTCGAATCTGCAGAATTAAATTTCAAATTCCTCGTAATCGGAATTATAATTTCGCAATTTCGCAAATTCTAAATGTGTATTTTCTCTCTCACAAATGTATCTATGTAGTCTTAAGGGATAAAATATAGCAGCAATTGTCGCTGATAAAGTCAATCAAGTTTAACGCTTTGATTCGTTTGTCAGTCTGAACTCTCCAAGTCCTCGATGTAGTGGTGAAATTAGTCCGGACATACAAGGAGACGCGATAGCATTGGGATACGTAAGCCCAGTCTGGGATAGAATATCCGACTATCCTCAGATTAATAAGATAAAATACTAAAATGCATTTTAACAGACCACCAGTAAAATATCAAGAATCGCACTGCACAGAAACTGATCTTTAACAGGAAGAGTTTCTTCAATACATTTTCTGTTGTCAGGCGTTACATCGAATTGTTCTCGTTATTAATTGTGCGACACGAGACGTTCATGGCGATCGCCACTATTAAATACTGCAACTGCTGAGAGGACAATAATCGTCAAATCAGCAGTCGTCAATTAACTAGTACTAGTTACAGTATTAAAAACTATTAAACACTACCCCTTCGTGTAAATTAAATAGTAGTAATAATAGCTGCAGTTGTGACGGCGATGGAGACGTCCTCGTTGGTGTTCATAATGACGATTTACATGTATGTTGTACTTGTTGCACTGGGTGGACAAACGGAACTAAGAATTCGCAGTAAGCACTGAAACGATGCGAAAAATGCAGAATATTCAGAGGATCCGGAATATTCAGAGGATCGAGAAGATTTTGACATCTGAAAACACTACCAGAGGTAGTTAGTAGAGAAGCTAGCTCTTTTGGCGACAAAATCCCACACTTCCTACTTCTTAACCACTGATGATTTCGCACCAGTGTTTCCTTTATGCTTCAGCACAATGTATTTCGAAGTTATCCTCTTTAGGAAATCACAGAATAATGCAGCATCGACAATATCGTTGCCGCGAGGCCCCAGCACTTGGGGGTGGAGTTACTGGTGCAAAGTACGCGTGAACTTTGATGTTTGGTAGATGTGTCTGAAAAATATTTGAAATTATCAGTAGACAATTAACAGTATTGCAGTACCTATTGTCATTAAAAAAGGTAAATACATGAATATTCGTATAAAAATAGGTGAGAGATAAGTGACAAATTGAAACAAACTTAAACCAACAAAGCGGATATATTGGAAAATTAAGCTAAATGGAAAAAAAATGTCACCTTCAATCCAAGTCGGTAACATTTGAATTAAGAATTCAAATTGAAGTTTAAAATTTTCCTTATCGTGCAAAATATGAACTTCATCTTAAAATTTCTCAAAAATCCATACAAAAAAATGTTAATTCTTCTCGAAAAGAAAATATTCAAATTTAAAAGGAATTTAACCCAATTCAAAAGAATGCCAAATATTTCGAAAAATTTCGAGGTAAATTTTCAAGAAATTGAAATTACATCATTCCAAATAATTTAAGGTAGTTTGAAGAGAATTGAAGAGGAATATCAAGTAATTTTAGGAAATTTAAAGGAACATCACGACATTTTCTAGGATTAAAAAAATATAATGGTATTTTACAAAACTTATTAGGATTTTATAAAATGTTAAGGATTTTGAATTTAAAGGGATTTTACGAAAACATGGTATAATTTCACAGTATTTTGTGGTATTTTTGGTAATTTCAAGGATTTAAGGATTTTATGGCATATTTTTAAAGAGTTTTAAGAGATTTCAAGGGATGTCACAAAATTTGAAGCGATTGCACAAGATTTTAAGGGATTTTAAGAAAATTGGGATTTCCAGAAATATTAAGCGATTTTAATGTAGAATTTCAATGCATTTTACAAAATTTAAAGGAGTTTCACAATTTTCGTTAGTATTTGAAAAATTTTAAGTTTTTGATGACTTTTATAGGATTTCAAAGGATTTTGTGAAATTTATTAGGATTTTCAGCAATTAAAATGGATTTTACGAAATTTTATAGGATTTAAAGTAATCCTAATATATTTTAAGCCATTTCCAGGTCTTTTACGAGTTTTATTGGTATTTTAATCAATTTTAAGGGATTTCAAAGGTAATGGGACTAAATTGATTGAAATCATCTGAAATCCCTTGAAATCTCATGGAATCTTCTGAAAATACTGAAAATATTTTTTTTTTGAAATCCTTACAATCCTATGAAATCACTTAAAATCATTGAAATCGATTTAACACTTAATTCCTTTAAATGATTGGAAATCTCTTGCAATCTTTTGAATTTTTCTTTGCTTTAAATCTCTTTAAATCGCATTTATAACTCTTAAGATATTTTTTAAATCTTTGAAAATCATATAAAATCTCTTAAAGCCTTCTTAAAAACTTTTAACATTTAAAATTTTTTTAAATTTCTTTAAGTGCTTTAATATTTTTCAGAATATTAATAATCTTTTGAAATCGCTTCAAATATTAGAAATCATATGAAATCGCCAAATATTTTGATTTATTAATGTTTTTTAATATCCTTTGAAATATTTCGAAACCTCTTGAAATACCCTTGAAATATTATTGAAAACTCTTAAGCTATTTTAAAATTCCTCAAAATCTTTTAGAATCTTCATTCTTGTACAATTTATGATTACAAATTCCATTGATCTACCCTTCAGAGCACTTAAAATTAGGATTCTAACTCTGATACATCTTTTCAAACTCAAAAATGATTTCTTTTAAAAGGTACTTTTCATATTAAACAAAAAAAAAAAAATAAAAAAATTTAAAAAAATCAACCTTACGTTTTTTTCTCTCGTTAACCACAGATGTTCCCACTATAAAATTTACATTACTTGTAAGGTACACCTAAAGTTTCCTTTCCTATATGTTTAATTTTAGGACCGCCGGTGGTTAATGAGAATAAACAAGAATTGTAGAGCACATTTAAGACCTCCTGTCCTTTAAAATTCATAATGCGACTAATACTGATTAATGAGAAAAAAATGGTTTAGAAACTGTTCTAGGTACGATTTGAGCAAATAGAGAGATAGCTGTACCCTGAGTCTGCGTATGCCATTTCTGGTGATTAATTGGCAGTCATAAAGCTCTATACGTTCGAGATTATGACAAGCTTGTAAAAGGTGATCTAGGCTAGCATCCGTGATGAGTGGACAGTTATCCAATTCTAACACAGCGAGATGCTCTGCGGCACAAGGCGAGAGAGCCAATTGCCGAATTCCTTCGTCAGTAATCAGCTCACAATGTGATAAACTCTATATTCATTAAAGATCAATAAATAAATAAATAGATAAAAATATTTTTTTCAGGAGTGTCATGCCAACTAATAAAAAATTTTACGTCCTTTGTTAACTTACCAATTTCTCCAATCTTGGACAACCCATTGCCAAGTGAATAAGCGTAGCGTCCGTTATAAGGACACATTCTTCTAAATCCATCTTCTCCAGCAACCTGCAATTCTGAAATAAGAAAATAATAACTTTGAACTGCCTCAAAGTTTACAGCTTCTATACTTTAATTTCTAAATTAATTATATGGCAGTTGTCACAATATTAATTGTCATTAAAAAAGGTGAAATGTGATTCCCTTTTCGTAAGAATAGATGAGAAATAGATTTCAAAACAATTTCAAGCGATTTAAAACGTTTTAAGAAGATTTATAGGATATTAAAGAATTTTGAAGATTTTAATGAAAACTGTTGAGCTATCCAAGTTTCGTAAGATTTCAAAATATTTGAATGATTTTACAGAATTTCCAGCGATTTAAACTGGTTTTAAAAAATTTAAAGGATTCTAAAAAACTTGTAGAGATTTCAAATAGACTTTATAGAATTTCAAGAAATTTTTGATGATTTTAACAAATTTGAAGGCATTTTAAAAGAATGCAGAAGAGTATAATAATTTTCAAGAAATATCATAAGATTTGAAGAGATTTCATGCCATTCTTTTATGATTTTAAGGAATTTCAAGGTATTTTGAACAATTTAAAATGATTTTAACGGTTTTAAAGAATTTTAAGAGATTTCCTAATTATTCAAAAAAGATTAACGACTTTCAAGAAAAATCTGAGGATTAAAACAATGTTAAAATTTTTGAATAATTTTATGGAATTTCAAGAGATTTTTACAAAATTGGAAGGAATTTCCATTTAATGTCATTTTTAAAAAATTTTAAAGTAATTCAAAGGATTTAAAGGTATTTCAAAAAATTGTAAAGCCTACTATCTGTTCATTAAATGTTTTTCCCTCTACAAAAGTTGGAATAACTCAGTCAAAAAAAATCGCTAATAAAAAAGATTCACGACACTTGAAAGATAATT
>JAUESI010000029.1:8146693-8170253 GCA_032275145.1 Synergus laeviventris
CTTTTTCTTATTTCCTTTTTAATCCATTTTTGCTCCCATAATTTTTTTAGTCCGCTCCCTCGGGTATGAGTGTTTGGATAAATAGAAATAAAAACTTAGCTATACTGCGAAAACGTAAACACTCCGTTTTTTATTATTAAATTCTATTTTTTTAATATTTAAAAAATATTTTTATATGGTCAAGTGTTGTTTATATCACAACCATCAGAGTATAAAAATCCTGTATAATAACGCTTGAAAAACTCTTTAAAAAGTGGTTCATGACTGATAGGTTTGAAAGTAAAACGCCTATGCGTATATTGAAAAGTTGTGTTTCCTCCAAACATGAATAGTTCAATAAAAATAATTAAATAAAAGTTAAAAAAATACTTTAAATTTATATTCAATAAAATATTGATTTCAGAATTAGACGCAAATTGTTTAAATTGTATATGAGAGGGAAACAGTAACGGTCCGCTTTAAATTTACATCAAATTTTTTATTTAGAAAAATTTGACGTGCTATTGTATATTATTTATCAATTTATTTAATTTATTTTGGATTTAGGTAGGTACTAGGTACTTCATAAAATAAATCGTTGATGCAACAAGTGTGCTCACTATATATATAACTCAACGTCGGCTAACATTTAACGATTTTAAAAGGTAACTTTTCTAGTTTTTTGATAGCTGACCTCATTGAGTTTTATTACACAAAGTACTTAAAATTTTTATCTCCATTCCAAATTTTTGACTTGAAATTGCCAAATTCCATTTAGTTAAAAATTGATGTATTAAATCCCTTTCATGTTTTTACATATTTCCTACTCCTGCCTTCATTTTCCGTTTGAAAGACGATACATTTATATCTCAGTTATATATTTTTCTTTAGTAATAATTCGAATCTTGAATATTGCGAGAGGAATTTCGCCTGATGGGCAAAGGGTGGCGGATATATGGGAGAAAACTTCATGTAAGAAAACCCGAAAGTTGAAAAAACGCCTGGGATAAAAAAAAACAATATTAATAATAGAGTTTCCTGCTGTGCACATCCATTATCCAATGGCATTTATAAGCCATAATAAAGATAATCCCCATCAGTACACACATATATATATCATATCAGAATGTCTCTTGAAATTTTCGCAACTTTTTAATAACCGATGTTTAATTTTAGCACTCAATTGAAAATATTTTTACCATAAATTTTACTCTGCAGGAGGTAATTTATTTATTTATTTATAGATATATCTTTTAAAATCAGATCGAGAGCGTTATAATAATGCAAATGTATAATGTGAGTTTTTGAAACTGTACGATATGCTTTAAGAGTGTATTAGCGTGCATATCCACTCTCGAGGTATTATTAAATTTATTATCTTCGAGAACGTTATAAACTGTAGAACTACCTACATATTCTGTTATAATGATAACAAATGCAATTTAAAAATAATTGATTAAATTATAAACTGTACAGAGGAGATCTTGTTTGTACGGCTCAATAATAGGGATTCTATTTTCCTAGAAAAATTACATATAAACTTTAATCTGCAAAAGTTCTTGGATTATGATATAATATGTTAGTTACCTACAGGAGACAGATATGAACTCCTACATCTCTCTGCCGGTATTATGGTACATATAAAATACGCGTTCCGCATGTGTTGGGGAACTTTATTTATTTATAATAGTACTCACGAAATTAATAACTGGACTGTAATTAAAATTTGTAACATAATCTCCTCTTTTGCATTTTAATGCAGAACCTGCAGTTAATTTATTAATATACTTTCAAGTAATAAAAAGATTGTTGAAGCTAATGAATATATTTCACGATTGTTTAATAAGCGAAACTTAAATCTCAAATTTTAACCAATTAAAACAAGAATATTAACCTGATTAGCTATAATGCTGTGAGGTAATTTTTGTATAGGATCTCATTATTTTACACACAGTCCGAATAAAATTAATTCTTTTTTCAAGAGGATGCAATATGGTATTTAAAGTTTTCCTCTTATATTTGAGAGGATTGTCCTCTTTTAGGAAAGGTTCCTCTTAAAAGAAAAGGAAAAATTTTGTCAATTCTATTTTTCTATGTTATATTTTAGGGTTTTTGAAATCAATAATGCATTCTGAACGTAGAATGTCAATTTATTGGAAAAACGATTTTTTAATTATTACAAACTTAGCGATCAAGAAAGAATACATACATAAATGTATGTTTAAAAATGCATAAAAAAGTTCTGAGATTCAAAATTAACTTACTTTCGAATTATTTAATATGAGAACCTATTGGTTCCATTCAGTAAAAAATGCTGATATAGCATCCGCGAAAAGAAATTCCATATTTTTTGAAAATAATTTTGTTTCACGTAACAATAATAGACTTCGAATTTTTAGAAAAAAACATTTTTTAAGCAAATGGGGTTTGTTCAAATAATTGACAATTAATTAACCAATAGTAATACTTTTGTTAAAACGAAAGAAATTAGGAAAAAAATTGTTTTTTTAATTAGACTTATACTAATAATTCTTATAAATAAAAACGGATTTTCTAAGAAAAACATTACTTAAACAAATGGAATTTGTTTAAATAATAAAAAATTAATGAACCAATGTGGATAAATATACCATTAGACATAATAGAAATAATTTTTATGTAAAAGAAAACGAGAATAAAGCACTCAGAAGGTCGATTTTGTGAAAAAATGTTATTTTTGTTTTTAAGGGTAGTTTTCAAGGCACCGTGGGGGTGCATTAGGGGTGTTATACCCATATGTGTTATACATGAAATTATTTGTTGGATAGTTCTCTACAAGTCTTTATACTTTCCCGTAACATTTTCCCAAACCCTGAAAAATGATTCCAAAAACTCTAAAAAGTGATTGTTTCCATGCATTTTTGAGTCATCCTAATGTGCAGTAAATGCACATATTAAAGTATTCTCCTTATTAAAGGTCATCTCTACTTTTAAAAATAACAAAAAATAATCTAATTCATAAAGAAATATTCTTAATAAAAATAATATTTTTTTCGGTGTAGAAAGGTGTCAGTCAGAGAAGGTTTTTGAAACGAATTTTCGCGAAGAACGAGGTTTTAATTGTGTTAAAGGAGTCAGAAAAGATTTTTGATTTCTCTTCATTTATAAGCACTCTATTCTTTATAATACAGACGTCCAACTTTAAAAGACCGCGTTCTTCGCGAATTTGTCGATCGATGCAGAGTAGAGGTCGAGGTGAGGACAAGGTAAGAAAAGTCTACAAAGAGGAGTGATGCTTGACTTGAGAGATCTGGAGAGAATGGAAGTTCCCAAGTGGGAAACCAAGAAACTAAGAAAGAAATAAAGAAAGGCAAGAATAAGTTAAAAATAACGAAGTCAAAGAAGGAAAGAAGCTAGGTAGGAAGAAAAGAAGATACAAGACTTATATCCACTGAAGGGTGGGAACTGGGAAGGTTATAGATGCAAAGAAGGCGATCCAGGCTGCAAAGAGGGAAGAAACTGAAGAAACTGTCGGCATGGTAGCCGCAGTGGAACCACTCGAGCGACTTGTGGCGACAACGGCACGAGTTCCCGGGTAGGGGAAGTCAAGAGAACGGTCATTGCCACCACCTCGCCTCGAGCATCAGCTAAAGTCCTCATACTTTTGGAAGGCATGTCTCCCATCGTGGAATGCTGTCTTAACAGCTCGAGAGTCTAGACTCTAGACGGCCAGTTTACACCAAGAGAGGCTCCTCGAGGATGTGGTACGCGATGCGATCGCCGATACGATTCGAGCAGCTCGTGGTCGACTAGAATAGAGCACAGAGGCGCTGCGGAATCGACGGTATATTCACGGTGGTGCCTTCGGTCAGTACCTACCGATCATCCGCCATCCTCAACCCGCACAGGAGGATCAGTCGGTTTCCACCCGGTCCCACGACCGGGCCACTTAAAGGCCCTCTTGCTCCGCCTCCAAGTTCGTCTTCATCACTTAAAACCACTTTACACAAGTAAAAAACAAATTTTAAATACTTGGAACTAGCTGCAACCAGTCCGCATAAAGTTTAGAACAATTTAAAGTGCTTTTGCAATTTGGACTAGTTGGGAATCAGTTAGGACCATATTTGAGGCGGAATTCGGGAATTGGGGTTGTCAGTCGTGTCGGGATCAAGTTCAAGAAGATCAGCATTTGGAAAGAAGTGCAAGAAGTTTGAAGGGGTTGGAGAGGAGAATTTCGGGTCCAGGAGCAAAAGTAACGAGAGTGGGAGGAAAAGAAGAGAAGATCTGGAGAACGAGGGGATGAATCTGATCGTTCGTCCTTATTCGTCCTAGTTGCCGGCTCTTGCCAGTATCTGTCAAGGTAAGGCTGCGTGATTATATATTCTGTCTCAAGGTCAACGGAAACCTGTATCTATAATAATCTAGAGTCGTACTTTATATAGGGTGAGTTCTTAAAGGTGAATTCTGGATCTTATTAGAGATTTTATATATGTTTGGCCTTGGGATAACAAGATGCATTTTTGCTGAGTTGGGAGAGGATGAGAGGAATGGTTGAGAGGAAGGTCAGATATGGATGGGTGAATTTTTGAGTATATATAGAAGATTCGTATAGTTAATAATCTCATGCGTAATTATAGATATATATTTAAGAGATTCGATTGTTTTCATTGGCTAATTTCAATTTTTTTGTAGACTAAATTTCAAATTTTCCTGGTACTAAAATGTAATTTATGGTTTCCAAAATAGGATCCTACTTGTGTCTTGATTTATAGGACACTAAGCTGATTTGTAGGTGGCATGATTAATTAATTTTGAAAGTATCTGTTATGTCCATCAACGTCATGAATATGATTTGTTGTGTCGGCGTTTAAGAAACTATATGTGGCCTGTCATATCTCCCTTATCGTGGAAATTACAATTTTTGATTTTTACACGATAATAATAATAATCAGCGATATACCTTAAGGTATATTTTTGGTTTTTAACTTATTTCTTAAAATTGGAACTGTTTACTGATTTTTGTTCCTCCGCCCATGTTGTGTCATGTCACGTGTGAGGAAGGTAATTTTTACGGGAGCGTCGCACCCAGATCAACGTAGAAACCCGTATGTCGTCCACGATAGCGGTACTTGCTTGTCGGATAGGAACCTCGAGTTTGTACCTTGGGCATCTTGAGTTGATTCGACATTCTGCACGAAATCATTCCACAGTTATTTAAACGGAAAGTAATTGAAAAGATGATTTTTTCCATAGTTGATTTCATAAAAATTCGTATAAATTCTTTCTGTCATGTTGGATTTCAGCTTGTCATTTTAATTTTATTCTTTCATTTAAATTTCCATAATTATTACCCTCATGCTTACCGTAATTTCCATGTTAGATAAACGCGCACCGGTATATTGAGCGATGAAAGTATTATACGGTTTTAAAAGCACTTTGGAACACACGTGTTGTTTTAAATCAGATTTAATTGGAAGATATTATTTTTAAAGATTCATTATAAAAGTGTGGAAGGTCAGGATTATGGAAGGTTATCTGACTTGTTTGACGTTAAATATGATCTATGGTATAAAGGTGCATAATGATATTAAGGGCGTCCATATATTATATATTTATATGCTTTAAAGGGAGCAGTTCCGAGCTTAAAGTACAGGAGGAAGGATTTTATAATAGATCAATTTTATTGTCATTTAAATGCATCTTTTGGGTAAAGATTTTTGAAAAGAAATTACCATTAAAATAATCTCAGACACTTTGACATATTTCGTGTTAAAAATGCTAAATAAAGTGTGACAAATATGATTTTATTTTCACAAAAAGTAAGCGTGAGTTTGCAAATGGAAATTAGAAAAGTTTGCCAGTTTCTTGAATGGTAACTGAGATTTATAAGCACGTGGCGTAACAAGCGCTTAGTTACAGAACTTTTAAAGTATTGAATTGAAATGAAAAAGTTGTGGATGCTTATAAAGTCAGCCTTCTTCGAAAGTATTAACAATTCAGGGTTCAGTGGAATTTCCAGAAATATCTCGTATGATTGATTTCGATTTTTTGCAGCGTGAATTCTGCAAAGCTTGTATCGTTACTTTGTTATTTTTGTGCACTCTAGTGATAGCTTATTACATTCAAGTTGTAATATACAATTTTGAACTAGATTTCCATTGTTCAGTTATTCAGAGTAGAGCATATCAAATTGTCACGATAATTATTACGAGCTGCGCTTTACTGAAAAGAAAGTAATAACTAGCCATCCTTATTTTCACCAAGTGGCTTCTTTGTTACTCTCATCTTTTTTAATCTAAGAGAGATAATTAGGACAAAAATAATGGCGATTCTTTCCGCAATTGCAGAGATTAAAAAGACAAGTCTGCACCGAAGTTCAGAGTAGAAAGTTTATCGTAAATTGTGATGTATGGTAAAATAAAAATGTTTATATTATACATTTTTCTGAATGATGAATCAATCAAAAATCAATAAAAGTCACTAACTTCTAGGAGCAAGATTTTTATAATTTAACTATATGTATATTCATTCATTAATACAATTTATGCAACCTATGAATATTTAATTACATGAAATAAATGGGATTCAATTATGAATCATAGAGAGACGTTACAACGATTTTTTTCCGCACTCTAGATAACTTGTTTATTTCATTTTTTAAATCCAAATAGAAGTGATAAGAGAAAGAATAAATCTACAGGGTTCAAATTAAAATGGTAATTTATTTTATGACATATGTATGCATAACAAGAAGCAATTTACTTTCCCTAGCAGTGAAAGTCAATTGATAAAATCAAAGTTCCGAGAATTTTCTTTATTTTACTTCATTTTGAATATGTTAGTTTATATTATTTTTTACCGCAAAAATGGCAGATTTCTGTTTTGCACCTCTGCAATTGTGCAATTCTTCAATTTACGAGGGAAGATAACACAAACTAGGAACTTTATGAATGTAACAAGCATCGAGTGAAGTTAACTGTACACAGAAGATAGTCAAATATTTACTACTATAAATTGCATCCTGACCGTCGACAAGTCAGAAACGCCTACCAGAAGTTAAAAAAAAAGCCCCGTTCACTGGCGCTAAAGTTACACGCATTCCCGGTCAGAATCGATGATGACATTGCACAGAGAAGGGTTCCGTTCGCTTGTTTCTAAAATAATTCGGAGGTTCGAACAACCGTTACGGTTCCTATCGAAAATTATTCAGGCCGAAAACGGAACCTTTACTAATTTCAGGGACTATTTATCCTGCTTCATTAAATATTTGAAGCTTTAAAAAAGAGCTTCCCTTAAAGACAAATTAGCAGATAGTAAATATAACGTTCCTCTAATTATATAATTAATTTTCAAAAAAAATACGGTTTTTTGTAAAGCAAAAATGTAAAACTTCACAGAGATTGTTATCCGCAGCGGTAGAATTCATACTCATAAAAAAAAAGATAAGAATAACTCATTCCTCCGTTAAAAGTCAAAAGTGAGTCATTCCAACGGATTTTCCAGTTCAATGACTTGAATTTTAATTAGTAGATCAGTTGAGAGTTCTCAGCATTTACACTTTGCGATAATAATTTTTGTTGGCTGATTTTTATTTCCTTAAATCAAATGTCAGATGTCCTGATGGAAATTTTTCTATGCGTGAGAACTCTTTCAATCAAATCTAAATAAAACATTTTTTCCGTAAACCCCTAGCGATTGAGGGTAAGAAATAGCTTTTTGTATCCGTAGAAAAAACTTGACCACCTTTAAGCTACTGATTTGAAAAATTGTGGGTGTAAAGAAATCGGTCAAATTTTATTCTCCGCGGACCAAAAGTTTTTTCTAAGAGTATACGGCACCATTAATACTGAAAGTGACAATCAAAGTATAAGAATAGTTTCAACCATCACTTACCATAAAGCATAACAGTATTTTACTCCAGCTGAAAAAGAGCTGAGGAATTTGAGGCTGAGAGTGTTTTGAGATAAAAAATGGGCCTTAAACATATGTATATATTTCTTGGATAAAGCTGGCTTTGTAGATCTGCTGATGGCTGCAATCCGGATGATTGTATTTAGTTGGGTAATGTAAAGTTCGAGTATTCAACTAAATGCCGTTTCTTTTCCCTTCCCTCGTGCAATCCGAGTCCACCGAGTAGCCATCAGAGGCAGTTTCGCAGGTAGTTCGATGTACCAAGTGGTAGGATAACCAATCTTGTTAAATGATCTTCTTCCCGGATCCGTGCAACGACCTCTTCTTCGTTCGTTGATTCGTTCGTACGAGAATTATAGTAGTGGCCACTGGTCATGCTTCAGGCAAGTCAAAAGTAAGGATTCGTACTCTTTATTTCATTCAGCAAACCGTCATGGTATTTAGATTTGACTTTGAGGGAAAAAAATCCCGAAATTATTACTTCACATTCTTCCTTTCTGTTAAACATAGGAAAAACTGTCCTAAGTCCGATTGAAATTACAGAGGTTCCCAAAGCCAAGAATAAAGTAATTATTTCCAGGACTGGTTCAAAAATTACCGACGAGATTGACCTTGGTAAAAAATAGTGATTGTAATGAATCCGCTATACGAAAAACAGTTAGTTGTCCATTCTGTGAGAAAATTCTCAGAAATGTTATACTTCTACCCTCACCTCACGTTGTTATGGTCGTGGGAATTGCTATTATACATGACACATCTCATAAATAATTTGAAACACGTACTTAATTTGTATAATTTGGTTTAAGATTCATTTTACAGTTCAATGTTGTGATGGACACTTGATATCGTTTTCATTCGACTCTCTTTTTCATCCGTTGCAGATGAGAGATCGACGCAGGCATGTCTGGGCAACCATCCACATCTGTAATGTTCTGATGCTCGCAACAGTCACAGGCAGCCCATTGTACATTCCGCAATTCCTATCTGGAGGTAAGTTCCAACTTTTCTATAATTCTATTGTTTCAATTTGCTTACTCTATTAATTAAAATGATTGAAGAGCAGTTTAGAGTTTAAACCCATTCATCTTCGACCCATACCTCCGGAAGTTAGGTTTTCTTAAAGAAAGTAAAACTAAAATCTTCAAAGAACTTCTTTCAAAGGAAAATGTGATCATTACTCAAGTATTCATGACGTTAGAACCTCATCATAGTTAGCAAATTTTGCAAAGCTGAGTCGTATGCATTAACGTTCATTTTGCTCTTTCTGCAATTTGCACATGATTACCTTGCCTCTGAAGAGCCAGCAGACCAAGTGGTCTTCGCTGTCCGATGGGCGTTACTCTTTGTAACTCAGATTTTCTTGAAACCTTGCCTGGATAACGGATTCCATCGGAATTGGTACGCAAAAACGTCGAGATATGTAACTATATAATTTCTGCATAAATTCACACGTAAAACAGCGTTTCTCAAAGCTAACAAATAAAATAAATCTTAGGCATGCCATGTCGTTTGTTGCACTTGAAAGATCGGAATGAAGAACAGGAAAACAACTAGAAACTGGAAATTTAGTAACCCGAGAAAATTGATGAACCATTATTCAATCCTTTCGCTCTTAAAACTTATCTTTTACTTTCATTTTTTTTTTAGTTGGTTTTTTTTTGGAACTATTGCTGTCAAAACAGTTTTAGAAATAGTAACAACAATTTTAAGGGATTTTACCAGTTATTGCGGTTTATGGAATCTGACAAAGTTTAAAGGGACTTTACGGTATATCCTTGGATTTTCAGGTATTTTAGGGGATTTATGAGATTTCATGGAACTTTGAATAATGTTAAGGAATTTAAAAGGATCTTACGAAATTTATTGGCATTTCAAGAAATGTTAAGAGATTCAACTACATTTGGTTGGATTTTGAGATCCTGAAATTTTCCTATTTGAAAAATAAAAATTCCGAGTTATTTTACATACTTCTGAAATTGGTTCAATTGTCTAGAATCCTTTGAATCTTTTTAGCAAGAGGACAAAGGAGTGCAAAAACTAGAAATTAATTATATAAAAAGTCTGTTTAAAATGAGTTCAAGAACATGACGAAATATAGATTATTTTCAAAATTCTTCAAAATTGAACACTTGGTGTTTAGAGAATTAAAAACACTAATAAAAAATGCTCCTGGATTTCGTTATTTTGGGTTAATGATCTTCGGAATTCACACAGCTGTTTGAGAAGCACTGGGTCGAAGAAAGAAAGAAGGAAGCAAATGTGTGTGAATATATGTATGACATGTTCAGTTGTGTAAAGTGCGGGACGACATTGACCCTACCTTGGATTCTGTTCGAACGGAGGAAAACGTGGGCGAACTGGTCAGTTTTCTATACAAAAGTGGGTCACAATCGGTCATCGTCGTGTTCAAATATTTCAAACATTCTAATCAGTAGCGATCTTAATATCATTTATAGGATAAAAATACACATATTTTCTGGCCAATTCTTCTTATTATATAAAACTTCAAGTATGGCCCTGATCGTGAAAACTGTGCAGAACCCGAAAAGCTTCTAAAGTTAAAACAGAAAATGTTCTGATTTCACCAAAACGAATTGTCTTGAATTGTGCAACCTATTCGTCCCTCACTTAAGTGTACAAATATCGGAAGTCTGTTCGAAAGTCTCTGTTCGTCGATTGCGGACGCGTAACTGTAAATTGTACAGATTTCATTGTTTCTCAAAGTGAAAAAGAGAATCGAGCATTAAAGTCGCTGCAATTCAATTTAATTTACACGCTACACGAGAGGCATTGTAATTTTCCTGAAATCTGTAGAGCCATAATTAAACATAAGTAAGCCTTTATTGGACAATTCAGTTTCTAAATTGCAGCAAACTAAATCTGCTGTAATCAAAAAAAGGATATAATAAAATTAAATAATGACAGAGTGAAGAATTTAGTTTAAATAAAGATAGAATTAGGTATTAGGGTAAACAGGAAAAAAAAACAAACTAGATAAAGTAAGCGTGGAAAAATGAAGATACAAAGAATGGTAATTTTAAAATCGTAACTAGATTCTTGTGACAATTCTATGACAATCCTATGATTGCCTGGGAGCTAAACCTTTGAAATGTGGTGGTAATGCTATATAGTACTAATTTAAAGAATATGTGGTTTAAATATAAGGAGGATTGTTATCATTCTTCACGTATGGGTTACTATGAATATGAGACCTATTATGCGCCTCATTATGTAAAGGTTCTACTGTATAATTATGTTTACAGAGCCGGAAAATGTATATATGACACGCTCAAAGCTCTCACGTTATTTCTGATTGTTTTGGATTTTTATTTCGAATAAAATCGTTTAGAAAACTTAATGGTAAATTCAAATCTTTCGTAACTTCCTTACTCGCTAAAATCAAGACATGAAGACTCACGGAAGTTTATGCATACAAATGAACACGGTAAAAGTGTGGCTAAAATTCCTCAAGGCAATGGCGTCACTATTGTCACTACTTTCTTTCATATGACTCACATGACTTCCGTTAGCACAAATTTTGAATTTAAGTCATAGAGTGAGATTTTTAAGGCGCTGAGGAGTCGACCGAATGACCCGGAAACGTGAATCTGAATTATAATAAGACTGTTAGAAATATTCTTGAATTTGCGGAATCTTGATTGACCATATTTAGCATTTTCTGGTAAACTCATTTAGTTTATTACAAAACGTTGAACTCTGAGTCAACAAAATTTTCATTATGCCTGTATACAACAGAAAAGTATTTCCATTTCTCTAATTCTAAGTATTTTCTTTGATAATTTAATAACAGTTTCAGAAATTTTGCACTACTCTACTTTCTTCAAGTGCTTTTTTACGAATATTGTTTTGCATCGTTTAAAGTTAATGCTTCCTTGTGAGAATGAAAGTTCTTCTTTTCCTAGTAGTGAAAAGTATATTTAAACAATTTTGAAATTAACAATTAAAAATAGTTCAACTTGAATGGCTTTCCACTTTGCATTATTAAAGTCGAACGCTCCATATGTTCCAGGTTCTCAGCTTTAAATGTTTTAAATCCAAGTGTATGAATTTCAAATAAAATAAAAATTGTACAATTTCTTTTAATCTAAATATAAGAGTAGCTAACCAATTTTCTTTTCCGTTAAACAACGTTATCGGTAGCGAATTACATTCATGTTTTGATAATAATTTTAAGAAATGGAAATAACTTCCCATATCCTCTGATCAGAGAAAAAAATGTCCTTTCTGTCATAAGTTTATTTACCCTCTCTGTTTTTAAAATTGGTAGGGTAGGCCGTTGATAATTTAGCAATGAAATTAGGAGCTGAAAGTTGGGTGTAGGCGTACTTATACGAAAATTGAAAGTCACCCGCATCATCTGAATAAGAAAAGTATAAGATAAGACAGCTCACTACATTGTTTTTCTTGATCGGGCCGCAAGATGAAATTGAATTCCGTCATGCGAACATTCATGTATACACATGTCTTTATATATGTACAATGTACATGTGCATGTTCATGTGTTAAGATATATTATACATGTATACAAACGAGGAGCAATGCCGAACGAGGAGCGAATCGATGTCAGCCAGGGCCCAGCATCAGAGTACCGTTACGTTTCAATGTATGAGCTAGTTGCTTGGTCAAAAGTGTGTCACAGTTACAGCCTAATGTACCCACTACCAGCTGTTAGTAGTTCCTTAGCTCTAACTTATCATAATCCCGGCTCTACTATAGCCGTTATCCCTTTTTTCTTAATTTTTTTTACCCAAACCCCTGATGCACATTCCGAAGCTCCGAGAACCATGAAACCAAGCATACCTGACCCAGGTTGAGAACAGGTATCCTCAGGATAAATAATATCGATTTTCTACCCTATCATTAATTTTGCAACCAGATGATTAATTTTCAAAATATTTATGGTTTTTAGGAACTCAGCTATATACCCTCCTAGTTATTATTATTTTACAATAATTCTAGTCACCCATTTCCGTGAAACACAGCTTTACAAATATTCGCATAACATGCATGATGCTTCCTATAGTCGTTGAACAGTTAAGATTTTAAAAGAAACAAAAAGAAAATTGTTGTTCTACTTCTTCCAACATCGAATCATCAGGGGAGTCAAAGAGAATCCAGGGGAATTTGCACGTTATTCCGAGCTGTCGGCAATCAAGATGAAGCATCAAGTTAAGAGCGATCATAAGACGAAATAAACCCACTATAGTGTTAAGTGTTACGCCAGTGAAAGAGGATTCTTAAGAGAAATACAGAAGTTTCTTGGCAGAGATTAGAAACAAGCGATCCAGAAAGAAAAATGATTCATATATCGTATATTATTTAGAATGAGATTTCCAACAGCACTATAAAATCGATACCATTGTAATGCGAAGTATCGCTTTCCATTCTTAAGTTATTTCCCTCCTTCCAGTTACTTTCTTCCCAAAATCAATAAAAGAAAACTTTATACGAAATTCATCGAACAAATCAACGATACGGTCCACAAAATTTTTCCTTTCTTTGGCTTTTCGAATCGACAGATGAATTGGCTAAAACTGGATACAAAAGAAGTCTCAAAGGTTGAATGACTAGTGTAACATGATAGAGTTTGAAGTTTGAAGAGCCCTTAGAATTAGCCTTCAAATTAATCTAAATCCATCAATTTGGAATTTTATAAAGATTATCATTACTAAAAGATTTTCTTTTTCAGCAGGTAGTGGAAGAAACATCAGACACTTGCCTTGCGTGTCGACGAGAACCGGAGAAACGGGAGTGTGTATGTTCGCATTCACCTGCGCGAAAGCTAATGGAACTCACCTGGGCACCTGCATCGACCGCTTCTACTTCGGAAGTTGTTGCAAAATCGAGCAAGAGCCTGATGACGTTTTCCCTCAGGACAACACGATCGAAGATGGTCCCTTGCCTCCTCCCAAACCACTTTTCACCTCAACCCTCAGCTCAATCGAGAGCAATGAGATCCCACCCTACTTCACGAAACCTAAACCAATTTTAGAGAAAAAACCTTCTTTCTCTAGTCCCACTACCCAGAGGATCGAAACCACAACTTCAAGAATTGTAGAAACAATCACCACCAAACCACAAAAAGCGACGTCCAAGAAGCCCATCATTTATACAACGACAGAATCCGTTGGACTTTCTACCTTTCAAACGGTACAAGATGCCTCCACTAATGGCATCCAAAGTCGACCAACTCATGGTACGAGTCAGGTTACCACTCCAAGTACTGCGAAACCATTTACTAGTGGGAAACCTTCCAGTGCAGGAAAACCATCCAGTATTGCAAAACCTTCCAATAGTGGAAAACCTAGTACCTCCACGACAGTCACAATCATTCCTCCAAGACGGCCTTCCTTACCACCTTCTTTCCCTACTCAATCTTCAGGATCTAGTTATCCATCGAGTTCTTCAACTACCTTCAGTTCTCCACCAACTCTTAGTTCTCCATCAACTAGTGGCTCTACAACAACATCGGCATCTCCATTAGCATCTGGTTCTACATCAACCTCTGGTATCCCATCAACATCTAGTTCCATATCAACATCTGGGTTCACGTCAACATCTGATTCTCCATCAACCTCTGGAACCTTTAGTCCTTCATCTCTTCCCTCCTCAAGTCCTGCTTCAACATTCACCCTTCCTCAAAGACCTACCATAATCGACATAACGAACCCCCCCTTGACAAAGAATATCACAAAAATTAGTGAAACGATCACAACTGCATCAACAAAACCAGTGGATACTACCACAAAGTCCCCTCTTCTCACCTCAACATCGAGAGTTCCAGCGACGAGGTTTCCACCGAGAAATTCAACAAGCAAACCTCAAAGACCTCTTTCTTCTGCAACCACCAAGAGACCCAGTTCCACATTTATCACAAATAAACCAACTGTAACTTCTGATACCAAAAAACCAATTTCCTCGACCATACGACCATCTCTATCATCAAGACCGTCGCAGACGGCCACTAAGCCTTCATCATCAAAGCCTACCAAACCTTCGAAACCTGCGAAACCTTTTCCTTCGAGTACGAAAGCTCCTCCGACTAGTGGAAGACCCACTGTGACTGAAACTATACCTTTCGGGGGCTTTAAACCCACTAAGGTACCTATCATTAATAAGTGATTTATAAATATTTATAAATTACCCGAAGAATTTAGAAACTCTCAAGCAATTTGAAACTATTTTTAATATATATCTAAAAATATATTTGCAGCCTCCAACCAGGATATCAACAACACCTAAACCTGTGGCTACGACCTCCAGGACTAGAATTCCAACCAAGCCTACAAAGACGAGTTCAGCAAAGCCTAGTCCATCAAAACCTAGTTCATCTAAACCTAGTTCATCTAAACCTAGCTCAGTGAAACCTAGTTTAGCGAAACCTAGTCCAACAGGAACAACAACTACAACAACTACTGCTTCTACTAGTACCACTACCACTACCACTATCAGAAGCACTACAAAACCTACGACAACTGAAAAAACTAAACCTAGTAGTGCCACTCAATCTGGAATTACTTTAACAACACCTTCCAGCTCTTTCACAACTCAGGAGACTCCAAAGACACCTATTCCCACAACTTCTACTGAACCCAACATTTATATTCCTTTGAATGGTTCCACCCAGACTAATCAAGTTGTACCACCAAAGAAACCTGAAGATGAATCAGCACAAACAACGTATGCACCTGGTTTGGTTACCTGGACGTCGAACGTGGACGAAACTACAACTGCTAAGATCCAAGAAGCTTCTTCCACTACTGAAGGTGAGCTTCTCTGCAAAAGTTGAACGCTTCTTTAATTGCTTCTGAAAAATCCAAAGATGAAGAACAAAAGAAACCTAGGTTTATTACTTCCACTAATTATGAATTGATTTTAGAACCTGCAGAAACAGAATGGGCACCAATTACAACACCTGATGGTTGGGTTATTATTCATTCTCCCACCACTGAAAGAGAAGAAGCAGTTCCATCTTCAACCCCAAAGCCAAGTGTCGCAACAACTAGTGTTCCATTCTTTCCAAGTGAGTATTTAGGGAGTGCTTAAAATACGAAAATAAATTAATCCAAGGCTTGTCCGAACAAATGGATTCATCCTTCTTAAAATAATAAAACTTAAAGTACATAATTTCGAACACTACACGTGTCATATTGCAAGCACACAATTTTCTCTATAAAGCTGCTCGTAAAATCTGGAAGCTTACTGAAAGTGTGAAATAAGGGTAAAGATAGTGTTTAAGTAGCATCCTTCGTATCTCATTAATTAACGCCTAACTCGGTTTTTCAGCTAAACCTATAACGGAGTTCCCAACTGCTGGTACTTTTATCACAACTAGACCAGTCATACCTACAACTTTATCCTCCATTGCTACTGTCAGCGTATCCACTGAGTCACCTCAGACAATTATGCCTGCAATCAACATGGCTGATTACAAGCAAGGTTTGTAGATTTTACCTTAAAAAGCAATATATATTTTTATTTTGTATTAATTTATATCATAGTAAATCCGAAGAATGTTTCATCATTACATGTGATAAGAACCACAGAATATTATCATTAGCATAAATTCACAAATCAAAATTCAGAGAATTAATCTCCTCGATTTTATCAATAATTAAATCACTTTTCGAAGGCTTAATTTTCCTTCTTCGGAAGAATAAATCATTGGTGATCTTAATCGTGTCAATAATTTAATTCAACTTCGATAATGCTAAAATCATCGAGGTAAATCTTGCGCATCTTATGCCGCCGGGAAGACGTCAAAGAACAATTAGATGTAAACACAATGCAACAGGCATTAAAAAGCAAGAGATGAATCGATCAAAGAAACGTTGTAGAAAGAGAGAAAAGATGGTACCGGTTCATCCAGTCCGATCGACATAACTACATATATACGTAGACTCCGCGCGTGGCCTTGTTCTCCAACATGGCCGCCGCTACAAGACACGCGAATTTATTGAAGGGCATGAATTCGACTATGTTTATTCTTGCAGTGTGTGGGAGACGCCTCTTTCCGGAAGGAAGAATCGTGGGCGGAAATAGCAGCTCATTCGGGAGGTGGCCATGGCAGGTAAGAAATTTTTGTTTTATTTTTTTTTATTTATTTTTAATTGACGCGCCATCATTACACCTGCGGCTGACATTCGAGACGATTTGATCACTGGAGATATTTTTACTGTAGCCTCACAGTCTGATTTTTGAATTTTAAAACAAATTTATTTCACGTCATAGTGTTTCCAAAACGTTATTTATATTTTTTTTAAAGGGGCAAAAATAATGGAATAAAAATTAGGCTGAAGTTTGTGACGGTTTTTTAACGAAATCTAAAATAATGTTAAAATAAATCATTTATACACTTTCTTACGGTATTTTCGACTTGAAAAAACATTGTTTTTTTTCAAAAATGATGTTTTCATAAAAAACAAAAAGAGTGTTAGAATGTTTGACAGATTTTTCAATTTTTTTAAAACATTTTTTGACTGAACATGCGCTCCCGTCATTAAAGAGGGAAATTTTTTTTCAAGACAAAAAAACTCTCCCTATTCTTATACCTAGGGTGTTCAGAAGTTGTTACCATCTACGAACCCCATCTGACGCATGAAATTTTGATTCTCCACAATTTTCTAATAGGTGAGAATGTGGAAAGTTTTTTTCGTTTTGTGTAAAAAATATATATATATATAAAATGCCAAGTTTTTTGACATTCTTTTTGTTTTTGATGAAAATATATTTTTAACATTATTTTGGAGTTAGGTTAAAAAAAATATAAAAATAAAAATTATCACATTAGATAACGCATTAATTGCTTAAAGCTCTTAATGAACTTATCTACAATAATTAAAAATTTAATGAAAGCATTGTAAGAATTCTTTTAAGTATTGATCACTTCTGACATATTTATCTTATCATTTGATTGGTGATATTGTTTCTAGAATTTCAAAATCGTTACTGAATCACTAATCTTTTATTACGCGACATGTGGCATGATTTTATCGTTGAATAGATACTATATACGGAGCAAAGTATTGCACCAAATCCGCTTGAGATTTTTATTTCCTTTTATGGTATTAAAACCGCGAATTTGCATATCCACATACATACGCTTCCTACATTTAAATTTATTCTTATATTCTTATTTTATTTCAAAGGTTTATATTATACTTTTAATATCCTTCAATAAGTATTTTTAATATCTGGGGTTCTTTTTAATATAGATTATTACCCAATATAATATTGCCCATAAAATTTTTTAAATCAGAAATATTTCATTTTTTTATAAAGTTGAAAGGTATTTGCGGTGGAAAGTCACGCTCTGTGAAATAAAATGAACATAGCGTTCTATATATAATTTGACTGGCGATTTTTAAACAAAGTTATATGTAGCATTATTTCAATTTCATTTTTTGATTAAATTAACTCATTTTTGTTATTAAACTCAATTAAAAATTGTTTGTATTTCGGAAGAGGTATAAATGAGAATTTTTTTTGTATTATAATTGTTTTCTTGTAATTAAAACTGTAAAGATCATAATCATATGCAATTGGTTACATAAATGATGCTGATTCACGTGAATATGAAAAAATCAATTGTCTTTTGTTTACAGATTTCACTTCGACAGTGGAGAACTTCGACGTATCTCCATAAATGTGGCGCAGCCCTGTTGAATGAAAATTGGGCAATTACAGCTGCTCATTGCGTGGAAAAGTGAGTGTAATTTTTATATGCATTTTTAATTAAAAAAATTATGATTAAGAATTTTTCTTCCTATATTCTATTGACGAAATCTTAAAATGAACTTACATCTAAAATACTAAAAGTAATATTACAGTTTCAATTCTTCTGCAAACCGCAGAATAATATTTTTATTTTGCATTATGAGTTATGACTACTGAATTCCTCTTGAAAAATTACTTCAAAAACACATTTTTCATTCCTCTTCTGTACACGAAGGAATATGTGAAAAATGTATTACTCTATTTAAGTTTTGAATATATTGCTGGTCATTAAACCTTAAAAAAATAGACAAAACTTTTTTCTTCTATTTGGTTTCATCGATTCTATTTTCATGGAAATTAGCAAGAGTGATAAGTTTAAGATACGATCAAAGTACTGGCAAAAGTAGAACAAAATTAAAATAATATATTCCTCTTAAAAGAAAAGATCTATTTAGCAATTAACTAATGCGAACGATGATCAAAAGAAAACCGCAATTTACACTTTTACCAAGATTTCTTTGTGGAATTTTATCATAACTGAATCCTTCGAAATTTACCTTCCTCAACCCTCCAATTTAGGCTGCATTAATATATGTATCATTAATAATATTACTATGAAATATATGTTGACATACAAATATTTTTTATTGCAGTGTGCCTCCCAGCGACTTGTTATTGCGAATCGGTGAATACGATTTAGCAAACGAGAGTGAACCTTATGGATATCAGGAAAGAAGAGTGCAATTGGTTGCAAGTCATCCCCAGTTCGATCCACGAACCTTCGAATATGATCTTGCCCTTTTACGTTTTTATGAACCAATACAACCATTCCAACCAAATATATTACCTATCTGCTTACCAGATGATGATGAAAACTATGTCGGACACACTGCTTTTGTTACCGGATGGGGAAGACTGTACGAAGGTAACTTTCCTTATTTTTCATATTTTTCTTTTATATTTAAAAAATAAATATATTCAATTATGCAGTTATGAAAAATTCGTTTTTTAAATTAAATGACTAATAAATTTTTCTGAATTTTTTACATAAGATGGTCCACTACCGTCGGTACTTCAGGAAGTCCCGGTACCAGTGATAAACAACACAGTCTGCGAATCAATGTACAGAACTGCGGGCTTCATAGAAAATATTCCTCATATTTTCATCTGTGCCGGCTGGCGAAAAGGAGGGTTCGATTCGTGCGAGGTAATTTTTATAATTTCTTTTTATATGAATTATTTTATATTTTTAGGTAGGAATTTGTAGATGGCATATTTAAAATTAATATAGATTAAAAAATAATATTAATGTTTTTACTTCAGGGTGACAGTGGAGGACCAATGGTGATCCAGAGACCACGTGATAAACGATGGATATTGGCAGGTGTCATTAGTTGGGGAATTGGTTGTGCGGAGCCAAATCAACCGGGCGTTTATACAAGAATCTCCCAATTTAGAGACTGGATTAATCAAATTCTTCAATTCTAAAACTTCATTGTCAGAATGAAACTGCCGGTACATAATTGAAATTTAAATCAATTTAATGACGAAAAGCAATTTTACATTTCAATTTTGTGCCTATAGTTTTAAAGACCACAGTGTAGTGTGCAAAATTTCTTGCAAAGAAACTGGATTTCGGAAATTCAAGATCAGGAATTTATTAAAACTGCAGATGAGAATCCAAGGACGAGATTAACTTTATACTAGTTCGTACATATAACTTAGAATGTTGTTGTACCTAAGTCTCTTAATCAGTTTCCAACTTGGGCCAAACTTACGAAATTGAATGTGACAAGTTCAGAAATTACTCAGAGCAAACTACCACCTGTGAACAATATTCGCTGTTGATATTAAATTACCTTCTAGCCATTCCTATTTTAATATTTGCTCAAGCTTTATTTAAAATGTTTTATATAGTTCTACTAAAACTCTTATTCTGATCTTGTGAAAACCGAAAAATGTCAATGAAGACATTTCAAAATGTTAAATTTTTAATCAAGGAAAGATTGAGTCAATTTTGAATCTCACATTCTCGGTATCTTTCAATGAATCCTGGTTTCTTGAACCAAAAAAGGAAGGAGAGGAAAAGAAAGTTTTCAGAAACTCGAGAGGAAAAGGAATAATAATTTTCCTTCATCTAATGTTCTTGCTCTTGAGATCTAAAGTTTCCTTTACTGATAACCCAAATATAACTGAAAGTACCAGACATTATTTCGAGAACTATGGAAATTATTCAAAGCTTCTCTGAAAAAAAGTAGCTTTTTTCTCAAAGTCTAGGATGAAATTAGGAAGCCAATGAAGCATCTCCTAAACTTTGAATATAGAATTCCTCTCGATGGTCTAAAGTTACTTTAACTATACATATGCATGCACATATGTATGTAGACTTACAATTGAGACGAAATCTTCAGATAGGAAACTGTAATGCTCGAAGATCTCTGATTAGAAAGTTTATGATGGCAGTACTGAAATTTGTTATGATTAAATCCAGTGTAATTGAATTTAGGTTACGCTGAAATTAAATGTAAACTGATCGTTAAGATTAATTATGCTTGGAGATGAAATTTTAAATATTCCTCCATGATATGTGGTCGAAGTAACATTGTAATAACTGGTCTACTTTTTACTGCTCTCAATGCTTGGTTTGCAGTTAAATACAAAAGAATTTAATCATACCTTTTGTCGGTGAGGTAGTGCCTGAAACCGGAAAGGTAAAATCGACCAAAGTCGGTCGATATAGATCAAATATTACATACTTTTCTTTGCGTATGTATGTAATGTATGAGTGAATGGATGTACATAAAAGTGGTCTTCGGGAAGTGTGAATCCATGACCCACAGGTATTATTATCATGTATTCTATTAAAAGAGAAAGAAATCTCTGGAACACGATTTTATTTTATTTAATTTAACTTAATTTAATTTAATTTATGAACTTTGCATTTATAAGTAATTATATAGATAGTTCCAAGGTATATGTGCAGTTCAGATGCTGTAACATATGATTATACATAATTTATTTTCGTATTGTCCAAATATACTGTAAACTTTTCTGTAAATACAATCTTATGTTACAAAATTACTGATTTCTTTTATCACACCTCAAACCTCCCTGAACCTTCAGGAAATAAAAATGAAAAGTAAAAGAGAAGTTGTAATAAAATGAAATATGTTGTCAGAGTTGGAAATGTTCGAGGCAGATATTAAAAACTTTCATTGCGGATGACATAGAAAAAGATAAAGTTCAGATGTGAAGGTCTCGTTGGCGGAAGTAATAAAAACGGAAGGAAGGAAAAAAGGGTTAAAAGGCTATCGTCAGACATCTCTATAAATTGTTCATAAAACAAACTGCTGAAAATTTTGCAGGGCTGATAAAGTATTATTGTAGATCATGCAGACTTTCAAAATGTTTTGGCCTTTTTCCAAATATATTTATCAGTTAAAATTTTTTTTAAATTTTTATTTAATTTTCGTCAGATTAGAAGTCTTATACTTTAGCCCAATGGATTTTATAAGAAATCCGCTACTTTGACATTTAGCACATTAAAATTACTGTAAAAGAACTAAAAACAAAAGTAGTTAAAAATTATATGAAAGTAGGTTGTGCTAGCTTCTTCTCAGTTACCATAAAAATGACTCACCGATCCAAGCGGATATTCTTTCGATGTTTTTCCTTTCCTTCGTCTGACCATGCAAACTTATTCTACTTAAAATAATTTTCAATTACTTTCTACTGCCCCTGTTTTCATTTATCGATTTATCTATTTATCTATTTATTTACATATTCATTTCAGTGGAATGAACTTGACCGAAGCCTGAGTCTAAAAAATTCTAAAACCAATATATGACCATCTCTGGACGAAGGAATTTGTCGTCTTGTGAATATTTCTGACTAATTTGCGTAGCACTCAGGCAGGTTATTCGTCACGCTGGGGAAATCGGACCGCGCGGATCCTTACTTTTATGTTTAATGCAAAAAATATCACGGTAGTCGTGACGAAGTCAAGAGCAGTGAAAAGAAAGGACGACATTGACCTAGAAATACAGTTTACTATTTCCTTCAAAAAATCGAATTAAATAATAATAGTGTACGCAAATATCAGACAAGTTCGAGTCAAACAAAACTTCCCCGATACTTTTTTTGCCGTGTCCTCATAAAATAGGACTTTTCCCTGCCGCCCGTTATAAACTTTCTTCGCTCTTGGGTTGCCATTAACACAATAAACTTTTTTCTTATTATTCGTGACGAATGCAGAAAGTCATTGAACATAAATAAAATTTAAATAAATAAATATTAATCCGCTAGGCGAAAGTCTAGTTAAATTCTATTATTCCAAAATCATCTTTATCTACAAACCCTGACCTTTTAGTGAAATACTCTAATTTTCGATTCAGGTCAGGTATCGCAGTTTTCAAATTTTCCTCCAGAAACCAGTAAAACTTCTAAATAGTGGAAAGGAGTACGTTTCAAAGCTTGCAAACTTTTTAGAATAAGTTTAAAGTAAACAAGTTTTAACGTTGAACATTAAAATTGATATTTAAGTTTAAATTTAAAGATTGGATATTTAAATACCTTTAACTATAAAAGTGATACTTAAAAAAATCTTGAAATTGATTTGTCGTTGAGTAAAGCGATTTTTAACTTGGGGAGAAACTAAGAGCGATTACATGTCTCCCATATTTCTCGATAGTCTTGAGACTTTCTGCCATGTCGCATGTGTCGTTTTATCTTCGCAGCAGCTCATTAGTTTCCTTTTGTACACATGTACTCGGACTATTATGCGTATCTTTCAATAGAGCATTATATTCTTAAAGCATAATTGTCCTTCGAATGGAATCCGTACTACCAATGTGATGCCGTTAGAATTAAACGTAAGCTAGAGGTTTCTTAATTTAGAACCCCCGTTAGTTGAGATACCGACGAATATCTGTCGCATTTCATGTATAAGTGTATA
>JAUESI010000029.1:8172005-8184593 GCA_032275145.1 Synergus laeviventris
TGTCCCTTTACCATTTCCCTTTACGATATCTCTTTACCATTTTCCTTTAAAATTTCCTTTTGTCATGATTTCCCTTTATAATTTCCCTTTACCAATTACGCTTTTCCATTTCCGTTTATCATATTCTTTTATCATTTCCCTTTACCGTTTTCTTTTATCATGATTTCCATTTACCAATTCCTTTTACCATGATTTCCCTTTGCTATTTCCCTTTACCCTTTATCATTTCCCTTTATTATTTTCCTTTGCCATTTCCTTTTACCATGATTTTCCTTGCCATTCCCCTTTAACATTTCCCTTTACCATTTCCCTTTACTATTTCCTTTTAACATGATTTCTCTTTACCATTTTCTTTTACCATGATTTCCCTTTGTCATTTCCCTTTACCATGATTTATATTTGCCTTTTCCTTGAGCATTTCTCTTTACCATATCCCTTTACCATTTCCCTTTTTTCCATTACCCTTTACCATTTTCCTTTACCATTTCCGTTGATCTTATCCCTTTACCATTTTTTTTACCATGATTTCCCTTTGTCATTTCCCTTTACCATGATTTATATTTGCCTTTTCCTTGAGCATTTCTTTTTACCATATCCCTTTACCATTTCCCTTTTTTCCATTACCATTTACCATTTCCCTTTACCATTTACGTTTACCTTATGCCTTTACCATTTCCCATTACCATTTCCCTTTATCATTTCTCTTTACGATATCCCTATACCATTTTCCTTTACGACTTCCATTTACCATGATTTCCCTTAAAAGTGATTTACTTTTACAATGATTCTCCTTTACAATATGAAGAACCATAGTTTAACAGCTTTTTAAAAATGAAAATCGGTACTGATTTTCTCGGAAACTAATCCTCGTAGATAAAATTGCTCTGAACAATAAATATGTATTTCGTTTATATATACGTTTGTTTGAAACAGTTAAAAAAATTTTGCATATTAACTGAAAAAAACGCAAAAAACCATAAGGTGGACCCTTTTCGGAAGTTTATCCATCATTTTTTCTTATGAAATTTTCAGTTTATAGAATTTTTAAACGCCATTTCCAGGAACGGGTTGATCTTGTATCTAACTGATATGGCCCGAATCAGAGCCAAGTCATTCGTCCTATATTGGCAACAAATAGTATGCCCAATCGAGTCGCGACTTGCAACAGGGAGTAATTTTTGCAATTCCTGCACAGGGATTCATCAGAGGGATTATTACTTTCCAAAAGTAAAATTAAAAGAAACTCTCTAGGTATAATTAATATTAGATATACATTAATTTGGGAAATGTAAATGAGTCATTATTATGTATAATTATGTCTCGAGAGGGTTTGATGTCGTTCTCGGTTAGTTTTTGTAGTTTTAATTAGTTGTAATACTTTAACCTTTGATTATGCTGGTCATGTTCCGTCACCCTTGTCCGGCTTAATGGATGCCTGAGTAGCGAGTACCACGGGTATCTTTTATTTTATTAGCTCTTGCGAGGTATTACGCTGAACCTCGACGAATACAATTAGCGTCCTGGTGCGCAGGGTCAGGGACAAGTATTAGCCTTTCACCGCTTTCATCGATTAACGATTAATCCATTTTTATACAAGATCAGCAAATGAAAAGGATTCTGTGGCGGTAGTCTGGCACAGATAAATTGCCGTCACGATAAAAAACAACAATAATCAACTTGGAACACTTCTCGTTTGGATTCAATTTACTTTAGATCAGATATTGTTCCAGAAATTAGCCTTTCACCGCTTTCATCCAGCGAAGAATCTGTTTTTGCAAGTCTACTCGAGTAAATTATATTGCTTTTAAAGCGAACGTTTTAAAGTCAGCATTTTTCAGAGTTCATTTTCCATTATTTTATATTCAGGACTCTATTACGAAGGCACAGATAGGAAAATAAAAAATACAGCTTTTTACGATCGCAGAGAAACTCGGAGAGGAAAACAAAATGCGCATTTTCATTTGTTTTTTCTCGTAAGAAAATATTCCACTGCTTGCATTACTAAACAATATTACTTACGTAATTAAATTTCAAGGATAATTTACTTTATTCCTTGACTCTAGACAGGGCCCGTGGGGTATTTGGAAAATTGTGTTTAAAATTCTCTAAAGCTTTGTACGAAGCTATTTATCTTTGATATTCAAATTTCAAGCATAAAGCAAGTGAAACTGCTAGCGATTTCCATTGTTTCACAACAAAATTTAAATGATTAATGAAACTTTGGTGATTTTCTAGGAAAGCAACTCATTGAAATATATTATGGAAATTTCAATGGTATTCGGATGTGACAGAAAATCTACGTGTCCGGATTCAAAATGAAACTCCTTTTGTGAAGTAATATAATCTGCTAAAACTTTAATTGAGGTAAACTAGATTCACGCACCGTAAAATTATGTACTGAGAATTTGTTGCAGCATGATTATTGTCAATTATAGATTTATAAAGAGAAAGTATTATTATTTCGCGATTCAAGGCTGCTTAAATTATTTGAGTTTATTTATATGTAAAATAAATTCATACGCAAATCGTTTCACAAATAAATTCTGGATGTCCTTTCTGCACCTGAATAGAGAAAGCAACCAATGCTGTTTTTTTCCCCAACAAAAAGAGGTTTCCATTGTCCGATAAAATCGTTGAAGAAATGTAAGGACCGCAGAATTTTTTTTAGAAATGTAAACTACTTTCTGTACAATGGAGAGGCTTAAGCATGATTTAAAATCGTGACTGAGTAAGTTAATGCGTAAGGACGGCCCTGACTGTCTCAGGTGGTCTCAGGTAGGAGCTACGAGGCAGAGCACAGGTTTTGACCTACTTACGAGGAGTCACAACGATGGTCACGATCACGGTCATCAGGGATTGAATGTCTCGGCGCTCTTCTTTGCTAAAGTTGTGGATTTATCTTCTGAGACGGATTATTCACGCCAATAAGTCTGGGAGAGCACCTTGATCCGCTCAGTGATTTTTATAAATTAGTAATTACCATCCAACATATTTTCCCTCTAGCTCCATCTAATTTTTAATCTATAATTTACATTTTTAAATATCACACGCCGACAAATTGTAACGGAGTTCCGGTTTCCCACGTCATCAATTTCAGATTGAACTTTGCCCGACAGGAATACCATTCAGGAAGCTTATCTCGGTACTTCGAGATGCAATTATTTGGAGGGTGATTTTCATCAAGGGGATGGAGAGATTTTAGAGGTGATAGGAAATAGATTGTAGGCAGTATAAAAGATAGTGAATTGGTAAAAGAGGTTCAAAATTAGCTTCCTCTTGTTATTAAAGTATATTATTTTTCGGAAGTGTATTATGCAACTTCTCAAAATCGTATAAAATTTATTTAAGATTAATGGAATTTTATATATCTTGGAAATTAGTTTGCGGTTGTTGATATTGTTCTAAACCACTTAAACTTTGTACCTAAGGGTCCAAAGTTCCGTCTTCATTAATATTTTAAAAGGCTTTAAGCGATAATTTAACTTACTCTCTCAATCTGAATTGGTAAAATTTGATTAATTAATAGACCTCTTGAAATCTCGCAAAATCTTTCAAAAGTCATAAAAATCTTTTAAATTCCCTTAAAACCCCTGGATGAATCCCTTAAAATTCCATAAAACATTTTGAAAATCATGAAAATATTGTAATATCCCTTGATACTATTTATTAAAAAATAAGCAACATAGTTATTTATTCAAGAATTTTAATATCACTGACGTTCGATGAACAATTCATTCTAAACAATTCAATTACTAAGTAAAACTGTCAAGCAGATTATTAAGTTGTTCTTACTAATTGACTCACTATTGCATTTATATAAAAGTTGAGAAGTAACTAATTCAATATTCAAATGTAAGAATTTAAACAGTCAAATTTTTATTAATTCAGATTGAGAATATACCATACTATCTCGTGTATAATTGATGGGATAATATAATATTCTCAAATAAATCATAGTTCAATAGCCGTACATTGTCACTTATGTCAATCAAGTATTTAGAATCACTGACTTTACGAAGTAACAGGAAATTGAGTTGTAAGTACCGTAAAAGAGCAAGAAGATGAAGATTTGACCCACTTCGAAACGAGTAACCTCTAAGGTCGAATCTTGGAATCTTCGTTACGGTGTTCATGAATCTTCGGTCAAGCACAGGAACCGGTAGACGACCTTCGTATGTGTAGAAATAAAAAAAATTTTTAATTAAAAATTTTAATCTGAACTGAAGCCACAAATTTCAGTACTTAAATTTGGATATTCATCATCTTCATTTCAACTTTCTTATTTTCAGAGAAAGAACTAAAATAAGGGACATAGAAATTAAATTAAATTATGGCAAAAATAGAAAACTACGTTTACTAACAATTTTTTATGAAAAACACGGGATTTTATAACTGATAATTACAAAATGGGGTCGATAGAACGTCGGGAAAACGCCGTCTGTGTGAAATCACGCACAAGTCAGGATTTATCTCTGCGGCTGTTCCTCTCCTTTTCTGACATACCAGTAAGACACGTATATCTATAATGGGGATTGCCATAATGATTGCATAAAAGCATGCGGGTTCTTCCGCTCACCAGCATCGCCCACAAGTGATTGTTTTTACCGTTTTCCTTTAAAGCGAAATAAATGCTCTTGTTAGAAAAATATATAATTGTAATGTCCTTTTTTTAGTTGTGAAGGTAAAGAAGATTAGAAAATGTTCTGCTGTGAATTCCTAAATTCGAAATCGTATAAAACAATTTATTCTGTACAAAGTATATTCTGTTGTATAAAACTTGGAAGTGAACAACCAGAAATATTAGGGCTTAATTTTTACAACAACTGGAGCAAGATTTCCAAATGGAAACTTGTTTCGAGGGTCCCTACGTGCGAAAGTCACGAGAAATCGAAGGAACCTGGTTTTATGACTCCGAAATGAGGTGAAATTCCTCTCCATTGATATTCTGAGTGCGAAATCTTAGTCTGGAACCTGTCTTTCATACCAACAGCCCGATTCCCTTGTCGCGGGGGAGATTCCGTTCTGGATTTAAATCCTAATACACACCTGAACTAAATACATCTTTCAAAATTTGGAACGAAGACTTTCAATTATTTCATGATAGGTAATATTCCTATTTCCTGGAATTAAATAAAAGTTATATTATCCCGAGAAAACATAAAAATATTCTTAGGGGCAGGAATCTCAAAACACAAAATGCAGTCGAAATCCCAACAGGTTATTACCGTTAATCGACATACCGAAAAAATCAACGAAATGGAAACTAAGTATCAATAAAACTTCTCTGAGCATGCAGTCATTTAGAGAGACGTTTATTTAATTGATAATTTCAATTCCAGGTAATACAGAGTTAACTTGTCATGAAGAGAAGTTGGGTGTTGAATAATTATAAAGTTTCAAAGGTTGCTTTATCATCCATTTCCATTACGAAGCTCGCCAAGGAGAGAATTGATATGACAGTCTTTTGTATTATTTCATATCTGACCGACGTAAAACTTTTAAACATGCAAACGAATTTCTAAAGGAATAAAATACGAGTTTGAGAAATAATGTGAACTCGGGAAAAGATAAGTTCTTGAGTATAAGTCTCATTTTGAAATGAGAGTAAAACAGGAAGTCTATTGTGAACTGACTTACTTCCTAGTCACTAAATAGTAAAAGTAGTGGAACGAAAGTTTAGCCTTTGGTTTCAGTGTTCTTGTTTCACTTAACTCCGGTTTAGTATCCCTTATTCTTACAGATTTGCGTGACTGCCAAGCGCCATCAACTTTAAATCGTTCAACATAATTAAACGTAATCACTAAACACACGCATGTTCATTAATTAAATAGGATAATATGATGTAGCGAAAGATCTGATTTAGAAATTTATGCAGGTACTGATACGCACAATTATAAATTACAACTCTACAAACGCTGATACTAATTTGTCATTGAATTAGAAGAATTATAATTATTCAATAACTCCGTATCATTTTTCTCAATCTTTTTTTTCAAATTTATATTCAAGTTATTTCAAACTGAGGAAATGAGAATGAACATATGCACATTTAACCTTTGTATCCAATAACCAAACTTTAAATATTTGCGGATAATCATAAATCTGCACGAATTCCCTGCATCATGTTGACTTTCTCCGATTCGATAGTTTGGAATTTACGAATATATATAGAATCTTCGACAATATTATCGGTTTCGTGCCCTAGTTTCTCGTTGTAGTTTTTAGCTGTTTGTAGAAGAAACAAAAGAGAAAACTAAATGTAATTCCTTTCGAAATAAAATTGCTACAGTTTTTCTGAAAGTTTAAATTGTAATCATTCGTTTTATAAGGTAAATAAATGTAAAAAAGCAGAGAAAAGAAATGGTATATTATTGAGAATAAAATAGAAAGACTACAATTAAAGGTGGATTATTCTACATCCTCTCAGCGATGTTTCCTATAAAGGATGCACATTTTAATTTAACTTTACTTATTTATAACTCATACTTACAATACTGGAATTATGTGGAAAATCTTAATTAAATGAAGATTATGTAGAGATCCTTCTTAGAGAGGTACTTTTGTAAATATATAATATTCATGTATGTAGTACTGCATCAATATTTCATTATTCCATTTACTCTATTTATTCCAATTTCACAAAAGCAAATATGCATTGTATAATCAGTTCCTGCCAAAGTGAGATTAATCTTTCAAATTTGATAAAATCATCAATCAAGAGGTGTCCGAATCGCAAGACTTTTAAAAAATGTACTCCCTATCTTTGGGAATAATGTTCCTCCTCCTAGATATTATTGTTTACTCGAACATAAAAGCGAGTAATCGATTCTACAACTGCTTCCTTTCAAATACTTGAGAGTAGCGTTGTCCACATTCATCGGCCATTGGAGAAGCTTTTCCTGAATGGACAGAAGGAAGAAGTGCTGCCGCGTTGAGTCGATGAGTAGGACAGTGTGTCGATGTCGTGCACATTGGACCCCTTCTTCCATATGACCTGGCCACTGGCCCACTTTGGTCTCTCCTTCTCTCTCTCTCTCTCTTTCTCTTTCGCAGCTACGGCCCTCTTCCTCCTCCCACTCTAGGCCCAGTCTTGCTTCCTTCTCCTCTTCCTCCTTCTTTTTCTTTCTCCTCATTTTCTTCCTGTTCCTTCTGTTCTTTCTCTTCTTTTTCTTATTTTTCTTCTTTCTCTTCTTTCAGTTCCTCACTTCTTCCACCATCCTCTACCTTCTCCTCCACCACCACCATGAACATCATCACCACTACCTTCGACACCATGACCACCACCACCGATCGAGGCCCCGCTTATGACTTTGCCATGTAATTCCAGCACATGCCATGCCGTACCACGAGTTACTCTGGCAGACAGATACCATCCTCTTAACTAGCCGGATGGATGAATAGTAGATAGTGATTGGTCCGGTACAATCAAAAACTATCGAGAAGACGAGATCGTTCGAGGATCTCATCTGGTCGCGGGGTCGTCGGTACCGGTCGACCGGATCGATCGTTGTGTGATCGACGATTTTAGTGACGCAGTCCAAACGAGTGATCGTGGATTTATTTCCTCAAAATTTAATTTGAGATTCATTTTAGACTCAGTTTTGTTGATTCAGATTTCAGTGAAGAGTGCTGCTTCGAAGGAAAGGCAGATTGGATTCAAAGAAGTGAATCTCGAATTTTCAAAGGGAGATTTGAGAAGTTTTTGTGCTACCAGAGTTTGAAGTAGTATCGGAAGTCGTCTTGGCGTTATGATACGGTCTTTTTAAACACGGACTACGGACATACACATCGATTTAGCGGTAAGGAAAATTGTCTCATCATTTCCTTGACGAAAATTATCTTATTGAGATAGGAGACGATTGCAGAAAATTATAGAGGATGCGGTGTGTCTAACGGTGCTTTTTAATAGGCAGCTTTTTAATGAGAAAATTTGGATTTTCTTATTTTTGAGATATTTATAATATTTTCCCAACACATGGATTCAAGTCCATGAAATATAGAATCTAACTGATATTATTTCTAACTTTTTATGGTATAGTATATGAAAAATGTATGTGACTGTTGCTTCTACCGAGTTCAATTTTGTTATAGATAATTCACATGAATACGGTAAAAGTTCCTGATGAATTTTTCATGATCATAGAATCAAAAGAGCGTAAAGAAATAGTTAGGAAAAATGTTTTCCAACGGCAAAATATACTTAAAAGAAAGAAAAAGGTAAAAAGAATACTATAAATGTTGAAATGAAAATGTAAGTATAAATAATAAGAGAAAGATACTTCAGATTGAATTTGCTTAATACATATATTCAGGTAGATAAGATAATAAGTGTGCATGTAACTAGATTATCATCACTGTTTAATCAATGACCTAAGAATGCCGCTTATTCATAGAATCGAAGGGGCTATCCCGGCCTTTGATATTTATTAATGTCGATCGATCACGCAATCGATGGTCCGTTTCACTGTTCATTGGAATCAGGGCGCGATCGACAATCATCGTGATGATGATGCCGCCCACAGGTAGACCTGCTATAAAAGAGGCAGGAGAAAGCTTCTTTATTGCCACTGACTTCAACTCCATCAGAGTAACGATGAGTTCCGATTTTATAACAAACTCTGCTTTCTTATTAGTCACAAAATAACACTTATCAGCTGATCATTTTCTTAATGCAAATAACGTCTTGTGTTAGAGAATTTTTTATTTCGAGATATGTCATGAACGCTTTGAGAATTGATTACTTTCTGCGGAAGGGTAGAATCATATAAAATGGGTATAAAAAAAGTAATTTACGTGAGAAATTTCTCTCCGAGGTATCATGAATTTATAGTGACATGTCATGCGAAGCTGGAACTGTAAATAATAACTTGATCAGAAAGGCAGTTTTACATACGAACTACATTAGAATATTTTTAAAATAAGCAATAAATTATATAATTACTGTTATACCAGGTTCAAGAATCAAATATTTTTCTCGCGTTCATGTGAACTCAATCCTAGGCATGTTAGTGAATGCAATCCTTATGGGACCTACGAGACTGTCACTTTCTGCAAATTCGTATGGGGAACACGCAAACATGCTTGTCGGGTCGATCGTGGATCACATATTCCTGTTCAAGAAACTGGATTACATTAATATATTGCGATTATTTTCAACACAGATATCTACATTATCGCGAGCACTTTTCATATACGGATAATATAATAAATCTGCATGAACCCTAAATATTAAGATAAATGAGATAAGGAAACAATGGGGTCTTAAATTTAATGTGATCGAGATATAGCGTTTAATTCCCTTGTCGACGGAACAAACCCCGGAAGTCATAGTTGCACCTGCGCTATCGGATTTCTGCAAAAGGTAAAAGAGTTCGGTAGACACGATCAGGTTTTACGAGTTCGCGAGGACGTTGACGAAGAAGTCTCTGTCTGTCGAGGCCAAGCAATCGGGTCACCCAGATCCAATATAATCAACATTACAGGGACGAAAGCTTTCTCTGTGGTATGCTTTTAATGTCCGGACATTGCATTGCACAAATGCAGATAACTTTTCAGATTACAAGACAGGTACTCTTGCGAATATAATATATTCGTAAGAGTACCTGTTTTGTCCTTGTAACTCATACCTACGTACATGTTTCACATTATGCACGGACAATGAACGCGGAAGAATTTTAGAGGCTCTTGGAAACGTCGATCCCTTCGCTCGAGGTCTAAGCTTAGCTCGCTTATAATGCATCTGTTATCTCGTGGCTCTTTAAGGCTTTATCCCATGCATCCTGCAACTTCTCTTGTTTTATTATACCACCTTGCACACCTTCCTTCGACAATAATGCACATATTTCGCATTTTTGAGGCTTTGAATAAGTGAAACGAATTTTATGCTTTAGTAAAACAGTAATTTTTCTTATTTTATGCATTAAATATTTATTATTATCTGGTTTTAAAGATTACAAATAGCTTAAGTTTATCCGTATATTTATTATATCTGATAATAGTGATAATAGATAATCTTCTATTCATACGTGCAGATGCTATAAATGATGCAAGCGGTAGCTCAAGATCAAGGAAAAGGAAAGTGAAAAGCTAATATACCTTGCTCTCAAAAATGATAATATTATCTATCGTTTAAGTAATCATTACGTAGACTTTTTCAATAATAATTGACCTCAATTTTTAAAACAAGAATTTTTATTGGAATTATAACTCTATCTTGAATGTTTGCTTTATTTGAAATATCAATTTATATACTTATAAGAATACTCGTATTGAAAATTAAATAAAGGACATTTTTTGTTCATCTACAAGTGCAAATTTATTTACAATTCATTTATAAAATGAGTTGTATTTATTTCTGCTTTGAACTAAATACTAAATCACGCTCTTTCGCAGCTATGTACTAAAAAGATGAACAGTTATATGACAGCGTTAATTCTGAGAAGCCTATAGACATCAGACTATCCAGAGCAATATGTTTCTACAAGTAAATGATATGTGTGAAAGTTTTTATTCTTCTATCATAGGCAAAGAGTGATCAACCCAGTGTTAGCTTTAACAATTAAAATTAAAATTAAAGTCTAGATTCTTGAGTGCAGAAAACTATTTTTATCGGTATAAATTTTAACTATAAATTATTGCATGTACTTATGTTAAAAACACATATACATTTACAGTAAGATAATGAGCATTTATCACGTTATTATATTATATGGTAAGTCTGTGGTAATCACTACCTGTTCTTTTCATGTAACTTGTATTTTACGAGTGATCTTGTCACGTGAAACGGAACTCCTTGAGGGAAAGTATAAGTACTTGCAAGTGCCTTACAGGTGTAAAATGCAGTACATAGGTAGAACCACATATACTTAATTGAGTTTGCGTGTATAATTTGCTCGTGTTCAACAGTATGCGTTGATTGATGAGACATCATAGTTACATTTGCAAAACACACAATTCTAAACTCCACTAGGAACTTGATTGATGAATCCTTTCACAAATTTTTAAAATTTACCAAAGTCCTTCCCTTTATGAAATTAAGTAATAAAATCTGGGGTGTACTTCCGAAAAGGTCAAACCTCCGATTTTCTTGAAACCGCCTATACCTATGTATTTTCATACACTGATTACGAATATGATAGTGAAAATTGGCGAATAGTCGATTTTCATGTTAAAATCATGAAAAAACGATAGAATATCATGATTTTTTGCGTTTATGTCGGATAATATGCAAAATTTTTTTAAATGTTTCAAAAAAAAGTTGTAGATCTTATTAAAAAACACATTTTTTGTTGCAACCATTTTTTTCTAGAAATGATAGCTTCTGCTGAAATTAGTGGTGCATAGATTTTTATTTGTTATTTTGTAAATTTTATTTTTGAGTTTTTCATGTGATTAACGATTTCCATTTGGTATTTCCCTTTACCATTTCCCTTTACGATATCTCTTTTTCATTTAACTTTACCATTTCCATTTAGCATATCCCTTTATCATTTCCCTTTACCATTTCATTTTATCATGAATTCCCTTTTCTATTTCCCTTTACCTTTCCTTTTTACCATTTCCCTTTACCATTTTCTTTTACCATGATTTCCCTTTCCTATTTACGTTTACCATTCTCTTTTACCATGATTACTATTTCCCTTTGCCATTACCCTTTTCTATTTACCTTTATCATTTTATTTTATCATGATTTCCCTTTGCCATTTTCCTTTACCTTTCCTTTTTACAATTTCCCTTTACCATTTTCTTTCACCATGGGTTCCCTTTGCCATTTTTCTTTACCATTTCCCTTTAGATATCTCTTTACCATTTCCCATTACCATTTTCCTTTACCATGATTTCCCTGTACTATTTCCCTTTACAATTTCCCTTTGCCATTTTTCTTTACCATTTGCCTTTACCATTTCTTTTTGCCATTTCCCTTTACCATTTTTCTTTACCCTTTATAATTTCCTTTTATCATTCCTTTTTACTATTTCCCTTTACCATTTTTCATTAACATTTCCCATTACCTTTTTCCTTTACCATGATTTCCCCTTACTATTTCCCTTTGCCTATTTCGTTTTCTATTTCCCTTTACCTTGTTCTTTTACCTTTGCTATTTCCCTTTACCATTTTCTTTTACCATGATTTCCCTTTGCCATTTCCATTCACAATTTTTCTTTACCATTCCTTTTTACCATTTCCCTTTGCCATTTTTCTTTACCATTTCCCATTACCATTTTCCTTTACCACGATTTCCCTTTACTATTTCCCTTTATAATTTCCCTTTATCATTCCTTTTTACTATTTCCCTTTACCATTTCCCATTACCATGATTTCCTATTACTATTTCCCTTTGCCTTTTTCGTTTTCTATTTCCCTTTACCATTTTCTTTTACCATTTACCTTTACCATTTCGTTTTTCCATTTCCCTTAAACAAGATTACCTTTTACCCTTTCCCTTTACCACTGCCTTTACTATTATTTTCGTTGAGAATGCTCTTTACAATGTGAAGAGTCATTGTTAATCGGTTTTTTTATGAACATCGATGTATCTCTAATTTTCTCGGAAACTATCACTCATAGAAAAAACTTCTTCAAACAAAA
>JAUESI010000029.1:8199838-8229889 GCA_032275145.1 Synergus laeviventris
TCTTTTTTTATCCTTCAGTCTATCTCTTCTCAACTAATTTGAATGGCAAAGGAAATGACAAGGGAAATGACAAAGGAAAATGGTAAAAAGAAATGTTAAAGGGAAATAGCAAAGGGAAATGGCAAAGGAAAATCATGGTAAAAGAAAATGATAAAGGGATATGGTAAACGGTAATGGTAATATATATGTACCACTGATTTTCTCAGAAACTATCACTCGTAGAAAAAAATGCTGTAAACAAAAAATATGTATTTCGATGACTTTTGTTTAATATATGTTTTAAAATTTTGCGTATTAGTTGAGATAAATGCAAAAAACCATGATTTTTATGGTTTTTTTTAGTTCAACCATGAAAATTGTTCTGTGTATATTTACGACTTAACAAAAATCAAATTTCAGTCATTTTTCTCTATCATATTCGTAATCCCTTTCTATCTCAGAGATAGAAGGATAGAAAAAGCGAATTGTGATTGGAGATAGAAAGAGGTAGACTGGAATAGGCGAGAGATATACAAAGCGATAGAGAATTGCGATTGAAAGAGATAGGCGTGAATGTGGATTAAGATGAAGATGGAAGGAGATAGGGGATAAATAAGGCATAGAAAGGGATAGAAAAGAGGAGATTCAAAGAGTTAGGCGTCGATGTGGGGATAGGCGAGAGATAGAAGGAAATATAAAGGGATAGGATTCCTAACTTTTTACTTCCAGCATGGAAAGCAGCTTGATGAAATTCTCATCGATCGTGTGGCAATGTTAATTTTCCTGTAGAGGTAAGAATGAGACCATAAAGTTTAATGCAAATTTTGTTTAATAATGTGGAAGGCAATGAGACTCTGAGGAATTCTAGAGACGAGAGGGCTTATCTGAAAGTTTTCCTACCCCTTTGTCAAGGCCCTGAGAATAAACTGAGAATAAATAGCCCCGAATGGGTTTGCAAAAGAAAGCAACGGGAAAATTAAAACCTGGATAAAAATAAGTGTTAGAATCGCGTGACGCTACCGTACTAGCAACGTAATAGGCTGTATCCATCTTGCGGTAACGTGTCACAGAAGCAAAATTGCTGGAGAAAGAGTTAATCGTCCATGCGTGCACTCATACTAAGGATATTTTATCCTATTCACTGTAGAGGGTATTCTACAATGTACATGTATACCTACTTTGGCATTCGGATGGTCAGGTGATCTGATTACATGTAGGTCGAGTCACTAAATAACACTTACATAGACTCTTTTCCCAGAACTACATACAGAGCAAATACATGCGCAATAAAATTCGTGCATGCAATGATACCAAATTAGCATTTTTTTCAGAGTGCACTATTTCAAATAATGAGGAATTGTTCTCAGAAAATTTACTGCTACATTCTATTTTTCAAACAGTAAAATCAGAGAATTGAAAAACCAGGTCAATATCCATAAATCTGAAAATGTATTTTTATATGAAAGTCGTAAATTTATAATATACGAGTTGATGCCCATATATTTTTGTTAGAGATGGCAGTCATAAAATGACTTTTCTTTTATTCAATAATGTAAAAATGAAAATGGTAATATATGTTCCGATTTATAAATAACTTTTAATAGTTAACGTCTGGTTTATCACTTTTAATCACTTTTAATAATTCAAAAAACCACAAACCGCATGCATTAGTCTCTATGTGTTAATATTTTACACAGTTTCCTTGTTGCTCAGAAATGAATATTGGCCACAAAACCTAACCACCAGTACAATAATTTGTATAGGAAATGAAACCAAATTGAACAACATTTCATTAGCATGCTTCTGGAAATAGCCTTGTTGGATCCGCAGTGTTCATCGAAGCTCGAATAATTAAAAATAATTGCCACCCCTGTACTGCAGGCCTGGTCGATATTGTTGCGATAATAGAGATCAAAGGTGGAAAGTGCACTTTGGTAAAACAGAGAATGTCGAGGATGCAAAATAAACTGAAATAAAACCACTTAAGTAAAGTGCAGTTGATTATCTAAGAAATTTTCTTTATTACATTACTTCCAACCCCTATTTTTATCCCATTTCAAAACCCCTTTTGAGATTTGTGGCTTTTCAACGACCTTATAATTGTAGACCATAACTTTACCACCCTATATACATGTATATAAGGGGTGTATGGTGCAGAGCAAATCGTCCAAAAGGAACCTTGGATCAATACAACCAAGAGAAACTAAGGGAATGAAGAACGAATTAGAAAAAGCTAACAACTACTTTGTATAAGAATTTAAATCAAGGTTGCAATTTATACTTGATTCTTTTTCCTCTAACAATAAGAAATATCTTTCGGAAACGAAATCTCCAATTCACATCTGCGATCTTCAGACTTTAGATATTTTTCGTAAATTTTCTCCTGTATATTCCGATGACATTGCTTTCCTCTGGGATCGATTCATTTTCCTTTCATTTTACTGATCCTTTCTCCGATCACATTATTTTGTAATAAATTGTAGTGTATTCCAGCAGTCTGAAATATATTAAATATATTACCTGGGGAGTTTGCTTGTTTGTTTTAATATAGAAAATTAAAAAATTAAAATGAATATCCACGGTTGAGAAAAATATAATAAAATCATACAGAAAAATAATATGTTTTATAAATATTTCTTTTTCAGAGACGACAGCCATTCCTGCAATCTCGAAATTGGTGTTAATTTTATGATAATCAGATTCAATACAAACGAGCATGATTTGCAATAATGAATAGAAAATATATGTGTGTGTGTGAATTCTCTCGTACTTTATGTAAATATACCATATACAGTAGAGAAATCCAGGTTTAGTCAGCCGCACTTGAAGTAGTTCAAACCATTTTTATAAATATGTTTAAGCTTGCGAAAATAGAAGAATGGAAATGCTTTTAAAGTAATTTATATTTATTAAAGTCTCTTATTTATTAAAAAAAGATTAATTGTCTTATTTAATGGAAAAAAATTCAAAAGAAGAAATAAAAATTGATCATTCCACTAAAAGGTTTTAATAATCCTTTAAAATAAAGTTGACATCTTTTTTAAATTTTTATTTAATTGCCGTTATATCAATATTAATGATTGCAATGTATGTCTAATTTCCGACGTATACTTACGAGTACTGACAACCTCAGGGCGTACCGTAATCATCTTTATGAATAAACATTCACGCGAAGTTATATTGCACGCGACAAAACCGTTTCTGCGGAACCATCAGCCGAGTTCATGACAAATGAAAATAGCAGACAGAATAATGGTGTTTCAGAAGTCAAAGTCGTTATATATTATTTAATTATTATAACAAAATATTATACAGTTTCTAAAACAATTAATTATCTAATAATCTTGTAATACTCTATAAAGATATAGTCAACCAACTTGATAAGATTCCATTTCTTTATTGTCATGAATATGAAAGGAAATTTATAATAATTAGAAACTTCAGAAATTGTTTTGCATCTAAAAACGGAATGTTTTATTCATACAAACGAAGCACGCTAAAATATTCTTTCATATGTACGTACCAACTGGAATATTATTTCAGGTTAAACCATTCGACCCACTACGGCCATTGACCTTTTGTATTATTGACGATTTGTATTGCGATTCTTTGTTTCTGCAAATCTATTGTTTGGATACTTTCAGTTTTGAACCAATTGTTTCTTGCGACTACTATTTTTAGAACCTTTGGCATTCATGTCTTGCGGAGAGGAAAAATAATCCTGCTCAAATTCGCTAACGAGGTTAAAACGTGGGTTTTACTCTGAGAGTTTTCCTCTGTTCTATAACTAGAGAGAAACTTCCACTAAGATAAGGAACAAAACGTATGTACCTAAGCTGTTTAAAGTAAGCTTGTTTTTCTTCTAAGCATGACTTTTTCTTATATTATGGTAAGCCCTCTTTTCCTTCATGAAAGTTGTTCTCTCATATGTTACAAAAAGTGAGAGACTAGAGCATTGTTATCCTGAAATTTATATTATATAATATTTTATTCTATTGAAGTTTCAGACGTCTAGTCTGACGATTTTTTTTAGATTTATTGGAATAAAAATATCTTTAGAAAGTTCTCGAAACTCAAAATTTGTATTCATTTACTTGTGGATTTTTAAAGGAGTTGAAAAGAGTAATCAGAAGATTTTTCCAGAGATTTCACAAGATTTCTATGACATTTTGAGTTATTTTAACGAATTTGAAGGAATCAGAAGATCCTATTGATAACTATTTCAAACTCTTTTTAAAACCTTAAATCTTTTAACTCTTAAAAATTCTTTCAAGTTTCTTAAAATATCCTGAAATCCCTTAAAATTTCTTAAAATCCTGGGAAACGCTAGGTAAATTTCTGCTAGTAAATAATAGAAAATAAATTGTTTTTGGGGGCTTTTTTTGATATTTTTAATTCAATAAACGTAAGAAAAAAAGAAATACAAAATTTCCGACAGACTAGACGTCTGAAATTTCAACCCAATTAATATATTCAATCTCAAATTTACTGAAATCATTTCAAAAAGGTATTACTGAAGGAATTAAATTGACCTCAACTCTCAAAATAGCTTTCAGATAATTAACACTGAATTACCGGGTAAAATTAAGCCAACTTGAATTTGCCAGAATTTCTAAAAAAGCGAACGTTACTCTTTTCTATCTATTCTTTACGACCTTTTTTTCAGACCAAAACAAAATTGTGGCAAATGGAAAGATAGTGATGCATTTTTTATTGCGAGGAAGATACATCCGGGTTGTTACTAAACCGGTGTCCTTATTCAGGGCGTAGGTAGGATATGAATGAATTGTGCACGTAAAACAAGAGCAAACCGCGCAGTGTGCACTAAAAAAAGGTGAACGCATGCGTAGAATTGTGGCTGCATGCAAGCCCACGAAAACAGCGTAGGAGTATAGATTGCCAAGGAAGGGTGCGCAACCGTTTGCGAGCGTTCAGTTCCTTCTGAACATTCCGCGAAAGACTTGTTGAACTCGGTACTTGTACGACATCAGTCAGGGATCAGCTTCCTCGGTCAAAATAACATCCAATCGAATTTAGAAGATTCAAAAACGTCACAACACTTTTTCCTTAAAATTTAAACTTTGAAGAATTGATCGAGGCGCGAGAGCGATACGTAAGTGTTCACCGTATCTGCAATAGAATCCATGTCATCGATTTCCGGGCCAAGAACTCTTTTCACCTTGGTTCCGACCTTTTTGACGTCCATGATTTATTTTATTACTTAATCAGCCATTCACTTTCATCCATTTAGACCCTTTTCATATCTTATATGTCAAAATGATTCATTTTCAACCAAAACCAAAAACTTTATCGTTGGTGAAAAGAATTTAAATTTGAAACAAACATTTTTTATCACTTAGCAATATCATTGATATCGCTTGCGCTTATTATTGTCATTTAGAAATTTGATGTGAATATTGTAAAATTTTCCTGAATTTATAGGCAATACATATCAGGAATAATAATAAACTCTTTTTAACTCTTTACCTGATTTGGGAATGAAATTGCAAAAAGGGATGATGTGATGTAAGTCACACTTTTTCAAAATACATTTTATTGGCTCAAAAATTGTCTCCCCTGCCACCCTTTAAAATTCTAGTTTAATTCAAATTTTAAAGGGAATTCTGTTTAACTTTCTGATTTTTTATTTAATTACCGAATATTATTTTTGCAATCAGGAATGAATTTTTTTTTAGAGCGCACAGAAGATTAAGCAAAGTTTTACTATTTCGCAAAAAATGAAGAAGAATACTGGGATTGTCTTAGCTGTCGTATTTATTACGATGTGCAACGTGTACGGAGGAGTTGAGGCTTGGGGTGGACTTTTTAACCGTTTCAGTCCCGAAATGCTCTCAAATCTTGGATATGGTAGTCATGGTGGATACCAAGGAAAATCATCTTATCTTCAAGTAAGTTAAAAATCTCTAAATAAAAATCCCTTTTTTTTTAAATAGTAATTTTACGGCCATAAATAAAACGTCATTCTAAATGAAATCTTATCTAGAAAAAGAAAAACGTTTTATCGATACTTCCCATTCGTTAATTGAAAATGAATAAAAAAATTATTACCTCGTAGAAGAAAACATTTTACTACAATATTCAGGGAATAAAAAATTCTTATTTTCAAGAATTTATTATTTATTAGTAGTAGACATTAATTCAATTAGAGTATAAAATATAAAATATTATATGTGAACTAATATTCACAACAATTTAAATTCATCCTCCAGGCGTGGTGGCGCCAGTTCTTGTTGACCGGATGGACAATGTATGGTTAATATAATGGTTTGCATATCATTACCAGCTCAATCCAGATACTCTATATAATCGTGCGACTCAAAAATAATTCTTCTAATTCATTACCTGAATATACTCATAAGTCACATATAGAAGAAAAATTGTTTTTCATTTAGAGAAATGAAATTTAAGTGGCAATCCATTCTTATTAATAATCAATGAAAGATGTTTTAAGTCGCTCTTCCCGTGCAAAAATTGCCCCAGATCTGACGCGGATCTGGTCGGGATTTATATTATTCTTACATTGGTATTCCCAACTTAAAACAATATAATAAAACTAAGACATTGTTGATAATGAAACAGGGCATTGAAGAGTTTTCCACTTCACGATCTAACATCGGCAAAAATAGGGAACTCCCAACATTTTCCAAAATTATTTTTAAACTACATTTAATGATTATATTTTGTTATAATATTTAATAACTAGAGATTTAAAGAAATTTCAAAAGATTTTAAATGGTTTTGTTTGAACAAATTTCAGTAGATTTCAAGGAGTTCCACATACTTTTAAAAATTCAAAACCATGTTTGGTTTCAAAGCACTTAACGTTTTTTTAACTGTTTTGAATTTTTTTTTAATTCAATAAGCACTCCTTAAAGTCACTTGAAATCTCTCGAAATCGATTTAAATCTTGTCAATTCTGTTAAAATCCTTTCCAATTCCCTAAAATTATCTGAAATCTTGTGAAAATTCTTTAAAATCCTTTTTTAAAATCCCTTGAAAAATTAACCCAAATTATTAAATTACTTTAAAATCTTGCAACTCCATCACTTGAAATCTAGTTAAATCGCTTTAAATTCTGTGTCGTCTTCATATTTCCCCCTTTTTAATTCTCTAGAGTCACTTAAAATTTCATCCTTAAAATTCTTTAATATCTTTTAATTGTTCTAAACAGCTTGAAACTTTCGTGAATTATTTATAAATTCCTTAAAATTCCTAAAAATCACTTGTTTCGATATAATTACTACTTTTTTTTTTAATAGGATTTTTGTTTTCTGAAAATTAACTAGTTAAGTATTCAAATATTGCAAATAATGAATCCAGATGGGGTATTGACCAGTTTTTCCAAAATGAGGTATTTACCAGTGAAAGTGTGACGCGCCTTTTGGGGTCCTTCCTAGTTTAGCAGATCAGGACCACATTAGAATTAGGGAAACCTGGCCAGGACCCCATAAAAATTTCTGCAGGGTACCCTAGTAAGGATTCGAACCTGGCTTTCAGATTAAAAAAAAAGGACCCAACCTCCGGACTTATTAATAATGATTTGTAATAAAATTATAAAAGGTCTTCTTAGACATCTTATTTTTCTTTGCGAATCTAATTATTTGAACACATCCCACAATCGCACTTTGCTGATTAATTTCATTAATTTCATTCTTAATTTCATCAAGTGCTCGATATAATGTTTACCATCAATATTTTCTTCTTGACCTCTTTTTAATCGCATTAAATAATTGAACTTGACATTTCTCAATATTACTAATCTGAGAAGTCTGATATCGAGAATATAAGCTCACTGAATATCGGTTAATAAATATGAATCCATTGAAACGTTACGGCCATTGAAATTTCGAATACTAAATCATGTTATTAATACATCGCCTACGTCAGAGTTTGTGGATTGTATCGATCTGTATGCCAAACTTGTATAATTTTACTATGTTACATGTAGAAGTACACTTCCATATTTACTGAATATAATATAGAATTTTGATTGATTTTATACTTATTACAGATAATCCAACCCAATCAAAATTTATATACAAAAACTCTATTATATATTTCCGGAAAAATGTAGATTTAATTCAAGTCCTGTAAGCGACTTACAAGTGTCAATTAAGCACTACTTTTTTGCCGCACTTTTTTGCTCTCGAATCAAGACTCTTATCAGTGGCAATCTTAATTAATTAAATCAACATTTCTACAGCGACCTGGTCTCTCGGAAGGATTTACTGGTAATTCTCTAGAGGAATCAGCTGATGAACCATGTTATGGCAGAAGATGTACAGCCAACGAACATTGTTGCCCTGGGTCTGTGTGCGTTGACGTGGACGGAGGTAATTATTTAAAAATACATCGCGTGACTGTGCAATGCGCAAAAAAACTGATTTCTTTGTTCTTTCATAAGCAATGCAGAACTTGTGTTCCCTTAATCTCAGATAACAAATTGTTCTAATATATATAGATAAGAATTTGATGTGAAACAAGTCTTTCACCTACATTCTAGATACATACATGTGTTTTGATTAACATTTCTCTTTTGCAATATTTATGATTTTAGTGATAGGTTCCTGCCTATTTGCGTATGGCTTAAAACAGGGAGAACTCTGCAGAAGAGACAATGATTGTGAAACTGGACTGATGTGCTCTGAAGTGGCCGGAGGGGAGTCTCGATCGTGCCAACCTCCAGTGAATTCGAACAAGCAATATAGTGAGTTTTCCAATTCCAATTAATTCGTGTCAATTACATTATTCGGAACCATTATCTTCACAGAAATGACGGCTAAAATCAGTATGAAAAGAATATAAAGAAATATAAATTAACTATGAAGAATTTTTTTATTCTTTCAGGCGAAGAGTGCAGTATGTCTGGAGAATGTGACATCAGCCGAGGATTGTGCTGTCAGTTACAACGGCGACATCGACAATCGCCCCGAAAGGTAAAGACTTGCTTCCTAAATTAAAAAAAATAGATTGAAAACAGCTGTAGTTTGGAGTCATGACCGAGATAAATAAAAATACATATTTTTCCTTGCAGGTTTGCTCTTACTTCAAAGATCCTCTGGTTTGCATTGGTCCTGTTGCAACCGATCAGATAAAATCTGTGATCCAGTACACAGCAGGTGAAAAGCGGATCACTGGACAGGGTATAAATCGCGTCTACAAGCGAACCCCATTCGTTTAAATTTAAATTAAACCATTCACTCTTCCCTGTGTCCATAAAGCTACAAATCAAATCCTATCTACGATTGTAGTCACTAAGCTCTCTAGACGGATAAGATATTTCATTAATTACTGTCATTGATTGTGTTATTTGATTTTTATTCGATTTATTTTGTTTTGTTTTCATGTCTAGGGACATGATAAGAATAAGAAGAACGCATATAAATGTGCGCTTAAAAATGAAAGTTTTAAAGAAAAGAGGAAGATAACTAAATCGAGATGAAAAGTGTACAGAAAAGTAACTTTAGCACCACTACTCGACTTCCAATTTTCCTCTTTAATGTGACTGAAAAATACAACACATATCAGAGTAGCTTGATACTCAATATAAATATAAGTGCGTTTATATTATACTGCAGATCATATTTTTTAAGAGGACTCCCACGATATACTTTTTTTTTAATACTTAAAGTTAATTATTGAATATCAAAACTATGATTTGAAAAAGTGGAATGAAATTGTATATAACAAAAAATAATATTCTCTATAGAAAAGAAATTATATTTTCTCATATATTTATTTATATATAGATAATTATTAACAGTATTCTTGTTGTATTGAATTAAATCAAATAGTTTATGTAAATATATTTAAAGATTTATGTTCTTGATTATATTTTTCAGATTTTTAAAAAGTCCTCTTAAAAATCTGTTGTTTAGAAGCAGGTGCTATAATGATATATATAAAAAATAAAAAAGTTTCTTGAACTTTATTTATTTTTATTCCTAAGAATATTTTGAGTGATATATTTTAAGAGCTTTGTTACAATTTAGAGTGTTATTTAAAAGAGATTTTGTATTTATAAATGAATCTTTATGTAATTTTTTTTTATTTTTACAAAGTTTTTTGACCTTTGTACTCTGAAAATTGAAAAGTCTCTTTTAGAAATGTGCTTATGTGCGCATGCAAGGGGAGAAACTAAATACTGAGCATTTATATCTTAGAATATCTTGTTGCATTGTTAGTAGAAAAATTTGTTAATAACGAAATGAAAAATTGAATAATTCATATTATCGATTTGTTCTCTTTATTATACAGAAAAAAGAGCCCTTGAAAAATTACTGAAAAGTAATTTTACAATAAAGTCCAAACGTTTTCCTTTCGGTTTAATGCAACAAAACATTCTTCTAAATATTAATTGAAAGACAAACTGTGGTATTGAACAAACATGATTTTTCTGCAATTCGCTATATAATGGTGAGAGGCAAAATAAATGCCTTTCCCCTTCATAAAAGACCTAAATTATATGTAATTTATTATGTATACTTATAATAAGTACTTTGTTCTCAATGTTATCTATAATCTTTTGTTCCTAGATTAGAAAGATGGCTTCTTCAATATTTCTAAAGAAATAAATCACGATTTGCTTCCAGAATATTGAGAACTTCGATTAAATAATTAAAAATAAATTTGAAAGTATTTTTAACAAGTACAAATTGTTGTGAATTGTAATTAAAAAATTATAATTCTAGAATTGTGATTACAAGTTGTCATCTTTCTGATAGGGATTTCTAGATGTAAAGTATAAATTATATACACGTTAAGAGAAAGTAAATATAATAAAAACATATCAATTACCATATAAAAATGCCTAATGAGCATTGGAGGGATTAACAAGAAAAATATATATACATAAAGAATATAAGAAGAGCGTGAAACTCTAATATCTCCCTGATTAAAAGTTAATTAATGTACAATCGTCTGTGAAAGGATAGTCAAAACATATCATGTGAATGCCTAATGCATTTGGAAAGTTTTAAAGTAATTAAGCTATGAATGTTTTATGCGAGATGATATTCTATTAAAGTTATATTTTTATCTCCTATCTCATACATGTATAATGTACGTTACACTTAAGCTTTACATATAATATTTAAATAGTACTCGTATATTTTCTCGAAGCAATGTATCTATATAATATTTCTATAAGTTTTCTCTTTGTCTTCCTTTAATATCATCAGATTGGGCCTTTTTATTATAAAATTAAAAAAAATTATTTTAGTTTGAAAAAAATCATATTTTAGTTTCAGTTCAATATATTGAGCCCATCATTTATTTCTCTAGTACAAGTATCAAACAATTTTCTCCAATTGAAAAATATATGTATGTAAAAAATACGTACTCATTCATAAAACACATATCGTAGTCTGTAAAACTGTAAAATTTATATTCCTTCAATTATACTCATACATTATGCCTAAAAAATTTTCCTAAAAAACTTGTTTTGATTTGTGAAAGCAACAATGACAAAATGTAATTTAATTTCAATTATAAGAGATTATTTGTTAATAGCTGCATTTTTTCTGTGCAATAATTTTCTGATTCTCAATTTTTAATTTTTAATTTAAAATATAATTAATATATGATATAATTATAATACAGTGTAAGACTCTCCGAAAATGATTGAACGTTTTACAACTTTTCAAAGGTGTAATGAAAATTATTTTTTTAAGAGAATGTAATTGGTTGAACTGATTGAATCGCACAAATTATAATTTGCAAGTATGTAAACTATCATCAACGTAACTAGAATTTCCAATAGATAATTAAACTTCACAAAAATGTATTTATAGTTTACAATTATTATGATATTTCATATATGTATTACAATTTTTAATTCCAGTTGAATAACATTTAAAAATCTTTATTTTACGATAAAAGTTCTATTGCTTATGAATTAAAAATTATTTAGCTTATACACTTAGTTTATTATTTATTAGTATTTATTAAAGTAATCAATTAAAAATTAATTTTTTTTGTAGAACTCAGGTGTTTGGCCAGTCGGCTTGGAGTCAAAAGTACCTATTTACTTGGTAAAAAAATTCTATACTATTACAATTATACATATCTGTATATTACACATGTGTTTGACTACAAATGTGTATGTGTATACATTCACGGATGTAATTTCGAAACAAGATTTAAAAGTTAGTTCAACATGAAATAAATTATAATCGTGCATCTGAAGGAATGCAAAATTGAATGATTATTTATTTTCTTATACCTTCTCCTTTTTCTATTTCATGTTTATCTTTAATTCTTAATCAATTATCATAGCAGGTATACCGAAATACAATAGATCATTTCATAAAATTATTCTATACACTTTCTAATACAAATTTTAAATAATTCCTTACATAGATACAAATAAGAATATATTTGAAATTTCAAATTGTTCGCGCCAAAAGGAGTACCAAGATAGCAGCGCTCCGGAAGTGAGTCACGGAATTGTGATTTTGTGACTTGGCTGCACTGCGGCCTCCCTGCTCATAAACAAAATGGAGCCTGTCTGCTGAACTGCGATCCACACGAGTGAAAAGTATTTTTGAAAAGAAAATTTTACCGGTGTTTTTGCAAATAATCATCTAGTCAAGATGATGAATGCTTTTCCGGGATCGATTGCGTTCGATGAGTACGGCAAACCGTTCATCATTTTACGAGACCAGGGCCAGCAAAGGCGGCTGACCGGTAACGATGCAATCAAGGTAAGCACATTTTACATTCGTATATTAAAAGTCGTGCTTTTATCCTTTTAAACATTAAAGATATTTGAAAAATTGGATCTGGCTACCGATTTTACTAATTGGTATCGTATTTACTCTCGTTCATTTCGCAGCCTAGAATATACTCGTTTTGTGTACGAACACGTGATCAATGGCGGTGCTCTGAAATACTAAAAAAGCAATTCTCTATCATTTTTATTTTTACATACGTCGCCTTTTTGTTTTCTTATCGTGGACTTACAAAATTAGATGCAATTTAATTATTAGGTGAAAATTGATTGATAAACAATTTTGAAGAGTGTTGGTATGAATTTTACTCCGATTTGTGTTTTCCTGAATCACGATCAGAATTTTTACTTTGTGACCATAAAAGGAAGTGTGGAGTGCATGAAGTAGGCAGCGTACTTAAAATAATTCTTAACTCACAATCGATCAGTTTTTAAAAAGTTCTTTTTGGAAATTATCTTTCTCTGCTTATTTTTTTGTTATGAGTAAAAATAAGTTTTTTATTTATATTGTTTTTTCATTTTCATGGAAAATGTTCAACATCTAACATTCACTTGTTTTTAAAATCTATTCTTGAATTTCATTAATTGAACAAATCTGAATTCTTAAATGTATTATATTTTCATATTTCAGTGATTCAAATTTTATTACTTTTTCTTCAAAATTGGATAATAATATTTAAGCAATGAGAATTCCGGCGGTGCTTTTTCCATGCACCTAACTGGCCAGACACTTTGCAAAAGTAAAGCATTATTACTTTTATCGTTTAGAACAATTATTTTTATTGATTAAACATGCTTAATAATGCTACACTCAAAATTAAATATAAATATTTAATATTTTATTCGTTCAAAGATCAAACTAAAAAGAAAACTCTTTTCAGTCACACATTCTTGCTGCTAGCAGCATTGCCAATACTCTCAAGAGCTCCCTGGGACCAAAAGGTTTGGATAAACTTATGGTAAGCTCTGATGGTGATGTCACTGTAACAAACGATGGTGCCACAATCCTGAAAAACATGGATGTTGACCATGAGATCGCTAAGCTTATGGTACAATTGTCTCAATCTCAAGACGATGAGATTGGTGATGGTACCACCGGAGTTGTTGTATTAGCTGGTGCTCTTATGGAGCAAGCCCAACAATTACTGGATAAGGGAATTCACCCAATCAGAATAGCAGATGGGTTCGAGTTGGCTGCACGATGTGCCACGAAACATCTCGTCACAATTTCCGAAGGTTTCCCAGTTAGTCTCGACGACCTAGAACCTTTAATCAAAACCGCGATGACCACTCTTGGATCTAAAATGTAATTATAAAATTGAATATTTTAAAATAGGTATTTTTACTTAGCATGTATTAGATTCTTCAAAACTTATTTCTACTTTTTTTTTTGACACTATTAATTTTTATCAACACTGACTTTATTCGCATTTTTTCAGTATCAACAAGTGTCACCGACAAATGGCGCAAATCGCTGTCGATGCCGTTATGGCCGTTGCTGATTTGGAAAAACGGGATGTAAACTTTGAACTCATCAAAGTTGATGGCAAAGTTGGTGGCCGACTGGAAGACACCGTGCTGGTTCGCGGAGTCGTTATTGATAAAGTTTTAAGTCATCCTCAAATGCCAACGGTATGAAAAGACATGTAGTAAAATTTAAACAAAATTTAGTATACTTTGAACAATATCTTAATTGCCCAATGATGACAAAGCGCACTAGAGGAGGGCGAGGCATCTGGAATTTTGAAAGCGTTACCTTTATATCGGGATTCATCACCGAAACGTGAGTTGATTTAATTATTGACTTCGAGAGGTGTTAATTCTTGAAAAGCTAGCATTTTCAAATCCGGATCCTTGCTGTGGCTCCGATGATCAAAGATTATGAGATCTGAGGGCATTAAACTATCCGAGAAGTTCATCTAAACAGAGTAATTAGATTGAAAACTTGATATTTCACATTAACCTTTTAATCGCAGAGATTGGAGAACGTAAATTTGGCCATCTTGACCTGTCCGTTTGAGCCACCGAAGCCAAAGACAAAGCATAAGCTCGATGTTACTTCCGTTGAAGATTACAGGGCTCTGCGCAACTACGAGAAGGAAAAGTTCGAAGAAATAGTAAACAAAGTCAAGGAAGCTGGAGCAACACTCGCAATTTGTCAATGGGGATTTGATGACGAGGCGAATCATCTTCTTCTCCAGAAGAAATTGCCTGCAGTCAGATGGGTTGGAGGTCCTGAAATCGAGGTAATTCTATGCGAAAATTTCAGTTTTGTATCTTATATATACATATTACAATTATGCCCAATGATGACAAAGCGCACTAGAGGGGGGTGACGCTTCTAGAATTTTTGGAACGTTACCTTCATATCAGAATGCATCACTGAAACGCGAGTCGATTTAATTATCGACTTCGAGATGTGTACATTCTTGAGAAGTTAGTGTTTTAAAATCTGGTCCTTCGCAGTGGCTCCAATGATCAATGTGATTATGAGATCTGAGGGTTTTGTAAAGTAATCATTCATCACCATCATATCAAAATAATTACAGATACTAATTGAATAAATACATTTTTCATACAGTTGATCGCTATTGCCACTGGAGGCAGAATTGTTCCACGATTTGAGGAATTGACACCGGAGAAACTTGGATTTGCTGGGGTTGTCAGGACCTTGTCATTTGGTACCACCAAGGATAAAATGCTTGTAATCGAAGACTGCAAGAACTCACGAGCAGTTACGATTTTCATTCGGGGTGGAAACAAAATGGTAAGTTTTATTTGTATATAATGTATATAATAAAATTATAAAAAGCAAGGAGAATTCCAGCGACGCTTTTCAATGCGCCTAACTGGCCAGACACCATGCAAAAGCAATGCATTATTTATTTTAATCGTTTACATCACTCGCTGATCAAACATATCGTGATAATGCTACACTCATTATGAAAAAATAATTTCTTTTCATTTAAAAAATTGTTTCTATTTTTATTTTAATTACATCTTATTTTTATTTTACAGATCATTGAAGAAGCAAAGCGATCCTTACACGATGCTTTGTGCGCAGTGCGTAATTTGGTAACCGACGAGAGGATCGTCTACGGTGGTGGTGCCTCTGAAATTTCATGTGCTTTGGCTTGTGCAGCTGCAGCTGACAAAATTGGCACTTTGGAACAATATGCCTTCCGTGCATTTTCAGAAGCTCTAGAGGCCATTCCCATGGCCCTCGCTGAGAATTCTGGAATGTCACCAGTAAATTCTCTGGCAGAAATTAAAGCTAGACAGATTTCAGAAAACAATCCGGCTTTGGGTATTGATTGTATGAACCGAGGAACTTCAGGTTAGCATTACTTACAATTCGGCTAAAATGGTTTATATTTTTAATGAATTTCCTGGTAATTCAAAACACTTTTATTTCAGACATGAAAGTTCAAAACGTCATCGAGTCCCTGAAAAGTAAGACTCAACAAATTCTGCTAGCAACACAGTTGGTGAAAATGATTTTGAAGATCGACGACATTCGTTCTTGCGGTGAATCTGCCGAATAAATTAACATTTATCTATTTGCTCTATTCTTTTTGTAAGTTTTGTTACTCCAAAACTACGTCTAGTTTCGTCACGCCTACATACATAGTATGTCACACATCAATATTTTATAAACTATGATAAAACAAAAAACTAATTTAAGTATTTTTGGCTTTATTGGAAATTATTAATTTGATTTAGGCGCCATCCAAATGCCATTTGGATAGTTGGGGGTTGGGGAGGGCTACAATCCACGTGGACACGTGTTCTCAACTAAAGTCGAATTTTCAACCAATTCATTGCTCCTTTCGGCCTCCTTGCTTTTGAAGACCAATAATATCCATAGTTTCATCAAATATGTCACGTGGACTAAGTAGAAAGGGTGATCTTCGTAAAAATGCCACGCCTGTCCATGAGGGGTCGGGAGGTCAAATAATTATCCACGTGGTACATGGATGGCCTCTCATCAGATTATTCTAACTAACCCTGATAAAAAAAATATCTTTGAGAATATTCTTATTCAAACTGTATTATTATATTATAACAATTCATCATTTATTCGGAATTAATTTGTTAATTTTTAATATTTTTTACTAGAACATATTCCGTACGTTCTCATCTGAATTGATCACATCCGCAAAATATTCACTCATTATAATAAAACCACAAAAACTTAATCAATGCTCTTGTATTTAAGTTTTGGAATAAATGATTTTTATAAAATACAAAAACAAAACAAAGATCATGTTTAATAACGAAACCCGTACTGTCAATCTTATCTTTTAAAATATTAATGAAACATTCAATTCATAACCTAATCCTATTCAAAAAAAAACTATTTTTGTAAATAGACGAAACCATCTATTATATTTTAAAGTTTAAAAATTAGACAAATTTCTAGGAATCGTATTACAATAAATTAATGTATTAAAAAAAATACTTTTAACGATAATTTACTTTATTTTCAGGAACAAATTAATTTGTTACATCGAGTCAAGCGCGTAATAATATAAATCAATAATGATACGTATTAAGTACATGGAAGGAGTGAAACTGTCTACATGAACTAATGATGTGATGCGTTTACTAAGCACAAAGTTGCTAATTAATTGAATGACGTAAAAAAGTTTTAATACAATCATAAAATGGCACGGAACATAACGCGTACGTTGTTTACTCATAAACGATATTTTAACAGTAATATAATTTATTTATCTATAACTGTATAACACTTCTTTCTCTCTGAAGGCCAACGAAGGCCCCTTCAATTCAAAAATTCCCTCGTATCACAAAATATACAATCTAAACCAACATAACGTTATAGTATGTATCTCTCTCTTTTTACAAAGTTTAATTACAATATAGATAAATAGACTTACTCAACTAAAGCTTCCCACAGAGTCGTTGATAAAAACGAAAATTATTATTCGAAATAAATTAGTACTTGATTTAACAAAACGCAGACTATTTTACAAGACAAAAAAAATCGTTTCGCAAAATATTATGCCTCTTGACGTTTGTCTTTTTATACAAGGAATGAATTTAATACTTTATTTTCTATCACCAGCTTCCTCTCAACAATTACATAACACACGTTGCTTGTTCTTCAACATTCATCTCTAAATTTTCTTTCATGAACTTAGTACAATTTATCCTACAATTGGAAATGGCTCTACATATTATAAAATTTCACACAATGAGTGAAATTTTTTAACACTTTCTAAATTATGCAAGGGACTTGAGGTACATAATAAACTATCTGTAAAATACACATTACTCGCGTAAAACAAAGAAAGCAATGTGTATATAAAACGGTGGTTCGTTAAATAGCTCGATGTACATTGTACATGTATTGGTACCCAATGTTATTCAATTTTGTTTCCTTTAATGAAATAGATGAAAGGCCTTCTAAAAATAAAAGTGACTGGACACACGAAAAACTGATTAATATTTTTTTAATATAGCCTAAATCTTTGTAAATTTATAATTATTCTATAAATCGAATTCGGTTGACATCCTCCAAGTTTTGTTGCAAAAGTCAAGATTTTAGTTATGATCCTTAATTTCGTTAATATAAGCTTATGACTGTCAGCTATGCATGTGAAATACTCTAAACTTTTCTAAGCATAGGCAGGTGAAGAACTTCCGGTATTTCGATGTCTTCTAACCGAATGTTTGAAGGGTTGAAGGGAAACCTGACTGGGTATGAAAATCTCAGGTCCATCAGCAGCTGAAAAAGAATTAAATTATTCTTTTATTTTTGTCCTAAAAAGGGAGTCAGGAGGAAAGCCTGAATTACAGAAACTTACCTGTTCAGTGTTTTCTTGTCGTTCCAAAAGCTTCTCTTGCACTTTCTTGATAAACGAAACTGGCACCCGAGTTTCAAACTCGTCTGCAGGTGTATAGAGATTTAATATTTTCACTATCTGGTTTGCTGTCAGTTTGTTGCACATGTCACAAACTGAATCTACATCTTCGTCTCTCTTTCGAGCTTGAAGTAATTGAGCTGCTTGGACAATTGGTTGTAGTGCCTCAGAAGCTTCAACAAGTCGATTGTCTCGTGCCCATTGCTCCAAATGACTTAGATTGTATCTGAAAACATTTAGAGAAGTTAAAATGATGTTACAAATAGAATTCGATAATGTATACAAGTGGATCTAACACCAAAAAAGAACAAGTCCCTCACCTGATTTGCATGCCCTTTGTCCAATGACACAACTCATTCCTCAGGAGCAAATTATTCAGAGCACTTGCGCACATGAAGTAAAAGAGTTGTTTAAATAACTGCATGATTATTTCAGGGTCAACACCATGATACTGAAGAGTTGCATGCACTGAGCTCAGTTCGTCCAGCAATTTATCAAGCTTCTGCTGCGTTGATTCGGGTTCCTCTCCTACTGAAGAAGATCTTCCACGTCCTGGTTTGTTTGAATCCAGGCCAGAAATTGCTTCATGTTCTAAGAGAGCTGGTACAGTCAAAGCTTGAATTCTATCCTTGAGATTGTTGACAATAGTGTTAAACATCCAAAGAGCAACGTTGCTCAAGACAACTCTGTATTCACTCAAGTCGAAGTTCCTGAGACATTGCTCGTTTTGTCGAGGTGAGTTTTCAATCTGGAAGGGTTTATCACCAGAGTATTGCTTCATGTTGTGCAACAATCGAAGGGTGTTACTTAACCAGAGGACACTGGAGTCGAAATCTTCTCGTTTTTTCACAACCTTCTTCACAGCATTCAAGTATCCCGTTAGAATGGATCTTACTTTGTCGTCGTCATTTATACAATCAGTGTGTCTTATACACATTAAAAGAATGTAGGCCGGAAGACCAGGAAGTAACGTTACAGCAATTCTTGGGTTTAAGTCTATAAACAATATGTGCAGAATATGTGTGATATTATATTGTATATTAAAAGTAAACTGTGTACAAATTCAAAAATTAAAATTTCTCTTTCACTTTATTTAAATTTAAATTTAAATTTATAGAGAATCATTGTAGAGCATAAGACTTACCGATAACAAGATGCCGAATAATGACTGCAATATCTTCTTTTCTGAACTCGAACATTCCTTCGTAATCTCGTTCCTTCTTGCGAATTGCAGGCATGTTGCTTCCACTATCTGCAGACGAGTGATTATTCGTTGCAGCAGTTCCATTGGTCAATTCTACGCTGTCTGGTACTAAGAAGAAATTAAATTTATTAATAAAAAATTAATGTTTACTAAAAGCTGATTCTAAAATTTTCTACAATGGTGACAATCGTGAATTGTGAGCGTTCTATGGTTCATGGACCAATCACTCACCAGCTTCTTTATAAACGTAAGGTCGATCTCTACTTTCCTTACTTTCAGCTCCCTCGTCTTTGTTAGCATTAGGATTTTAATTTTCATATTTTAATGACTTAAAATATTTTTAAATAGAGCCATAAAAAATCTTCGGAACTTCAAATGTATTAGGCATCGATAAAATTACGTTAATTAAATTTTTTTAAACTTACAGCCCGCTCCCTTAAGACGTTTAGCAAGAATCTTGCATTGCTTCTTTAAGTTCCGGCATTCTTCTGCGATTTTGTCGTATTTCTCTTGTAGATCCTGTAAAAATAATATTGTATTAAAATCCTGTTTCGTTAAATTTTAAAAAGTAGGAAACGAAGCCAAAAAAATCATACCAAATTTTCTGAAGCCAGTCGACTGATTTCGTGTTGCATGTATGCTTCATTTTGTGTTTGTGGGGCTTTGCTCAAGTTCACAGAAAGTAGCTTTTGTTGCCTTTGAATCTCTTCTTGTAGTCTGTCTATTTCAGCTCGCCACTCATTTCGTTGTTCTCGCCAGCCCTTTTCCTTTTCCTGTAGTTCATCCTCTAATTGCCTTTGGTAAAAATAAATAAATTAAGTTTCTCTTTTTTCAACAAATGATAATTCATCACTTGAATCTTCTAATCTTAATTTTATGTATCTCTATTAAATTTTAGTTTGATTAAAACGTACCTATTGATTTTTTTCTGAGCTTCAAAGGCTAATACCAACTCCCCATCTTCGTTGACAATATCAACATCTCGTCCATAATTGGATCCAAGACTCTTCATACGCTGCGTGTTATCTGCCAAAACACTATGAAGTTGTATACATTCTTCTCTTCTTCTTTCCAATTCTTCTTGAAGTGCATCAAATTGTTCTGAAGCACAAAAAAATATTTTTCAGGAAAAAATTTGGAGAAATAGATAAAATATTAGTTTCCTCTCTTTAAAATTAAAGGCCAGAAGTTGAAAATATTTTTGAAACTTCTTTTAAACCTAAGGTCATATATTTTATTAAATTAAAATCTACCATCTTGTTAACTGACAAGATACCAGATGTATTTAAATTACTGAATCTACTCAGTTATTAGACTTGAGTAATAGTTTGTTTACATTTTCCTTTTGCTTACTATATATGTCTGAAGTACAAAAAGATACAAAAGAAGGAATGTTTGAAATTTACCCATAAAATTTTTCTGAGCAATTATAGAATCTCCTTCAGACACGGTTTTCCTGATCGAACCTAAATCTTTCTTCAACTGCGCGTTTTCCATTTCCAGTTCTTGAAGCTAAAAATAATTATAAAAGCATTATCTCAAAAAAATGTCAACTATCAACTGATTACTGATTTTTATCATTTTAGTTTGTATTTTCCTATATTTCTTATCCCTACCCTGAATGTATCCTGAGTTCTTATAGCTTCTTCAGGACTATCTCGTTCTAAATCTTCAACCATTCTGATTAGTCTTCCATTTTCCTTTGCAACATCTTTCAATTTTTGTTGAAGTTTAAGTATAAGGCCAATATCCACAGGACCTTGAGCTGGTCCATTTCGCTCTGAAGGTAACTTCGTCACCGAAATTTCTCCATCTGGTGGGCTGTCAGTTCTTTGTTGATTCCAGTCAATGGTCTCCACTCTAGAATATGGTGTGCTCGAAGATGCTGTTGATTTGACTGACCCGTAGCCAAAATCCTGCAAATTAAACCCATATTTTAATTCAGAATTTCGAAAAAGTTAAACAAATCTTCAGAATAGAAAACTTACGGTATTTGGATCATCTGTTGGAATATGGCCACTTCCACTCGAGGCGTTACTGAGGGAACGAGAATGTCCGGGAACTTGATGAGCGAGTTTTTGTTGAAGGAATTCAAATTGATGCTCCAAATCGTGATAATCCTTCAACAATTTCTGGTATGCATTTCGATCTTGGTCTTGATCCAGTAGAAGAAGATCTTTTTCTTGTTCGAGTCTATTTTTGAGGTTTTCTTCTGCTCCTCGTAAATTGGTTCTTAATTTCTCGTTCGCCAAAGCAAGTTCTTTGCGTAATCTCTCATTCTCCTCAAGCAGTGTTCTGTTTTCTTCATCCTTCTGCTTAACTCTCCTCTCCTTCTCCTACAATAAAAATTAATATTATTTTCTAAGCCGACGTTCTTCCAAGACTTTTGTCCATTAAATCAGTTATTAAAATCTCCACTCTTACCTGTAGCAGGTCCATCTTCTCGTCTCTTTCTTGTTCGATGACTTCCTTCATCTTCAGGAGTTCCTTTTCTTTTCCTGAAACTACTCCGTGTAGCTTCTTGTTTTCGAGCTCTATTGTCTTCAGACCTTCTAATTTAGACTTCAAATCAGAAACTTCACTCTGCGTCGTTTTATGATGTTGATTCTCCTTCGCCTACAGTTTCGACAAGTTTGCAATTGCTTTGAAGAAGGTTAATACAGCACATGTGTGAAATTTAAGCGCATGCCTTATCCTCGACGCTTCGAGTGCAGTAAAAACTTTAAATCAGTTTATAATTAAAGAAAATAATAGATGGTCAGGTTCAAGAAGCCATTATTCAGAAAGTAAACCAAAAAAGTATTTGTATAATCGACCCTGAATTTATATTCACGACAAATCAAATCAACCTCTGGGAACTAATATAAATAGTCCAACATTTCTAGCTAAACAAAACGTGCTGGAACCCTTTCTGTAACATGCCTCTGATATAATTTTTTTAACAACACTGAGAAACTTTCATCAGAAAATTTTAATTCATCTCTATCTCTAAAAAGTTCCAACTCTTAAATTTAAAAGCATGTTACAAGAAGTGATATAATTCGAAGATAAGGCATACTAATACACGAGTGAGAACTCACTAATTCATTGATCTTATGCTGGAGAGATATAATCTTCATCTCGAGACCTTTGTTTAACGACTTGACATGCTCCACACTCCTAGCTTCAGCCTTCAATCGCTTGAAGATCTTTCTCGCAAGGTACTTCCTCACACAGTTCTGAACAATAATTATGTTATGCAACTTCCTCTTGCACTCCATTCGCACAAGATATCCCCTCGCAAATCGTTGAATTACTGTAGCAGCTGCTACATCTTTCATCAACTTGAACCTCTTCCTAGCCATCGCACCTCTTCCATAAGTCTGCAAACCTATGATTGTGCGTCTCAGATCCAGGAACTTCTTCCTCGCGAGCCAACCTTTGACTTGAGTCTGAATTTTAATAGCAGCTCGTTGTTCTCTAACAGCCTGGGCTTTTCTTCTCGCTAAAAATCCTCGTGCATGCCTCTGAAGACCAAGAATAGACCTACGGATTTTCCTGTACCTGCTTCGACAAATGAAACCTCGGACTGTTTTCTGCATCATCATACAGGCATCTCGTTGCCTCTCGGCTCGAAGCTTTTCCAGGTAAGCAACTTGACCAGCTCTGAAAAGGACTTTGGTTTTTCCGAATTTGAATTTGTCATTATCTTTTATGTAGGTGGCAAGGATACGACGACAGGTTTCTCGAAGATCGTCTCGTCTGATTTCCTTGAATTTGCAGAGACATCTGAATCGTTGGAAGAAGTCGGCATATGTGCGCTGACTGGGGAAGCCAGCAGCTGATATTCTAATTGTTTCCAGTACTCCACAGGCTCGAAGTTGTTGGACTGCTCTGACTGGATTGTACTCGAAAGATTCCTTCGTGTCGTTGGGCTTGATACATCGGACGTAGTGAGGAGTCGTGGCGTTGAGGGTGGACATTAGCATGTTCAATGAGTCTCGAAATTGAGACCCCACCTGTAATAAATAGCCTATAATAAAGTGGAACTTTACGGAAACAAGAATAATAAAAAATGTCTACTCACAGTTTTTTTGTTTTGCCTAGGAGCACTACCAGTATTCGGCTTTTGTGTAGAAATTTTAATTCTCGCATTAGGAACAGCTAATTTAGGATCCTCTTCAGAGAAAAGTTTCTTTAATAACTTGTTCTGAAATTTAAAAGAATACCATTAAAATCATGATTACTTATCATTATTACTTATCTGTTACCCCTTCAATCAGTTACTAATATTTTTAAATAGACTCACTTGACTTGATCTTAGAACGTCGATTTGTTCCTCTATAACCGTATCTCGATTTTTCTCCAGGAAACCTACAGCCTCGTATTGTACAAGATCTGCAAAGTGATGTATTAAAAATGCTGAGGTTCCAAACCTCGGCTTCGAAAAGTGTTTTGATTTGCCACACTTGGTATAAAGTTTATCAGTCCATGAACTATCTGTTCCTTTTGGCATCTGCGACAAAGATTAATTTCCAAAACTTTTACAATTTATTCTAAACAAAAAATGTCTTTGTCTTAAATTAATGATTCTATAAATCATATCTTTACTTACTCTGCACTCTTCATCGAGTAAATCTAAAATGCCTAATTTAGTTTCAATGAGATCTATGCATGGTTGATTATCATAAAAGTCGATAAAGGTCCATTCGATTTCTTCTTTTAAGTATTCTTCCTGCTCTAATTTAAATACATGTTGATTGAATTGCTGCTGGAGCTTTTCGTTTGCATAATTGATACAAAATTGCTCGAACGAATTGATTTCGAAGGTCTCAAAACCGTAGATGTCCAAAACGCCTATAAATGATTGAGTCCTCGTTTGTGATTGCAGAGAGTTATTAATTCCAGCCACTATCCAATTAAAAAGCTCAGCATAAATGTGTTTTGCTAAAGCATCTCGAGCACCTGTAGCTTGATCGACATTCATTGGTTTTAAAAAAACTTCCTTCATGGACACAATTTTTCTATGGCACAGCCATTTTCTCATGGCATTTACATCAATGCCCAGTAATTCAGAGATGGCAACGAGATGTTTATCTTTTACCTGAAAATTGACACAGTTTTAGTAACAAAAATTCACATTATACAGACTGTGACATTTTATATGCCATTGTTCGAAATATTTCTATACTTTTGCCCAATAAAAGAAAGTAACTTACGGATATGGTACTTCCTTCAGAATCAGAATGATCTCCACTTTGAGAATCACTGTTAATAATCCGAACATTTCCTAAGTGCAATATGGCCGCTAAAATTCGAAACATATCATCTTGCTGCTTATAAGAAAATCCGAGCATAGTAAGTGCGCTAATAGTTTCTTCAAAACACGCCAAGTCATCCACACCACCAATCACAGGATCCTTTCCCTGATTTAAATAATGGAACTCATTTTGGAAAGATAAGTGTAAATGTGGAAGCTTTTTTGCTGCTGCACACATTTGATAAAATATGTGGTAATTCCTCTCTCCACTTGCCTAAAAATAAAATATAACGTCAGAATTACTTGTAACTAAAAGATAAATATAAAAATTTGTTACAACTTTTGATGCGAAAAACTCACCTGAAAAACCACTCTTGACTTTTCCAACAAGTAAGTTCTCATACTGGCCCCGATAATATGGTAATTTTTGTTGAACTGGATTTCTATGAATTTTCCAAATCTTGAGGAATTATCATTCCTGGTTGTCTTCGCATTTCCTATGGCTTCCATAATTGGGGAGGAGGATAAAACTTTCTTTTCCACTTGAGTTTCTGTCGAGGAACCACCAACAGTCGCAAAATATCGCATTGCATATTTTGCAGAAACAGTTTTTCCAGCCCCGGATTCCCCAGAGACGATGATGGATTGATCGTGATTCTCTCTAAAAATAATTAATTTTCAGTGAAGAACTTCTTATGCAAGTTTTTTTCCCAAGGGTTTTAGGAAGCCCTGCCTTAATTCTAGCTATTGAGTTCTACGAAGCCCTTTTGAAATTCTTTCGTCCACTGAACATTATTCCATGGGAGTAACTTTTATCTTCATTTAGCTACTGAGGTCCCTAATGACCCCTATTTTCAACATTTAGTCCCTAAAGTACACTATAGTCAGACTATAGTGAAATATTTTGTTTAAAATGCATCTTTTTTTATTGAAAAGAATGCCAGTTTTAGAATATTTTGAACTATTCTGGGTATTTGTAAAACTAATTTACATAAAATCCACAAAAGCAGCAGGTTTTTTTTTCATTATACTCCTCACATTTCAAAAACTATCTAATCTTTATTTTAAAAAAGTATCCTTGTACCCTATTTTTTTCTCATAGGGACTGTTTAGGTCTGGTCCCCTGAAATAATCACTACAAATTCTGATAATTATTGTTTGGATTGAGAATCAACTTACAAAAACAAACTTGAGAAATTAAGATCCTTAAATGATTACCTTTCCAATTTTGTATAGGCTTCTTCCGCCACAGCAAATATGTGGGGTTCCAGGTCACCCATGGCTTGACCTCTATAGGCCCAAATCGTGTCGTTGCCATATATAGGTAATTCATTGTAAGGATTGAAAGCAACGAGTACTATTCCACAGTAAGTGTAAATGTTGTGCCTCTGAAACCGAATCTGCAGATTGTAGAGGACCGCAGGTTCGTGAAGAAACGACAGAGAAGTTAAATTGTTTTCTCCTAAAAGGATGTCTGGGTTTCTCAATGGCGGAAGATCGGCATCACTTTTTATCTCTAACACCTTCCTTTGATTTGACTCTTCTGTGTGGATCTCTAAAGTCCCCTTTTCCGATTTGTAATTTTCTAATAAATACGCTCCTTCCCAAACCTTCTCTGGATGTGGTACCCATACTTTCGCATCCTGAAATCAGAATCAGAAACAAAATGTCAATTAAATTTCTTTATTATGCAAATTCTTATATAATTATCTGATTATAAATATATCTATTTATACTATAAAAATATTTCGCCCCCTTGTATATATATAATATCTAGGAACTCCAACCCTCTTTTCATCCTACTTTTCTTTTGCGTTGAAAGAACGTAAAAGTGAATTCTATAGGGTTGCATTATCTACTTTCTAGAATCTAGATAATATAAACTTTGCGGAGAGGCGCTTGTCGATCTGATAAATTTCCGTTGTACTTATTTAATTAAGCACTCATTAAATCGCGTGTAGAAGTCTCTTAATAACTTCCTTATGTGCGTTTACGCGGTTTGATGGCCATCGTGCGTGTGCAATACTCATTAGTCATTACACAATAAGAATCTTAGTAGACTAGACAAGTGAATCTAGAGAGCAACTATGATATACTATTTTGCATTAGGCTTTTATTAATTTCTTATTTTAATTATTTATTAGTCTTCAATTATATATTGAAATCGAAATTGATTTGTGGTGTCATAATATTATGAATAATAATACATATCTTATAATATATGATCACTTTCTTTAGCCTCAACACAAAAGATGAGTGATTATGTGTGTCGTTGAGTGATGCAGATTCTCCAGGAGTTTACGGTTATAGCTATAGTCAGTTCAAAGATCTAAAATGCCATTCCTTTTCATTTTATACCGTTACAATAATCACTATAATAGACTTGAATTCATAAACTCAACTTTTTCGTTCCGGCTGCGTAATTTTTAAAGGCTGGCCGAAACAAAGAATTCTAACTGGATATTTTATTTCTTTACAGTATCTTATAAAGAAAAAAATATTTTTATTTAACTCATAATTATACATATTGCCAAAGTCATTAAACATGTTTAATATTTAATATTTTCATTACAGAGACAAAATTAGGTTAGGTACTTCTTCCTTGCTCGGAGATAAAATTAGAGTAGATGAAGAAATTATTGTAATTGTGTATTTACATTTTTATAGTAACATTTTATGAAATTTCCTGAGACTTGAAAGAGCCCACAAGGATTATTATCCATTCATAAATTTTAAAGAAGCGGAAAGGGAACATATTTGTATTTACAAAGTGAATCACGTATGACTTTATAAGTATGTTTAAGTATAAGTAATGAACGGTAAAACCGTTACGTTTCGACGTAAGCAAGTTTTTGGCACGGTCGTAAATCCTAAGACCTAAATGACACTCATTTGTACCAACGTAAACAAAAATATGAGAATCGGCACGAATTTCGGCATACATTTATTCATTTATACAATGACATTCTGTTATGATTTTGTAATTTCTTATCCCTTACGCAATAATCGCATAGTGGCTCATCATTCAATCATGAAATTGCCTTTGTCAGATTCCAACCATTATTTTATATATGTAATCAAATTACTCTTCTGCTTTCATTTCTGAAGACTATTCATCTAATATCCTGTTTTATTTTATAATGGCTCGTATACCTAACCGACTTTCATTTTTTCAGGCACCTCACTTGAAAATAAATAGAGAAAATGCATTCTAGCCAACATGCAGTTAAACGTTCCTTTACGTTTTCTGGACGTTTACCCGTGCAGAAATTGGTCCATTAAGTCCTATTTAAAATGGGAGAATTTCCTATTTGACGAGGCTCTGGTGTGGATTTTTATTTTTCAATAATATCTTGACACTCATTCGACTTGTTTAGAAATTCTTTAAAAATTCTTTGAAATAACTTCAAGTCTATTGAAATTGCCTTAAATTAATTAAAATCACATGAAAGAGACTGACTTGAAGTTGAACCCAAGCTGTTGACGCAGTTATCGAAGGTCAGGGAAAATGCAATCAAAACTGTGAGAAACCCAAGTAAGGTTTTCTAAGAAGTACCATATATCAAGTGTGCATACCGGTATTGATGTCACCACATAAATCCCCTTAAATTCCTTAAATCATTTGAAATCTTTTGAAAATCTTTTAAATTCCTTAATATCATTTGAAACACCTTGAAATACCATAAGAATTTTTTAAGTTACTATAAAGTCTTGAAACTCTTTTGAATTACTTTTGAAGTTAAAAAATTATTTAAAACTACTTGAGTTGAAATAATTACTACCTCTTTTTATGACAGGATTTTTTTCTGAAAATTAACTATAGTTAACTAATCAAATATTACAAATAATGAATCCAGAATAGTTTTTTAATCTTGATGGGGTATTGACCAGTTTTCCAGGTCAGGACCACATTAGAACTAGGGAAACCTTACCAGGACCCTATTAGGGCCCTATACAAATTTCTGCACGGGTATATGCTATGAACAATTCATTTTAATTGTTAGTTTTTTAAATTGGATAAAATATTATTAATTATTTATGCTGTACAAAATTGATATAATTAATAATCATACTATTGATTGTAAAGTCATTCATATCTTATTATATATATATATAATTTTAATACAATACAAAGTGGTTTGCACCGTCACGGATTAACGACTTGCATAATGAACCAAGACTTTCGCTCTCAATTTTCTCACGACTGCAGAAATTGCTCTCGTCGCCTTCAATAAAAAAATTCTAGAAAAATGTAACGCGTAACTTTAACGTCAAAAACTGGATCAGAGGATACTAAATTAAGTTAAAACAGTTCTGCTCTCTTGTCGGAAATTTGCGTTACGTTATTGCACCATAATATAAATGTGACTAGCATTAATTTTTCAAACATGGGAAATTTTGCATAACACGCTTCCTTATTCATGACACAATTTTCTACGTGTTTCACATAATTTTTACGAAAACCCTGAATCTGATAAAACCGAAATTTGAAGATCTAAGTTCAAAAACTTCAAACTTCAACTTGAATTATCAGTAATAACCGTTATTCCTTCCACAAACTTTTCTACTGAAAATATAAACTGGTCATTCAAGTCTAGATAAGCCACTTATCTAACATACGCAAACATTTTTACCACCTTATCTGGAATTCGCATTGCAGTATATAAATTCCCTAATTGCTTTTCTAGAGCTTATGCAAAATATCTAGGCTTTTTCATTTTGTTAAAAAGGGAGACCTTGGTTTCTTACTCATAGGTTTTGTCTGTATAATTTCCCCTGCGGTGCCTACCTATAATTTTTTTTTTGTTTCTCTTTATTCGAACCCTAACCGACCAAAGGAATCTTTCCTCACGAATGGTTCTTAGTTTATATCAGCATTCCTGGAGAGCAGCTAGTTCCCAAGCTTTCTTCTATACCCTCCAGCATGGATAAGAACAAATTGTTATTACACGTTCCAGGAAGGAAAGGAACTATTATAGATATACTGAAC
>JAUESI010000029.1:8232856-8246126 GCA_032275145.1 Synergus laeviventris
GTGATGTCAGAGATTCTCTGGTGATATATTATATAATTGTATAAAAAATATAAATATGATATAAATTTGAATGAGTTACTTTATAATTTGTATAAATTGCATATCAACAGGTGCAATTGTTTTGTTTTACTTCTTACAACTTCAAGTCATTCCAGAATGTTTGAAACTAGATTGCGAGATGTTCGAATTTATTTACATCACTTTTTTAGGGCGGGAAAACTTCAAGTAGTTTCTATAAGTTTTAGGCGATTTTCACCATTTTTAAGCGTTTTCTTTTTTTAATTCAAGAGATGTTTACAGGATTTTAAAAATATTTTGTAGAATTTTAAGGGATCTCGAGGATTTTCAATTGATTTTTACGAAATTGAGAAAGTTTTGGGATTTTAAAAAGATTTCAAAGAATTTTAAGGGATGAGAAATTTTGTGTAATTACCACGAATTTTAATAGAATACAAGTGATTTTTATGAATTATGAAAGATTTTCCAGAATTTTTAAGGGTTTCATGGAATTTGATAACATTTTTTTATGATTTTAAGAGTTTTTGTATCTTAAAGAATATTAAGAGAGTTTTTAAAGAATTTTAAGGTTTTTGGGAAACGCGTGTGATTATTTTATTTAAATAAATGCCAGATTTTCGAAATATTTTTAGAGAGGAATTCCAAGAAGTTTTTAAGAGATTTAAGGGATTTTGAAGATTTTCAAGAGTTTCCTATCAAATTTAAGAGATTTTTAGGATTTTAAAAAGATTTTGTAGAATTTTAAGGAATTTTGACAATTTTCAATTGACTTTTACGAAATTGAAAATATTTTGTAGAATTTTAAGGGATTTTAAATGCCGTCGTGGAATTTCGAGGAGTTTAAATAAGAGATTTCAAAAGTTTGCTAGAAACTTTAAGGGATTAAAAATTGTGGAATTACCAGAAATTTGAAAAGAGATGTTAAAATGATATTTCTAATAATTTTAAATTTCAAGAAGTTTCTTGGAATTTTAAAAGATTTTAAAGTTTGTCAGTGAATTTTATGCAAAGATTTCAAAAGATTTAGTAGGAAAATGATTAAATTTTATGGTTGTAATAATTTTAAGAGATGTCATGGAATTTGATGACGCATTTAAAAATATCCACAAATCCTCTTTTGACCATTTTTTGATAGGATAAGTTTAATAGTATATTGTGTATTATAAGGGCGTAAAAGAGGCAAAAAATCCTTTCGACCTTGATGGACACGATATTTTTTGTCAGGCTCCCTCTGAAAATGTGACTTTGAAATTGGATTTTTTAAAAACGTGCTCAAGGTGCTATATATATTTATTTCACTAATTTTGGAGTAAAAAAGCTTAATCAAACCATCAAACAGACCAGAATTATAGGTTGACTTCCTGAGCTACTGCGCTTGCGTTGGGGCAAGGCTGCCATTGGCCACTTTTAGCGCGCTATTCAAATTGTATTTTTTAGCACTTCGTAATTAATAATAATTTTAGTTTAATGTTTCAATATTAAATAATTTTAAGGAGAGATTCTCCAATTCAAAAGACATAAAATGTATTCACACCATCATGCTTAAGTCTTCTCCGGGGTATGAAGTATGAAATCAACAGTCCCTAACAGGAGCGTTTTCAGGGTGAGTCGGGCAAAAACAATTTTTTTTAAATCAATTCTCCGCCAAAAAAAGTGAAGTATGACAAAAATATTACACAAAAAAATAATTTGCCTTCAAAACATCTACAAATTTTCCGTTAAAATTCCGTTCCAAATTTTTTTTTCTTTATTTCTTATGACAATCTGAATCGATCGATTAAAAACAAAAAACGAAATGTTGTATCCTTCACACGTATACCATACGCTAATATATTTAAATATATATTTAACCTATGTAATAAGTACAATTATATGTAGAACTGATAATTTAAGTCGAAAAACATAATATATAAACTCTTTTCTACTTCTCTGATCCAATCAGTTCAAATCATTATTTAAATAATTAATTATCTTAAGGAATGGCATTTTTCCAATTGATTTTGAAGGCAAGAAAGCTGAAGAAAGCAAGACTTGAGTATCACGATGAAAAATTGAAGTCGATTGAGATCTCTAAAGGAGCTAAAATACATTATACTCTAAGTCAGAGAATACGATACACGAAAATTATGTAAGTATTTTTAATTGTATTTTTTAATTCGCTTTGAAATTAGATAAAGTCTCAAGTAACTGATAAAAATATATTAGAAGAACTAAATTGAATCGACTGTTGACAACTCAAAAATAAAAGATTTGTTTACGTGTAAGGTAGAATAAAAAACAAGCTCAAGGAGTTTTTGGTAAAAATTACATCATGCCCGGAGGATTCGTGGTTTCACGAGAAAGCAGTACTTTTGAGAACGGATGGAACATTAGAAAATTATATTTTGAAAAGTGTTTTCGGATTTTTAGGCGGAATATGCCTCACGTATATATTTTTTATTTTTTTCGTCTTTCAACTTAATTTCACACTATCTTCAGCAACAATTTGGTGTTCAATAATCGGAATTGTTTTAACAATCGGATTGGCATTTTCCAATCGTGTGAGGTATGAAAAGAAATAATAATATGTACTTTATTTATTATATTGCGAGATAGTCAATAAAATGTTATGTTTTATTTTTCTCTAGATGTATCGTCTTTTTACTAATGCCACAATTTTTTTCGAAACGTGGACGACAGGCTCTTATGGCTTATGCTTTTATTCTTGCAATTACGGGACCAGCAAAAAATACTTTACATAATATAGGAGCTCTGTCTGAATCTTTGGCCTGCAGTCAAGTAAGATAATTATTATTCAATAATTATACAAATTTTACAATTTGTTCAATTTATTATCAGGGGCAGCTGAAAGAAGCAGTTAAAACTATCGTTGATTTTATCAAGCAGCCATTTTATGCCCTTAAAGATGCGATAGCGAAAGTTATAAAAACAGTGAAAGTAGTTATAAAAAGAATTAAAATAGCTCTCATAGCCATCAAGAGACTTGTCCTCAGTATACGTAAGTCAATGTATAACTTGTTTTCTTAAATATAAATCATTTACTATTTAGGACAACTCAAGAAATTATGAATTAAATTTAATATTAAATTATACAATTTTTTAGTACGAGTAATTAAGTCAGTCTTTGAGTGGCTAGGAAGTGTTGTAAATATGTGTAACAAAAAATTAGGCACACCTTATGACAGGTGCCAAAAGGTATTCGAAGGAGCTGTAACAGATTGTAAAGCAAAACTAGGACCTCTATTTGGAGGAATTTGTAATTTAACATATGTCGCAGGGTCTGTATGTTATATTGTGAAACCTATGGATTTTATTTGCATTCTCGTATCTTACGTTGCTGACACGATTGTCAGTGTTGTTCGAAAAAGTACTTATTTTAAATTAAACTGTATAATTTTATCCTATTATTATAAAAATATCTTCTATTAATTTAAACACTTCTTTTCTCGAAATAGATGTAAAAAAATTTGCTAGGCATATAAAGGCGATGTTCTACGTGAAGGTGAAATTTTCTCATTCATTTCACTTTGAGACCAATCAAAGTCGTTCGATTTCGGATGTCTCCAAAGGAATCAGCACAGAAATACGACTAAGGACCGAGAAATTCCTGAAACTCTTTGATTTGATGAGTTTTGCTACCACTTTCTTCATTTTCTTCCTTCTTCTTAGGTCCTTATCTTAGATTTATTTTTATATTCAATTATGTATTTATCTATAGCAATTTCCTTCCTGATTTATACAATTTCAGAGTGGTACATTATAGACATAAGTGGTTAACGAATCCTCGATTTGACAATCGATATTTGACGGATTATTTACGAGAAATTGATTTGAGAAGAACTCGATTGGACAAAGAAACTGTGCTGCCATTAAATCCAAGGGAGAGAAATAAATACATCCCTCTAACTTCAATTGCCCTGATAAAGGTTGAAAAAATTCATCTTGCAAAATCTGCTGTTTTTCTGTTCTCAACTTCGTGTAAGCTTTTGTTTCACATGGCTGTTGATTATAGTCTGTATTGGATTCTTAGCATGATTAGGTACATATGTTTACTTTTTTCTATTTTTTATTCACAGATAAAAAGTAAAATAATAATTGACTGCACAATTTTGCTGAATTAGGTACCATGGAAGGTTCGAAACGAAGATACAACGACCTAATTCAGTGGGAGTTTATGTTTCCGGAAATGGATTTTTAGCGGAGCTTTATAGAAGCATCGTGAAAGCTTTCTCGCCATCTGTTGCAGACGAACAGATAGACACAATCCCATGTCTTCCGGATCCAATTCCACCGGATCTAGATAGATACACGAAAATTTCATCGCTCATTGTCCTCTGCTGGATAATGGCAGTTTTTGAACCATATGGTTTACGACTGAGACACGTTGTTATGGGTTCCTACCACCCGGAAAGAGCAAAAGAACGAGCTGTTTGGCTTTATAATCATATTTTAAGGTCCTTATTATTTTTATTCAGTTAATGTATTTTTCATTGATTTTTTTATTTTAAATCTCTGGTTGAAACAGATCAAGGGGTAATTTCCTGAAATTTGCAAGACGACAATTGCGCAGAAAATTTGGAATGACTGGTGCTGAAAATATCGAAAAAGTGACCTGCAGAGAAAGATTGACGGCGATGTGTCCCTTTTTGAACAAATTATTCCCCATCAAGCAAAAAGCATGTCTTTTATGTGGTGCCATTGAAAGGGAAGGACAACTTCCTCATATCAAATGTCCCACACCTGAATGCATCGGTTTATTTTGTGTCCAATGCTTCGCAGATTTGCAGAATCTTTGCACAGTTTGCAAATCACCCGTGGACTATGGAGATTTGTCTGATATCAGTGAGGAAAAGTGAGCATTTTTTTTAATAATACGTACTAGTGATTTCATTATGCCTTTTCTTCTTTTTTTTAAATGTAAAATAATTTGAAAAATTTTAGGGATTCTTCGGAAGAAGAAATATTGAAAACAAGGGAAACTTTACCACCTAAGAAAGAAGAAGATTCGACTGATGTTGCTGGAAAAGTTTATGAGATTGATGGATGCCAAATCACAGAAGAAGATCTCGAAGAAATTTCTTCCTCTACTGAGTACAGTTGCAGTGAGAGAAATTTTGCTATATAGATAAAATAAAATAAATAAATCATGTATTAATTCTAAACGATTTTTAAAAATATATTTAAAAGCTTATCAGGACGATGAAACTCAAGATTATAAGGATCCGCCACAAAGACAACCATTTAGAGATATTGAAGCTCAAAAATTGCGAGATGATGTAACCACTCAGGTATTACATTATCATTCAATAATTACAAAAATAATTCAGAATATTTCATTGAATATAAATTACATATTATTCAGATATTCAACATTCCAATTGAAGATTTTGAGTCTTCAAGCGAAAGTCCTACTTCCTGCTTCGTGTTTCGAGCTCGAAGAAGAATTAAAAAAATCATAACAGCTTGCCCTGATGAAGATAAATTTTCAACTGATTCAATAATTTCTTCTTCGTCGAAGGAAACTGATGAAGAAGAGTTGGTAAAAATAAAAGTGGAAGATGGTTTGAGGGAAAAACTTCTTTCATCAAGATTTAAAGGACACAAAAGGAAAAAGAAAAAGCAGAGCAGAATAAAGAAAATTTTTGCTGCACTTTCAAAAATATCTTGGTTTGGAAGAAAAAATGTAATAATCAGTAATCATCAATCTACTTTTCCAAAAAATTAATGACTTATAGTGTATTTTTTATTAAGCGATCAGAAAAACCAGCAAAGACTTATAAAAGCAGACGAAAGGGAAAGAAGGACGTTGAAAACATGATGCATTCTTCCACTTCTTCATTATCTTCATCTGATTTGTCTTCATCTACCAGTAACTTAGATTATAAAGATTCAGATGCTTTAATGAAAACAAAGAAGAAAAAAAGAAAATCCTTGGAATGCGATGAAGCTCATGAGAAATTATCATGTAAGAAAAAGTATGATTCCAACCGGGAAAATGAAAGAAAAAGTTATAATCAGGATTTTAAATACCCACACGAAAAACGTTTTTCCCCAAAGAAATTGCCAAGGTAAAAAATGTTCTTTTGTTTTATTTAACCTTGATGTGAAGATAACGTCAATTTTTGTTACTTTTTATATTTTCAAAAGGGGGTTGGTATCTGTTGCAAGAGAGATAAAATATTTTGAAGTCGATGAAAGGGAAACCTGCTCAAATAAATTTAACAATGATAAAGAATGTTTGAATATTTTCTATGATACCAAATCATCTTCGGATACTAGTCGATTCACTGAAGTTTGGAATATTCGGAGTGGTGAAGAATCAAAGGTAGATAATTTATTATTAACATTTTTTTTTATATAAATTGTATAAATTATTTGTTAGAATGGTGGGTCGATGAAATCACAAGATTCACAAGGAGCAGATGAAATGAGTAAAAAAATTTCTGCTTCATCTATGAAGACGACTATAGAGGAAGACAGCCAAGAAACATCGACATCAAATGATACTTCAGATGACTCAAGTGACTCAAGTGATTGTTCTGAAAAATATATTGATGTCACAGGCTTATCTAGTGATTCGTCGTTTAACAATCAAATTTCCCCCGGTTAGTGATTTTATTTTAAAAAATTATTAATAATGAGAAAAATTTTCATTAAAAGTTTAAATAAAGCTTTTTACAATATTTTTCCAACATTAATTAGCGAGAGTATTATATTTTGTATTGTAATATTTTCGAATTCATTGAAGCACCGCATACATAAAAGTAAAATGGAATATCTACACGTAGGGGCAATCATATTGAAGTCTTTTCGACAAAAGTTGAATATGAAAAAATTTAGCTGTAGTTTTTTAAGAAATATATATTTATACTTCTTAGAAGAGTTTAAAAGGATTTTTTTAAATAAAAAACTATTTATTTATTAGTTGTGGAAATTTATTATTCAATTAGAGTTGACATTTTGTGAATACAACCTCCTTGAATATTTTACTGAATTAGAATCGTCTAAAGACTCGATATATGTACACGGAAAAAACCTTTATAGGTGTGAGATACATAAATATGATTTCACAGCCACAAAAATAATAAAATATGGGACAACTAAAATTGTGGTTGCCACAACCACAAAACTGATTACATAACCACATCGTAATAATCTTTTACGCAACTATAAAATTTTTGTTTTTGTTGCCATATCAGTTATTTCCTGGTGATTTTGAAATTTTATAATTAAAATTTGAATAAAATAGATTTCTATGCAATTTTGATTTTATACTGCAGCCGGTTTCATTTAAAGTTTCAAAATTAAATTGATGAACAATTATGTTCACGTGATATAAGATAAGCTTTAATAATGCTTTTTTGCGGATTTTGTAGCCTTTAGATTGGGGTCAATTCTTTGATATATCTTTCGACATAATGCTTGATAGAAACATCAGGATTATTAATGTCTTTGTTTAAATCTAAAAAAAATCTTATCTGCAAGTTTTGTAATATTGATATGTATAGTTGCAGTAAAGAATTGATTAACATGAATAAACAATGAAAATTTTAGAAACTGACGTATTTGCAAAAGTTCCAAAATCAAAAGAAAGAAGAATTTCGAAAAATTTTGATACAATGGAAAAAAGAATAGATAACGTAACAACTGGAAGGTTGCACGAAAAATTTGGCCATGAGTCGAAAGCATCCAAGATTCACAAAAATAAAAATTCTGCAGAAACTCAAGAAAAACGATCTCATCGTCATAAAACAAATATAGAAAATCGATTGCTGCGAAGAAGGTACAGAAATACAATCGTTCATAAAAAGTGGAGGTTTCGTGTTCGAACCCAGCCCGTGTAGAATTTTTTTCGTTTCCTAATAATTCAAATAAAATGACATCTGAAAGTTAAACACGTCAAAATTGTAGACATCAATTTCCCTACAATTTAAAAAATGAAAAATCGTCCTGATCTAAATATAAAATTTGTTTTCCAGATGTAAACATTATTACAAAACAGACCTGAAAAATTACAACCTACAAGATTCATCAGAGTCTGCAGAAGAAAGGTGCGAATATTAGAAATTTAAAAAGAATATCATTATATTGTTATAATTCAATAATAATTCTTAGGCACTTATATATATATTCATTGTTGATTTATTTTATCAGTTCACCAGAGAAAGAAAGTAAAAGTGGAAAATATTCTCAATACAGTGTTCATCAACATAAATTTGTACGTCAGAAACCAGAATTAATTGAAGAGTTGAAAGAAGACAAAAGAATAAAATTAATTCGGGAAAGGGAAGATGAAAGGCAGAGGCGATATGAATTTTTACGATCTATTAGAGAACAAAGAACACCACGAAAAGACCAAAAATTGCCTGATAATTCTGAGTCTCGAAAAACAAGAAAAAATGTGAGTAAATAATTTGGCTAATCCAAATTTAATTTATTTGTTATAAAAAATGTTGCTGCCGCTACCGGTGTTTCAGGATTTTTGTCTGACTACACATTGACCTTTACTGCTTTCCAGTGACTTTACTACTGGCCCCCTCCCCCTATTTCCGATTCCTCCTTCCCCTATTCACTCAATTCCTCTTTTCTTCTTCACCCTTCATCCTCTTAATCACATAGTACTTTAATATAATTTTTTTTTAACAGAAACGAGTTAACACTTTGCCGTATCAAGAGACAGAGACTTTTGAACACTTAGTGAAGGAATATCGACAAAAAGCTCTTCCAGAAAAAGGAATTATTTCAACACATACATCTGCAAATATTGCATCTCGATTCAGAACCAAAATTGCAAATATGTTTCGGGTAGGAATAAATAGCACAAAAATTGTTTAAAAGCTTGTTTCTTAGCATTTACTTTTTAATGGAGAATAATAGCTTAAATCTGAAAATTTTGAATTTTTGAAAGTTATGTAAAGGAGAAATTTCTTTTCAGGGCAATAAACAGACTTTGAATGAAGATGACAAAGAGAAAGATTTTCTAATGAACCCTTCAGGTGGAGCTTCAAATTCGGGTCAATTAAAACATCAATCTACAAGTGACATGTCTTCTTAGACTCGTGAAAAAATATGTCAGCTTCAAAGAAAATGTTGCTCTGTCTATGAAAAATTCATACTTTGTTTGTCAAAAGATACCACAGATAAAAATGAAACGACACGTTAATTTGTACAAAAAATTTCTTCAATATAATTGTTGTGATCATTGGAAAAATTGCAGTTTTCAGTCAATATATACTCATATTATAAGATAAATATTTATTATTGTGTGAAAAATGTTTAATCTTTGATTTTTTGTTATTTAGTAAAAATTTACTTATTGCTCATCTTTATTGCAGAACCTATTTCTCTCATTGTTATGTAAATATAAAAAATTGAATTTTACTTGGCAGTTAAATAAATACTGTGCATTTTTAGAAAATAAAAATTTATTGATTTATTGTTATAAGTTTAAAAAACTATAAGTGCTCGAGTCTATTGTTTTGATTGGTTTTGGTTTTATTTCAAAAAAGTGGACGCTTTCAAAAGTGATTGGAAAATAAATTATTTGTGATAAATAATAATGATAATCAGTATATTTAAATTTTATTATAAAACTTAGAATAAAAATAAAATTTAATTCAATCCTTGATCGATTTTGTAGAAGAGTGAATTTTAATGAGTACTATTATCTGCTATTATATAAAAAGAACAAAAATATATACAAAAGTGCAAAAATGATATTTTGGAATACTAAGAAGCGAGAGAGAGAAATTGTTAGGCAATCTTATAATAGGTAGTAAAAAAGCATACATTATTCATTACATTCTATTTTTTATTAATTTGTGTTAATAATCAGATTTTAATTGATTCTTTAATTTAAATGAGGTTACAATTCCAAGTTCTTGTTGTTGTTGTCAATGGAAGACTTGTTAGGAGAAAGCAAACTTCCTGTTTGACACTTCGAAATGTCGTCTAATGAGCGAAGGCGGAATCTACATCTGGAGAAGTTCTCCGGATATGTTCACAAATCTCATAAACGTAAAAGAAAATCAGGAAGATCAAGAATTAATAGTTTTAATTTTACACATTTGACAAACAATAATTGGTCAAGTGAATTAGTTTTATAATGTCAAAAATTGCCACTCTTTTTAAAAAAGCATCACCAATAAAAGAAATACACGCACCAACTAAAAAAAATGAGGATATTTCAATTTTATCCGAACAGCAAAATTTGAAAAGTTCTAGTTCAAGTTTACGTCGAGAAGAAAATCCAAATATAGAAATTTCACCTAATGTTAATGAGGAATTAAATTCAAAAATATTTTCAAAAATGGTAAATGGGAAGGAGATAAATAATAATCAAGAGAAAAAAAGAACTGAAATAAATTTAAATCAAGAATTAAATGGAAAATTAAATCAAGAGGATAAACATTACAATCAAGAGAAAAATAAAAATACGTTTGTAATTATATGAAAGTAAAATTTTATGAAATTTATACATGTATAGCAATTTTTTATTAATATCTTTGTTTATAGGCCAGATCTAATGTACAACTTCTAAAACCAGGGAAATCGAAGCTTGTGGCACCAACAAGAACAAAAATGTATTTTGAAGAAAATCGACAATTTATTCCTAATAAATATAAACTTTCTCCTTCTCCATTGCCTAAAAAACGCAGGAAAATGACATCCTTAAAAAAGGATAATCGGAAGATGACTGGAAACGTGAATATTTACATTTGCTCTGAAAGTACAGAAAATCCAGTGAAGAAAAATGAACTGTCAAAGAAAAAGAGTTTGAAAACGAGTTCAGAAACAACGATGGTAGCTTCTGCATCGGATGATACTTCTTATTTTTCTTCCACAGACACACTGAGTAAAAAATTAGTAAAAAATGAATCAATAAATACGACAAAAAAAGAACGAAATAATAATTTACAGGAAGACTTATCTGTTACGGAAGAACAGGAAAATGGGAATAAACTTTTGTGCTTATGTAAAAAAAGTAAGAAGGACACTATTTATGGAAAATCTTCTTCTAGTCTTGAGTGTTTGTGTGATGATATGAGTTTCAATGATCTGCAATTAAAGTCATCTGAATTATCGAGTTCTGAAGATTCTATCTCAAGTGGGTTGAAAGTTATCAGCTCCCTGGCATACAATCGAGAATCGAGTTTAAGGTCTTATGAGCGATTAAGTAAGTTTCATTCCAAGATATTTTGTAGATGCTGTAATTGTGATGTAAAAAATGGTAAGAATGACGAATTTAAAGACGAGAAGGTTAATGAAAAACGAGATTTTGAAGAAAAGGATAAAGTGGATGAAACAATTGGAGATAGAGATGAAAATAAAGATAAGAATAGAGAAGAAAATCAAGAAGAAAACAAAGATAAAAATCAAGAAAAAAGTAAAGATGAAAATAAAGATACTAAAGAAGATTTAACGGATGAAACTCAAATTATTGAGGAAGGATACAATCTAGACAAGAATGTTGAGGAGAAGGAATTTTCGAAAGAAATGGAAAGAAGTTTGATTACTCGAGATCAAAATAATCCAATGAAAATTCACTCTCCAGGAAATTCTCGAAATATCAATAATTATCGTAGATTAGGAAAAAAATGTTCTCAAAGAAAAAAGGAATTATCTGTAGATGCCAACCAAAATTTATCAACGATAGCTGAAGACATTTCTGACAAAGGTTCATAGTTAATAAAAAGTTTGTTTAATTTTATGGATGTGAATTTATTTACTAGGTAATTTTAATGATAATAGTCATTATTTTTAGATAACAGGAAGGCAACTTTAACTTCTATAAAAACTCCAGTTTCAGGGTATCTAAACGCTTTTCAGAGACGAAATTTAATTTCACAAGCATGTGCAGATAAAGGAAGACAAAATCCTGAAAATTTACAAGAAGAAAAAAGTAAAAGAAATAGTTTGCTACATCAGTCTTTACAAAAAGTTCACAAATTGCTGTTTAAATCAAAACTTGGAGTTGCACTTGCTCGTAGAAAAGGTTTGGATTATTTTAGTAAAGAGGATAATGCTAAATTAGATTCAAAAGAGGAGCTGAGGCTACATGATACAAGAGAGTATGAAAAAACTACTGGGAATTTAAAAAAGGATCAAAATACTTATGATCCCAAAGATGATCAAAAGACTTTTGATTTTAACCAGGATCAAAAAGCTGTAGATTCAGAAAAGGATAAAAAAACTTTTGATTTCAACCAGGATCAAAAAGCTGCAGATTCAGAAGAGGATAAACAAACTGGTGATTCACGAGGGACTGAAAAACTTAAAGATTATAAAATTTCCCATAAGAAAATTCCGCATGAATGTGATTGTTGTCCTTGCAATAAAAATAGAGAAGAAAAAAGTCATTTTTTACCTGAAAATTGGAAATTTGATGGAAATCTTCACGGATCAAATATTAAGTGTTGCCACCACTGTGAAAAATTAGAAACAGATTATGTTTCTCCTGAGAAGTCTAAAATGCAAATTCGATGTTGTTGCCATAGACAAATTGATAAAGATCAATCAATCCATTATGAAAAATCTTCAAACATGTCAAAATGTGTGTGTCGTTGTCAGGGGTCATTAATAAGCGAATGCAATAGTGCAAAATACAGTAAAATATCCAGACCACTTTGTATCTGTTCTCGAAAAGCAAATCAAAAATCTGTTCATCAAAATCTAATTGAAAAATGCTGTTATTGTAATTTACCAACACATATCTGTAACTGTAAACAAATTATAGATTCGGAGGAAGAATCACATTTCTTGAAAAATTATTCTAAATCCAAACCCTATGGATCCGAAATACTGCCTTATCAGAGGCTTAGTGTTTTTTCAGATGTCATGAGTGAATTGCAACAGAAAATTAGTGGATCAATGTGGTGTCATCTCTGCAGAAGAGAACCTTGTTGTTGTTGCTTCCAAGAAAATGTTGAGTATAATGAAAAAAGAAATGGAAGTCAAAATAGTGGACCACAAATGATTATCTGGTACTTATTTTAAAATAAATTTCAAATTACTCAACACTTAAATTATGCAAAATCATACAATTAATTTCTCTTTCTCTTTTTTTAAGTCCAGTAATTCAAGAAGAACATTCAATCATTGAAAAAGATAAAAGAAAATCAATAGTTCAATCAGATAATTGCAATTATATGGGAGATAGGAATCGTGGTTTGGCTTCTCGTATCTGTGACTTTTGCAGAACATCTCCTTGTCGTTGTCGAAGATTTAAATCTACTTATGGAAAACAACTTAA
>JAUESI010000029.1:8253462-8276026 GCA_032275145.1 Synergus laeviventris
GAAGGAGAAGAAGAACTAAAATTATTTTCTATTTTGATCCATTATTTTGATAACCGTTTAAGATATACTCTTCTAAGATAGAATTTATTTGATAGAATAAACTTATAGCAGGCAAAAATTCTCCTATAGATTTCATAAATACTTTTAGTCTATAAATTATTCTATATTTGTATACTCTTAACTTTAAGAATTTGTCCAGAGACTATTCAAGACTAGAATATAACAGCCTATATAGTTGACATTGTGGGCATAAATTAAGACCGAGTTAGATAATTTCTTAACACTCTATTCGTTTTCATTGACTTTTAGCATTTCCATAAGACTCTTTATACATTACTTACGGATACATTTTTACGGTCAGATAAAACGTCATTAAATACGATTAAATTTTACTTTTTTCATTTATATCCTCTTCTTTTCCAATATATAATAATAAGTCTCAATTCTAAGAGCATCGATAATTCTAACTCAAGGTATATGAAATTGGACGAAGAACTGAGAGACTCAGATTGAAATATTTACAAAAGATCAAGTGCCTCAGATAATTGGCCCTCAACGACTTTTTGAAAGTTCGATCGTTGAGATCGAATTTTCGTAAGTTTTCGTGATTTTTTTGTCCAAATTACCCGAGGTTCATAGCGACGCAAGATGCGCAAGAATGGTTATTATTGTCATCATAAAAACGATTCAGCACCTTAGCCCGACTGCTTTTTCGTCTCAGTCCTTTTCCTCCCTCTTCTCTTTGCATCTTTTCGTCCATTGCACACTTTCTCCCTTCATTTTCGCTTTTTCCTTCTACCCCCTAATTCCTTTTCCCGCACCGTATTTTACAAATATTGCTTACATTAGATTATCTCTTCAATATCTTTAACTGTAGTACTATATCGTACGCACTATACAATGACGACCTTTGGACCCGTGACGAGAAATCCAAAAAATACAAGATTTTACGATTTCGCCCGATTATAAGTTAATTTTCTCCTTTCTCCTGAGGGAAACTCAGAGACAACGGGGAAATTATGGAATAGGAGAAATGGGAAATTGATTTGTACCACGCTGATTGCAGGTGATTTATGGGTCAAATTACGATCATCGGAGGACAAAATAACACTCAACTTGCGCACATTTTTGGCCCAGTGTCAACTAGCATGATCAAGAATATAGGCTAACTATTATTTAGGTAACTTCTTCAGTTAGGCTACAACTTTAATGACGCTGCATTGGGCCAAAATCAAATTGACGCGAAAGAACGAAAGTGATCAGAAGCCCTCCTTATATATTGTATAAGTAAATTAAAGCAAAACAATTTCACAAGGAGGACTATCTTTTGAATTCAAGTATTTTCCTTCTCTTTGATAAAGTTCTGCTTCTGTCCTCACTTTCGCGATGCGAGATGCCACTTTTCTTAATTTCTAATAATAAGACTTTCACGCTCCAGCTGAGCATAAATGAATCGAACACTTGGTCATGAGACTTAAAACTTTGGTTCTCAGAGTTGAAGGCCAAATTGAATTGTCTTTACTACATCCTCTGGCTGAACTAGTCTCCGGGTTTTCTTCAAGAGGTCCAATCGGGTGTCGCCTTGGATTTGAACTTCTTTTCGGCATTCGTTAATGATGCCAAAGTGACGATGATGAAATGGAATGACGAATGCATGATGAGGATGATGAAGAATGATGCGGATGCGTGAAAGAGCGGATGTGTATGTCGCATTATGATAAAGAGACACCACAGATAGAAGTTAAGAGTTTCTACACGCTAGAAATGCTCTAGATCTTTCTAGGACTGTATGTGCACATGACAACATCGAAGGAACCAACTCTTAAACTCGTCGGGTACTTATCTGCTCTCCTGTGCTTTCTCGGAATTCGTGCTCGCTGCTGCATTTTGGATCACTTTTTTCATTGGCTTCGTCCTGTAACATTGAAATTGAAGACAAAAATCTTGTTTCGTGTTTAAAGCCTGAAAATAACATATGGATTATATAACTATACATACCCGTTTTTTCCTTTGTTCATGAACTGATCTAGATGTTTGTTGCCAACATCGTCCTGATCGACCTCTTCGATAACAGGCTCAAGTATGTTCTGGAGGGATTGAGGCGCCGCTTCGAAATTCGAACTGCTTGACTCTGATGACAATTCTATGCTTCTTTCGTCCTAAAAATCATTTCATTATTAGTCACTTAAAATGGGAACATACATAGTATACTTCTGAATAAAATATACTTCTTCTTTCAGCCTCTCAAGCAGCATTTTCCTCTCAGCTTTGAGCTTCCCTGCTTGTTCGATTTGAGTCACAGTTTTGAGGCCAGAAAGTTCCAACAGGGCTAAATGAGCATCTTTTTCTGAAACTGCAGCTTTCAGAGCTTCACGTCTGTAATAAAAAAAGTCTTGGATCAATACCATATACTTTTAAAACATCTAAGTTTAAACAGCCTATAAGTAATCAATAATCACTTACTTCATCTGATGAAGATCTTCCAACTGTGTTGATCTTTCCTCAGCAAGACGTTCAAGCTTTTTTTCCGACTTTTGAAGTTTAGTCAACAAAGGTCTGCAGGTGGGACATTTCAAAGCATACACTGTCTGCATAGAAGCTATTCGCTGTTCCAATTTTTCTATCTAAAAGAAAAAAGAATCTTTCAAATTATTAGATCAACAGTTAATATAATTAACTCTCAAAAAGTAAACCTACCTTTTCAAGTGCACTTCTCCTTGACTCCATCTCAATCTTCAGCTTCTTCTCTCCCTCTGTAGTGATGATTACACTTTCCTTCAAAGCTTCGATCAGTTCTTCAATCCTGCTTCTCTTCTCCCTGATATCTGTTTCCAGCTCCTTTTCCCGGTCCTCCTTCTCCTTAACAAGACTTACAAGTTCCTCAATCTGCTCCAGATCAATCCTCTCATTAAAGGCTCTCTCCAACGAATCGATTTCCTCCTCCAGTTGCACGACTTTCTCATCCCGCACTCGTATTTCTTCCTTCAAGACTCCAACATCCTCAGCCTCGTATTCTCCCAATTCTTTCTCCAGTTTGCTCATTTCCTTTTTCAATTTATTCAACTTATCCTGCCACTCAACAACTTGCTGTTCATATTCTTGGATCCTGTTGTCCTTTTCTGATAGTGCATGCTCCATCTCCTTCATCTTCTGCTCTTTCTCCATCAGATGTTTGCTAATAGAAGCCTTTTCATCTGCCTCGAAATCAATCTCAACCATCGTCCCACAATCTCGATGATCTATTCTACTTTCTCTTTTCTTCACCTTTCCATCATTCCGCATGGATTCCTTCTCAAGAGTATCAATTCGCTTCTGCAACTGATCTGTCCTATCTTCTCGATCTTTGAGCTTCTGCTTCAGAACATCTACATTATGCTCCTTAACATAATCCTCCAAGTGAGTCACCATTTCCTCCAATTCCATGATCCTCTCTTTTTCAATCTTCATATCTCTTTCTCCATTCATTCGAATCCAGTCTTCGAGTTCTTGAATCCTTTGGCTTCTATCAGCTAACTCACACCTAAGATCATGCAGTTCCTTCACGTCAGGGTTGTGCTTCAGGAAATCTTGGAACTCAGTAACTGTGTCTTCAAGTTCCTCGATCCTGTTCTTTCTTTTTTCAAGCTCGACTGCTAATTCTTGTATGCCTTCTGGATTGGAATGTCTCTTGAGAAGTTTCTTCATCAGCGTCATGTCTCGTTCAAGTTGAAGTATCTTGCGATTTTTCGTCTCAATTTCACGCTTCCAGGCTTCTCTACCTTCGGCTTCACCACTTTTAGCTTCTTTGGAATTCGGTTGGTTGTGGTGGTTCCTCGTGTTTTGGGTCTATGTCAGCAGTTTTGCACAAAACACAGAATCCACATTGAAAACGAAAAGAAGGGTAAAAAGAGGAATTTACTCTCACAAGGCAAACACGTCACAAGTGTGTCTTTGAATGGATACAAACGTATACATGGCCGCAGAGTCTCTTTGGCCTACTTGAATTTTTTTACTTTTTTCAGCTAACTGCATTCTTTCGCTATATTTATCTACACACGTATATACATATGTATATGTGTATTATTGATCCGGTAATAATTAATATTATTGTTGTCGTTATCCTCTTCATTATGTTTAGCTTCGTTATCGTTAATTCTATCGTTAAGTACGTCAACAATGGTCATGTAGCATTACGTAAAATAATTATTGTGTCAATAGGTTGTTCGTTAGGTTATACTTTAATCTCGCTTAATACGCAAATTGTACTGAAATTAAAGGAGAAGTTGTCTCCAACAAAATTCGACCTTAGAAGAAGCTTTTTAAGAATCCGGCGGGTCCAGCCTGTTACGTTTTTCCATTCATCGACGGAGAATTTTAATTTGACAATTAAGCAACATGCAGTAAACAAATAGAATATAAGAGCAGTTACGTTTACATCAAGAGGTTTGGGATAATTTCGTTGTTATCAGAAATCCAGGAGAGCATGAAAATTGAAGAAGACAAGAGTTACTTGAGTACTAGAAAAGTTCTATAAATATATTAAAATCGATTCTTTGTTATTAGAATAACTCGAGTTATATTTCATGTAATAGGATATAATTAGAGCAATACTGACCTCTTGTTGATGTGCAGCTGCGGCTTGTTTTAACTTGGCTTGTGCGGCTTTCAGTGCTCTGAAACAAATAAAAATTTCATTTAAATGACAATTAAATGAGAATTTAATATCAATGACTAATTATCTTCATCATTTTCACTTACTCCTGCAGATCTCTGATCTGTTTCTCTTTTGTGTTTTGCTCCTCTTGAGACATTTGCACCAGATGCAATAATCTCTCTGTCTCCTGAGTACTTCTTCCTGACTCTTCTTTCGCCTTTTCCAGTTCCTTTTCTGCAATTTCCAGCGTCCTCTGCAATTCTGCCAATCTTTTGTCTGGTGACCCACCGCTCTGTAACATTTAAGAATTGCAATATAAATATTTTTTTCAATTACATTTTGCCCAGTTATAATAATTTAATCTTTATCGTACTCTTTGCAACTGTTGTTCGAGCTGGTCCATCTTTGCCTTCCTCTTCTTCAACTCCTGGTCGAGATTTTGGAGAGATCTTTCCTTTTCTTCTATCGTTCTTGCTTTTTGATCGACTGACCTTGCTTTTTCCTCCATATGTCTCCTTTGTTCTTCCATCTGTCTTCTTTGATCCTCCAATTGCTTTCTTTCTTGACTAGTGTCGCCGCCAGCTTTCGCGGGTGAAGCTTGTAGCTTCTTGTTCGCTTCGTGAAGATCGACCTGCACGAAAATATGATAAATTAATTACATTCATCTAAATTAGCTGCAATTATCCAATTTTCACTTTCAAACCACAATTTCCAGTCCTCATAGAGTTTATCGTGAATTTCAGTGTGAAAATGGACACTATTTAACAGACGGTAGAAAAATCCATGCGATAGAAAAAGAGAGATGAATAGGAAGAAATGATAAATTATTAAACTTATTGCAATTACTTGAGAGACCAAAATGGTAATGTTAATGAAATATTTTCTGATAATATATAATGTTCTGTAATTTTTAAAGATCTTCGTAAAATTCATTTAATGTTTCCATTCTTTGTCTTTCGGTTTTCATTTCATATATTGGTCTAACTTATTGTCTAAAATAATAAATTTTTATATCGAATAAACTAATGCAGCTGTAATTCGCAAAATAATAATGAATAATAGTATCGCATTTCTACGAGAATGTAAACCATAATGATCATATAATGTCTATTTCAGTGACGTATTGGGAAATACAAAATAAACCATAAGCGTACAACGATACATATATATATATATATGTACAATAGAATCTAAGGCACGACGCAGGTGCACTGAAGCAGTGCATGCTCTCGTGGGGGTCTCGATGCAGTAAATCGATAATACAAAATAATGTTTCACGCGCGATATTCTGACAGTGCGTGCTCGAAACCTTACAAGGAAAATGAGTTTCAAATTACTTTTTTTTTTTCAGAAATAGATCATTATCAAGTATATTTTAGTATTTTCTTTTCAAACTAATGTTTATATTTTGTTTATATATTTCTTCAAATTAAATTACCACTTGAATTCTTTTTCACTGTAAGACCTCAGTGAACCCACAACAACAAGATTCGACGACAATAATCGCACATAAGAATAAAAGAGCCTAAAATAATAAATAACAAAACGATGATTATGCAGAAAAGAAAAGATGAATTGCAACTGATTTTTCTCGCTGCAGATGATAACAGGGCGACGAAAGTACTAAAGTGGCGAAGTGAGAGGTGCATAAAAAATTGTGCATCACAGTGAGCGTGCTGGGCTTTCGAGCTCTGAGTTGTCGTCTGTTTTTTGCAGAAATTCACCAACGAGCGATCTTCTAACCTGATTTTTCTGCAGCTCCTGACACAGCATCTCGATTTGCGCTTGGAACCGTTCACGTTCAACTGTCGCCTGTTGAACTTCTTCTTTCGCTCGCTCCAGGTCCTTTCGCAGTCTCGCAGCTTCTGGTCCATTCTGCTGAGTCTGCTGATTCTGCTGCTGAAGATTAGCCTGCATTTGTTGAATCTGCTGCTGATGTGCGTGCAGCTGTCGCTCCATAGTCTGCACCCGTTTCTCAGCATTATCAGCCCTCTGCTTCTCAGTTTCACAAGTCTTCCTCCAATGCTCGATCTGCTCTTTAGAGGCAGGAGCGCCCGAAGCTGCGGCAGCGAGTTGCTTCTGCATCTCTTGAATAGTCTTCTCCGCTTGTTCTGCACGCTGTTTCTCCTTGTTTTGATTCTGAGTGAGAGTTTGGACCTGCTGAGTGAGGCGATGAATCTCTCTGAGTTGAGCCTCCATTGCTTCTTGCGCAGCTCTGTCCGGAGTCTGATTTTGTGCCCTCTGCTGCAGCTGCTGCAGTTGTTGAACTTGCTGTTGCAATCTGCGTACCTCTTCCCTCTGCTTCTCGCCTTCCGCTTCGCTAGTATTTAACTCCTGTTGGAAGTTCATTAGCATATCCTGAGACTTCTCTAACTGAATAACTAGCTGATCTCTCTCAACTTGCAACTGCTTCGCTTCGGCTTCCAGTTTCTCTTTCGCCTTTTCAACCTTATCTGCGTGTTTTTCCCTGTTTTCGTGAATCGCTGCCAGTTTATCTCGATCTCTCTGTGCCAATTGAAGCTCGTGCTGAAGGCGATTGATCTCCTCGTTCCCAGCCATCTGATGATGCTGCTGAGCCCGTCTGAGCTCAACCCGAAGCGCGTCCCTCTCGTCCCTGAGAAGCGTCATTTCGCTCGTCAGTCTCTCCAGCTCTTTCTTCGCTACCTCCGCAGCTTCCTGGAACTTGGTGATATGCATCTGAGACTTCTCCAGTTCCTTTGCAAGTCGACCAGCTTCCAACTCAACTTGGTCCCTTGCTGTGATCGCTTTATCGAGACTTGCTCGCAGCCTCTCCACCTCAATGCTGGCACTTTCTGATCTCGTTTTACCTTCAGTCTGCATAAGTCTCTCCAAACGAACGATCTCCACCCTCAACTTCTCATTATCCGCCTCCAGGGCATCTGCTCGGACCTTCATCTTGTCATATCGGTCCTTTATCTTCTCAGCTTCAATTCTAGCGCGTTCAATCTCCCCTCTATTCTTTTCCTCCACAGACTTAACCTTCAAGGCTTCGTCTCGAGATCTTTCAAGCTGCAGCTGCGATTCATGGAGCTTTGCTTCCAGGTCAGCGATCAATGACTGACACCTCTTGAGCTCGTTCTCTCGCACTTCCAGGCGCTCTCTGGTCCTCTCCAGATCCTGCTGGAGTTTACTACCCTCGCTCTGCCACTTCTCATGCTCATACTGGTATTTACCTCGAACGCCCTGCTCCCTTTCCAAGTCGGCGCGCAACCTTGAGGCTTCTTGCTCCGCTTTCCTTGCTCGATCGAGTTCTGCCAGGGTCTTCTCCAAACGATCTCGGAGTCTCTCATTATCTAGCTTCGCTCTCTCGAACTCGTCCTTCTGGCGTTCCGTGGTCTCTTGATATTTTCCGAAACGCGCTGCATACCTCTCGCTTTCATCTCTCGAACTCTCAGCTTCCGCTCGCAGTCTTTCCGCCTCCGCCTGAGCCTTCCGGACTTCAGCTTGCTGGCGATCGTGTTTCTCGTACATTTTCTCGAGCTCGAGTTGCATTCGAGCAAGTTCCTCTTGCGTCTTTTCTGTCGCGGCTTGAGCTTTGTTCAACTGGGATTGAGCCCTCTCGAGCTCGAAACTTATCCTCTCGTTGTCAGCCACCAGTTTTTCTCGCTCGTTTTGCAGACGACGCATCTCGATTTGAGTCTTCTCGTACCTCTCTCGAACCATCTCGAGATCGACGGTTAACCGATCCAGATCTTCCTTGGATTTCTCCTCGTGTTCTTTCGTACGACCGAGTTGCAGAGCAGATCTGTCGTACATTTCTTGCACTCGAGATAATTCTTCCTGGGCCTTTCGAGCTTCTTCTCTGCTTTTCAGACCCAGCATTTGTTGCTTCTCTGCTTCCAGCTCCAGACGATCCTTGTCTGACTCCAGAACTTCGATTCGATTCTGCAACCGGTAAACCTCGCTTTGTGCCCTGTGAATTTAGAAAAATTATATTATACATTCTCTTCTATATACATGTATATTTTGACTCGATAAATCTACATTTTTCAGAGCTTAAAGAAGTATCTACCTGTCATACTTCTCCAATAGTTTTTCACACTCTTTATTGCTGTTTTCTCGTTCTTCATGGGCCTTGTTCAGGGTGTACTGAGCTTTCTCCATCTTCTCCTTTATAATTTCAATTTCTGTTAAGGCGTCGTCTCTCTCAAGCTATCAACAGAATATATGATATTTAGCACAAAAATTAGATTAAAAAAAAGTTAAGTTAACATTCCTGGAAGAAAATATTTTTCTATAATGATATTTTCATACTCTTGGTCTCATTAGTCTAAACTACATACGCATAATTTTTGTTGGGCTGTGTGAGCTTTCTCCCATCGATCCTTCACTAAGTCGAGTTCAGACAAAGCATTTTCCTTATCACGCTGCAGTTTCACAGTCTGGCTTTGTTGGAACTCCAGCCTCTCATGCAGTTTTTCCATTTCCTCTTGGAAGTTATCCCGTTCCTTTTGTAGTCGTTGCATAATAATCTGCCGAGGAAAATATTTTATGAAAGAACGTCTGCTTGCATGAGAATAATCGACTTAAATAAAATTTCTATAGCCTTCTGTTATAAACAACAATTTCTTCTCAAAAAACAATCCAATTCAAAAATTTTACCTGAGCTTTTTCGTATTTGTCCTGAAGACGATCAACGTCCAGTTGAATTGTTTCTCGCTCCTTTTGCATTCTAGTCGACTGTCCAAGAGCCTTATCCAATTGACTTTGCAGATTTTCGAAGTCATAGTTCTGTTTCTCTTTCTCCATTTGCATCTGTGCCATAGGAATAAAAATAATCACATCAAACAGAATTGCATTATTTATTTATTAGAAACTACAGAATTGAATTTAGTATACTAACTCTACGAATTTCGGCTTGAGCCTTCTCCCACTTTTCTTGCAGCTTGTCTACCTCGCTCTGAGTCTTATCCAGGATGTTTTGTACTTTGTCCTGCTGGAGTTGAGCTTTGCCCAAGGTGGCTTGAGTCCGCTCAAGCTCTTCCCGAGCCTTTTCAAGCTCAGCCACAGCCTTATCCCTCTCGGAGTGCAACCGAGCTACAGTTGCCTGTGCACGGTCGTACTCGTCGCGTAGGCTTTCTTGTTCAGTCTGAGCGTTCTCCAGTCTTGCCTTGAGCCGGTAGACTTCGCCTTGACTCTTCTCAACCTGAAGAAAAATATTTAAAAATATTTAAAAATATTAACACATTAAACTATTCATTTGAATCCGAAGTCCCAGGGGAAAATGGCACGAACCTTTTCTTGAAGAGCAGCTGCTTCAGCTCTCGCTCTCTCACTGTCAGCCTGAGTGACTCTGAGTTCAGCATGAGCTCTTCTGAGGTCGGTGGAGGCTTTTTCAGCTCGCTCTTGAGCTCTATCCATTTCCTGAGAAGAGTTCATCGTGCTTCTACCAAAAGTGGTTTGCGACCTTTCTATGTCATGCCTCAGCCTCTCGTTCTCCAGCTCCAGTCTCGTCAACTTCTGCTTGGCAGCCTCCCAATCTGCCCCACTACGACCAACTTCTGATGCCGCCTTGTCCAACTCTGCTTTGCTCTTGCCCAGCTCAGACTGGGAACTCTCTAACTTGGCTTCCAGACGATCCTTTTCGGCCAAAGCTCTTTCCAAGCGTGCTCCAAGTTTCTCCACCTGATTCAAAAAGAAATTTTAATCATACATCCACAATCCACATATAACTAGACCTAGATTTAAACTATTCTCATCGGAAATTCCAAAAATGTCTCTTTTCCACATATACAACATTTTCTAAATCTAGAAACACATCTCCAGTATAGCATACCAGCTTATCGGCTTGTCAAAATTTAGGTCAGCGATGTATCATTCAAACATCGTATTCAGTAATGTATCTTACCGGGAATCGGTGCAAGTTATTTATAGAAAAGAAAGGTCTTAGCACAGAACATTCAGAACCAGCGCAATTGGATTTCAGTGAATAATTTATTTTTCTCTAAAGGCTGAGCATTTGACTCTTGTGGATCAAGTTTATGAAAAAATTATTTGAAATGTTGTTGGCTTGAGAAGAGATAGTGAGTTAACTTCAATGTCGTGAGCTTTAAAGTTCGAGTCTTATTTCACACAGTATAAATTGAATTAGTTTGAAATTATTACTTACTTCCGACTCTAAAGCGTGGATTTTCATTTTATACTCTGCAATTTCTCGTTCATGAAGCTCTCTTTCTTCTTGCTTTTCTTGTTCTGCACGATCTCGCTGTTCTCGCAACTGTGCCATTTGCTTTTCTTTGTCACCAATTGCTTCCTCAAGACTACTTAGAGCACCTTCGCTGCTACAATGATGTGCCTGCATTGCTGTCAAGCGAGCTCGAGCCATGTCGACTTGATTGTCCTTTTCTTTTAGTAGGTCTTCCAAATTTTCAATCTAGGATAGTTCGAAATTTTTTAGTAAACTGATGAAAATACAATTTTCCAAGCACTCATCATTTTTTGATCAAATAAATCCGATTCATAAAAGATTTCTTTATATTTAGTTGACTTAGATTAATTAATGAAAGCTGACATACTCTAATTCTTTATTCATACAAAAACTTGCTGTTAAAACTGGACTTTTGTTCATAAATAAGCGAAGTTAAATTTCAATCAATACGTACCTAATTCTGGATATATTTCTCCACACGAAAAAAGATGATAAAGGAGGATAGAATAAAATTGTGGAGAACATAAAATAGATAAAAAATAAGGCGGAATTGTACTTTATTTTTAAAATCTATAAATTTGAGTTGAACAAAATCATCAAACGAATGAGAAATCTTACAAATAATACGATCTTACAACATCTTACAAAAATAATACGATTCTTACACAAAGTGCACAACAATATAAACATAAAAAAATCCTATAAAATGTACAAAATCATACAAAATACAATAAAATATGTATAAATGGTACAAAAATCGTATGGTAATGGAGTGCCATAAAGAAATAATTATAAAATAAAGGCTTATAATAAACTTAATAGGTACATCTAATAAACTTAACATAAACATAACAAATATATTGCGTGATAAAATTCAAGTCTAAATTTAAATTAATTTCCTTTTCGGAGTATATAATTGAATAAGCTTCTGATGTTTGCTGAATACATAATAACCACAGGGTTAATTCTACCATAAAAGTTAATTATATAAAGCGTATATTGCAGGAATCAACATAAATAATGGAATATATCAAATTACTATATTACACTTTGGCATTTACGTAATTACAACTAATGATTGCCTTATTGCCTTATTTATATTAAAGTCTATAGTCGATTCGTCCTGTTACTACAATCTTCTATAATAACATACTATAGATGGAACATTCAAAATAACTCAATATTGTAAAGAAAAGTCTGGTTGCAAGACAAAAAGTGGTTCTAAAAAAAGCTTTTTCTTTCTATAGTTCTATTTATTGAAAAAACGAATTTTATGTAGAAAATTATTTATGTAGAAACGTACACCAATCCAGAAAGTATAATCAACTGAATGTGTTGTATTTAGGTGAATAAAAACGTCATGCATGCATGGAGTAAGAAAAATAAATGATAAAAAGGCGAATTTAATTTGGGAAAAGATAATAAAGAACACAGTATTCTTACTATCATCAGTGTATTCATGATAGGAAGAATAATATAATCTGGAATTGCTTACCTTGCGTTGAAGAACGTTGATCTTACGATCCTTAATGTCCATGTGATCCTTCAGTTCCGTCAATTCAGTGTTGAAGCGATTTCGTTCCTGATGTGCCTGCATCGCTTGTTGTGTTTTCTTCTCGATCAGTCGGTTCTTCTCGTCTAGCCGTTGCTTCATTTCCTCCACCTGCAGAAATAAAAGCGCATCGCGATGCTTGTTTGGAGAACATTATAATTATTTATACAACATGATAGTATTAACTGTCTATATTCAGGATAGAATATCCATCTACTTCTATCTCATCTTTAATCTACAATATCCTCTTTCGTTTTGAATCTTCACTTTTATCTTTTTTGAAGTAAAGTACCAAGTCTATCCTTTTCAATCCATCCAATTTAACCATATCTATCCTTTTCTAAACTGGGATTGCTAATGAATGTATGGTAAATGTCAAGATAATGTTAGAAGATGATGACTTACATCTGCTTGGAGCATATTGTAATGTTCCTCTTTAGCACAAAGAGATTCTTTAAGGACGCCTATGTGTCTCTGGTAGTCCTGATGCTGTTCCTCCAAAGTCCTCATTTTGGCAGACATCCCTAAGAGTTCCTGGTCCCGACGCTGCACTTCTGTTCTGAGCTCATCCAGCTGCGAAAAAGAGCCGCCGTCCAGGAAAAATCAATCTCTTGTTCCGGCAGCCGAGTGACAGTAAAGAGCTCGTGGTCTTCCTTCCACCTAGCCCGAGTATGTCGACAGTAGGCAGGCATCGGTTCAGTTCGTATCATCTTCATCCTAACCATAATCTTTTCTACCCCCGACCACAATTTAAAAAACTACTCCCGAAACGATCTTCATTATCATTTTCCCTTGAAAAACGTTATCAACCATTATCAATTTCCTTACTCTCATCAACTGTCTCATTCTTACAGAGTTACTTTTCTAAAAATGTCGTTTGAATTTAACGACGAACGAGAAACGGGATGAAATGTCTTCATACTCGGGCAGGGCTCGCAACATGCAGCGACAGACCATCGAAACAAACAGTGTTTCTGTATTGCAGGTAGATAGATAGGGTAGTTGGTAATTAGGCAGGTTGGTGTTGATTTGTAAAAAACGTAGGTGTCATGTTCAATTGTTCAAGTGTCAGGATTTCGAACTAGGATCGTGTCTCTCTGTACCCTAGTTGTTCGAACTACGCTTGTTGTTCTGGGAGCGTGTGGGTCCGATGCGAAGTCTCTGAAGGTCAAGTGCCTAAGTACCTTGCATTCTATAGTCATGATCATGAAACATGAATCATGCCTTTAGTGAGATTTTGCATCGCAAAAGCTAGGTTCGTGTGTAAACTAGATCTAATCTAACATCCAGAGTCAGAAAGCACGTCGAGAATTTCTTCTCATGAGATCAATTTACTATTAATCCACGAGCAGATGTTCTCCCACGTGCTTTCAGATCGACCGACGCTACCAGATCACGGATTTTCTCGAATGTCGTTTTCACGTTGATCCTCGACTTTCGAACTCGAGGAAGAATCAGTAGTCTTCAATTTATATCTGTCTCCAATTAAAATATGTTTTCAATTAGAAGTTCTCTTCAAGAAACATACGCGATCTACCGTCTATCTACATACGTACAGATAACTGATCTCTGTAAAATTGTAATTATCAGTATATAAAGGTAGCAGTAATACAGTTCATCAAGAAACTACTAAACGTCAAACTCTTGAAATTGGTGTAATTACGATTCTCCAGAGGCACTACGATACAACAGACTTCGTTACGTAACGTAGAGGAAAACGAAGGAAAGGTAGAGACTCGGAAGTGCGTCAGTGGATGAGATATCCTTACCTCCTCAGAAAGCTAAAATATCGGGCACCACATTTAATATGCTTTGCTCATAATGGACACCTATCTCCGAGTTTCTTCCGTCGCTTAAATTTATCATCAAAACTTGCAACATTAGCTCCGATTAAGGTATATTTAGAGTAGAATACAATATTGTATGATATAATATCTTTATGGTGCTAATAGAGCGCCGGAAGTAATCGGAATAGGAAGCCACATTTGCTACCTTTAACTTAGCACTAGCTTATTCTAGACTTATATACTAGGTTGATCTTATATCCTAATGGAATTGAAAGTCGTTATATTTGGTTCATCTTAAAGGCAAACTCTGTGTACGTATTTCATTGTCAATACCGTAGAACCAGTAGAGACTCATTCACTAACGTTTCGTCAGTTCTGATGAATAAAAATATCTCTACGAAATCTGACTAATTAGAACCATTAGAAATGGCACTATAAAAGAGTCTCCACTGTCCAAAAACCGATCAACGCTTCCTCTTAAGTCTCCAAGTCGAAAGAAAACATTTTGGGTTTGCTCTGGGAAAGGTACCAAGAATGCGAGGGAATAGAGTTAGAAACAGAGAGAATAAGAGTGTTTCGTGATAAATCGAAGGCTGTAGACAAACCAAATAAACGTCTTTCTTCTTGGTTGGAAAAATTACAAACTTCTCCCTCGACCTGCTTGAACTCTCCTTTGTACTTTTCACCTTTCCAGGTCGAGAAAAATTTGCAATTTTACCTCCTTACCGGATTAGTGACTGAACGGAGGAACAGAAGTGAGAGCGAGAGAGAAGAGAAGCATCCAGTTTTGTGCGCGCATGCATCATGCCTCGTGAGGCGGAAAATTACATGCTCAGTGTTTTGGAAGCTCGGTGCTGGTGATGAAGGGTTTTTGCGTGAAGGGAAGTAGACTTGCACATCGTTTTTCTCAGCTTGGGATTTAAATTGGACTCAAAAGGGCAGGATGCACAGATAAAACAACACAGACATGGAAGCAAACGTTCACCAAACAGTTGATGTGCGGAAAGTTGAGTCAAGTCGGTCGGACAATAAGCGATTTGTCTATGATCGAAGTCGTGGAGCGGAAAAAACTGATGGGAACATAAAATAGAAGGCAAATGGACAAAAAATGGATGGTAAATAACAACAAGAGGGAAATAATAAAATTATGGAGTACGGGTACGTAGATAGAGATAGAGCGCCAAGAATGTGATCGCGGGTGAACGACAGACCAGAAAGCGATGATCTGAGCTGCGACAGATGCGAGGTGGTGGTGATAATGATCAATTATGATTAATTATGATTGATTATGGTTTACTATGGTTCATCATGATAATTGAAAACAGAGGTATCTTCTATAGCATTGAACGTTTAATTGAATGAAAGTAAATAGTTACCAATGGCGCCTTAGATGACTTCTAAATATAACATTATGCACACTGTTAAAAATGGTTCTGTATTGCAATTTACACTTACCATACAAAGCATTGTATAATCGCAAACATTTTTAACAGTGATATGCGAAAATACGAGACATTGTCACATTGGGTTACTGGAGTACCCGGACTGGCGCATGCTATTTTGGACGCAGCGGCAGACAAACGTATGGCAATCACTGTGCTTTATACTACTAGGAACGACTACAAATCTTGTAGCCAACTGAAGCATACTGGGTGTGATGATTGCGATGATCACTACTAGTGCACCAAAATAAAGGCGTGCGCCAGGCCGAGAATTTTTGTAATTTGAAAGAACAAAAGAAATGATGATGTTGCATTCTATAGAAATATGTCTGCTATTAAAAAATATTAAGAAATCTAAGGCATAATTGGTTTGGAAGGTACCTTGCAAGACATCAAAGTCTCTTTGAATTTGCTCAGAAGAATTTGGAGATTTTAAAACGTTATCTTCGGTCTCTGTTACCCCGAGTTGTTCAGATTCCTTAAATAGGATCAGAGTAATTTTGTGTTTTTCTTTTATTTAGGATATAGTTGTTTATTCTATTTATTCTAAAGCCGTACATTGACAGATTCCAAATACCAGAGAACGTCTCTAAGCGAAGACTGTGGAATCGAACAACGTTCCTTCGAGGTTTTAAATTGCAATCAGCTAGGAAAATATACCGATTAAGTTTTTTAATATCTTACCTACAAACATACAGACTCTAATAATTTTGAAATTTGGATAATTTTCTTTCTGTACAGTCAACAATATTCTTAGACATTTCAGGGGTCAACAAGTTCTAAGGCCTAAAACTTTATAGGTACGCAAATGACAGTCGGCTAGCTACCGAACGACTTTCTTTTTCGACCCTTTAGCTGTTTTTTATTTTCGTCCTAAATCGCTTTTCCTTTTCTTTTCTTTTCTTTCCATTTAACTAATTTGTTTATTTAGATATATAGGTATTCATTATCGCTTTGAATTTAGCATATAGAATTTATATCCTTCGGAGGACGATTATGGAAGATACCGTTCATGTGATACTGGCTCCTCGAGCCGTCATCTGTTAACTATACCTTTATCACAATATAAACCTTCGCAGATATCTTATAATTTAATTCGTCCATCTGGAACGAACCCTCAGTCTCTTTTATCTATCTAAATACATCGAGTCAAAAAATAGAGAATTCAGTTTTAAAGTTTCGGACTAAAGAAAAGGAAAGCAAACGACAGGTAAAATACGCGGCTTTAGCGATGGAAGACTAGCCTCGCGCAGTGTCATCTCCCTACATGTATATTATCGAAACGTATTTCATTTAGATGATTGTATCTAAATTATTTCCTCTAAATTATTTTGCCTAGATTATTTTCTCTAGTTATACCTATATGTATATTAAGAGCGTACGATTGTGACACACAAATGCAGTATACTTTCTGATAAATATAATCTGTAACTCCGCTCGCCGTTGCAGTCTCCACCTCCATTAAGCTTTTAGAAAGCTTTTTCTGAGCATCTTCGACATAATATCCCGTTCTACCTTCTAGAGCCTCGTGACGCAACCTTGGTTAGACTTCGACAGCGTCTCGGTGCCCCCTTGGGCCTGTCCTAGAGGGTGTCGTTCTTTTCGATGCGCACGTTGTTGATGAAGAAACTTACTTGACGTTTGAAGTTCATGTCGTGCTTGTTGAAGGTGTGCGCATGGAGGGCGAGTGCTCCGGCAGCAGCGGGTTCAATTTGTTTCAAGTGTCGAAGGTGAGCTTGTTGCTGTTGATACTGATTGGAGTGATGAAGGTGATGCTGCTGGTGAAGCTGTTGGATCGCTTGCTGATGCTGGTGATCAGTGTACCGGTCGTGATAGGGGTTGGCGACTCCAGTGGTGTTACCGCTGAGACTAGGGACACCTGTCGAGCCGGTAAGGAACGAGTTCGTTAGGGACGTTGGTTGATTGTATTGTACCAAAGACGTTATTCCTGAGGATCCTCTCGTGAGTGCAGTTGATTGGCCTCCAAAAAGAATACCTGCTGCTGTCGATGGACCACTGGTACCACTTGGTACAGCGGTTGCCCTCAAAAGTTGTTCCCGCAACCTTCCCCCGCACTCCTTTATCCGCTGCAGCTCAGCCTCTAGCAGCATCACCTCCTTTTCCAGAGTCTGAATACGGGCATCTTTTGTCTCTAGTATGGCTGTTAGAGTTGTGCTACCAGGAACCCCACCAGGGACAGCCACACTCCCACCGAGCATGGTCCCACTTCCCAGTCCACCGATGGAGCAACCACTGCCAGATCCGCTTCCGGCCACTGCAGAACCAGATGAAGCGGTCGTAGCGTAAGCTAGTTCCAACTGCGTCTGGAGGCTCTTCAGCGTCTCGTTCGTCGCTTTGAGCTCCTTAATAACAAGCAATAGTAGAGTTACTCGCGGCTGGAGTAACGGGATATTGGGAGCTGATTTAGATTTCTTCATCTGCAATTGAAATTCAAAATCCGGTTAAGATCCAAAGCATCTATCATTCCATAGCTACTTCAATTTATAGCTTCAAATCGTTTGACCCTTCTATGTTGTCGAGATAACTCTACGAATTGGGCAAACAATTATTTCATCAACTGATGAATCTCCAGGACATGTTATAGAAGAGTCAAGTTTAATATTAAGTCATCTACTAAGTTGTTAACATCCAAAGTTTCTTGGTATCCAAAGTTTTAAGTGTTTAATCGGAAAATAAATTTCAGTTGGAGGTGAAGAAATCTGTTGTTTATCTTGTTAGGAATTGGTTGGATTACGGTTATGGTTGAAGAGGTTCTTCCATCATCGGCTCGAGGCTGTAAAGATCTTCAAAAAGTTAGGAAGAGTAAAATCCTTTTGTCCCTTTTAACCCTTTTAACCATCTAATGTCGATAGTCTCTTCGACATTGGAGAGTTAGCTTACAAAAAGAGGTGTTTAGAAAAAAACAATGGACTTCGGCGAAGGAAAATAACAAGGCGTAAGATGGAACTTCTACTAATATGCGAATCTGATGATCTTCTGGACTCTCAGTCTCGATGCCGATTTTGGTCGGCCTCGAGGAAACGGAAGTGGTGGGTGGTAAGGGCAGCGTCTCGGTTGACGAAAGAAAAGCGACGTTCCGCCACAAGCTTCCCGCGATCTCTTCCATCATTTTTGTCAGCTCTTCTTCTTTTATAGCGTTTTTGGTCTTTAATCTGTAATTACCAAAGACGCACAAAACAGTGTTTCTTCTTTCATGCCAGCAGAACACCAACGATCAATGTCCGTTTTCATCGGTGCGCAAAACTTGATATACTTTAAACTCAAATCGACTCGAAGTAACTGAAGACGAAGTTCACTGATTATTACAGAAGATGTTCCTCTTCTTCATGCCGGGCGCCGCCGCAGTTCTTTCGCCCACCGCGACGTACGGCCGACATTGTCCATCACGCAAGGCGCTTCCGTTATAGATATTCACTTTTCTATCTTCTTCACTCTTCTACAGATTCTCAAATTTTGTTTCCTCAAATAGCACGCCCGACATTCACTTTTAAATGACGTGTCGATGCTTTTCTCGACAGTTGTTTTTCAACAATTCGAATACTTTTTAAAATTATGCCGATATTATTATGCCGATAGAATTGATCTCAATTTTCTTCCTGATTTTTGAAAAACGTGAAAGATCGCTACATTTTTGAAAGGTACAGCCTTTTTAGTTCGCGCCAACGCTAAATGGACAAGATCTTGCCACATGGGAGCAAAGATGCATAACCACGTGGTTTAAACAGAGACGAGAAATTCAATGTCGAAAGCAAGTTGTGTTCAAATAGTAACAGCAGTCAAGTGTGTGATGACATAGAAAGAGTAGATATAGCAGTGACTGAAATACGTGATTAATGATCCTAGCAATGTAAGTGTTTTGATGGTTTTTGAACGATCGCACGCTTTTGATGAGTGAGAAATTACGCCTCATCTAATATACAAAAGAGCTCGTAAAGTGGTACACTTACTCTCGATTTTCTTTGATGTGTATTCGAAATCTAAAAATGTCTCACATTACAAATTCTCTTTGTATATTGCCTTCATTCTGGAGTTAAGTGATAACCGTATAAACTGATAGAATTGTGTTACATAACAAAGGGAATGGAGGAGTAAAGGATAGTGTCTCGTCAAATTAACCAAATGCGATGCAACAAGTTCATAACATAAGTTTCATATCTAGTGCTTTCACAAAATTTGACTTGTTTTTCTTTTTCTTTCTTTTACTTTACTACTTTACTTTATTTTATTTTTATTTGTTTATTTTATTTCCAAGATTCGCGTTCCATTTAATGCACAGTTTACATTTTGTTATTTTTAACATAGTGCGTTTGTCTCTTCTATTTTTAACCCGTTACGTCGCTGTTTGCATTAAAAATTTCCATCCCATCGTCCGTTTTCATTTATTCCATTTTTCGTAATCTTCATTTTTCTTTTCAGGCTTTATGTTATACAATTTTTGCACACTTTACCATTCATACTTCATTTTTGCAGCCATTTATCCTTTTGCGGTTTACAGCTTCTATTTTACAGTTACAACACACAAAGTTTATGTTCCTATTTCAGTTTCGTGTTTCCTGTTTCACACTTCGCCAGTTCCGTTTTATGCTTCGTATATTTTTCAAGAGTGCTTAACCAGCTAATTAGATGAAAAATTGAGGACTCTTGATGAAAGTTTACGTCATTTTTATACTTCATAAATAAATTCAAGAAACTTGTATAATTATTATCGTATAGAATATTATTTGGTTTTAGCCGATTTTTAATCTCTGAAAAGCACTATATATATTTTATAGCTTTATATTTTATCGATAAAATTTCAGAACTCCTTGTTGCTCGCAATCGATAAGTTTGATGAATCGGATGCTGAGAGAGAAAAGGTTGAGAAAAGTAGAGTGATACACATTTAGTGGCAGCGAAAGAAGTAGGTGCATGGTAGAACATTCCGTACATAGAGATTAATGTATAAGTACTTCTGAATGCAGGGGAGTCAAAAGTCACACAACCTACCAGACATTCACTTCATAATTCCACAAAGATTCTATATCAAAATTACCAAAAAAATATAAACAAAGGTATTTCTATACATGAATCCCATAAGGATCATGTGACTTTGGCCTCTCTTGGTGCATATGTGTGTGCATAAATGCGTATTTAGATAAATTTCACAGCTTCGAGGGGAATTGAATTGGTGAATTCATGAATGTTTCTGTAGTTGAAGATTGTATCTTAATTTTGTTTGATGTTTGTACACGTCTGTATTTTCGGATTGTCGAGTGTATTGCATCTGATTCGATGATTGAAAATCTTTATCCAGGTTATTGCATCAGAAAAGGATTAGAGAACTCGTCAGGATTAGAAAACTCATCAAAGGACTTTCGTGTATAACCGGGAAGTGTTTTGGTGTTGTGTACCTGATCAGTCCTCCGGGGCAGAGCCTGGGAGCGTAGTTCCCTGGCAGTAGTTTTTGGTTTAGTCGTGGTCGAGGTAGCTATACTGTCGTTGTTCATGATGATCATGATGATGATGTACGGAGTAAGTGACGAAAAGGGCAGATGCAGGCGTGATCCCCATGAGGATTGCTAACGTCTTACCACCTACACATCCAAAGCAGCTCATTCCACGCATTCGACAGCATTTCACTTGTCTGTAATTCGTCTCATTATCCCACGATCTCGAGAGCCAGTACGATTCAGGATTAAAAAATTATTATCGAAAATCTTTAAATAACCGCGAAAAGAAATATGATTTTTTCAATGAAAGAGCAGAAATTATTACTGATCGTTGCTGATTTTCGAATCTTCTGTTGTTCAGTTCACACGTTTCTAGTCCTTGGAAATTAAGCATTCCGGTGTAATCAGGCTGGAAACTCATTTATATTTAGTTCCAATAGAAGAAAAAGGATTCCCTATTAATGACTGCCTTTCTAGTAAAGGGTACGTTTTCTGAAGGAGGTACTGAAACTGCAATTTCTCCTAATGAAAATGAATGAATGAATTTCCTGAATATTTAAGCGTTCTTAATAATTTGTTCCCAAGTGTAATTTTAATGAATTTAAAATAAACTCAGGTTTTTCCCGTTTTAATAATTTATTGATTAAAAATTATATTAAGAATGGGTATAACATCGTCAGGATGGCATTATTCGCATTAAATTGAACATTTTAATGGAAAGTTGAAACAGTAGCATTAACATCGTAGAATTAATCCTGAGAGAAATAATGTATTTAATAATAAAAACACAGTAGGAAATTTTCGAGTGTGATAAAATTACTAGTGCGACAATACTGTTCTTCATATATCCAATATTGCCATGCTGAAATTCTAAAAATGCTCGCATGCTGGATACCCATTAAAAAATCTCTTGTATAAAACTACTATTGATTGAATCTTTGAGTGCATCAATGTCGATATTTTTGTAAATTTAGGATTTGTGGAATAAATAAGTGGCTCTCGATCGTGAGGATAAAGTCTGTCCGAAGTTGAATTTTGTCTCTTGAACAGAGACATCGACGATTAAAGATTCCTAGGATCGTCCAAGGATTGATTGATTGATTGATGATGGGATTGGTAAGGTAATGATTTTTTTGGTGCGATATATAAAACAGTGCTGCTAAAGTCTCGAAGACATTTTTTACTGGTGCAAAAAGATGATTTTATCTCACTGAAGTGAAACGCAAGCAAACACGTACACTCACGGTGTCAACGTGTGTTATACGATTTGTAGATGATTCGTGCTGTCGATTTATACCCGAAGGATTGCACCTTCGAATATTTCGTTCAATTTTTTCAGTTGCCATTCAAGCCACGTAGACACCACCTAAATCCTATGGCTAACAGGCACAGAGAGGAATATGCAATTCGAAAAAGATCGTGCAAAATTCAAACGCCTTTTCTGAAAATATCTCCCATGAAAATAATTCTTCTCTGCGTTTGAATGTTGAACGAAGTTATGCGATTTGAAATTATATCAGGATATTAGCCA
>JAUESI010000029.1:8308171-8332312 GCA_032275145.1 Synergus laeviventris
AAATGAAATAAGTACTAATAATGGTAGACTGATGGTGGACATTCCTTAAGAAAAAACTTAAAGTATGAGAAACTGTTAAGGGTTATTTAAGGAATGTTTACCATTATTTTTAATAAGCCTAGAAAGCAACAACTCCCCCCCCACCCCACCGCTCCCATCCTCTCACTCTGTAAATTGATTAAGCGATTATCCTATAAAGTCGATTTTTTATGGAAATAATGATATGTAACTGTATTTGAATCGTAGATAAAGACGGCAATCCAGATGGAACAACTGGTCCTATTGATCCTACAAATCTGAGGGTGTACCAGTTTTTAGAGAAGTTGCTTGAAGAGATTGTTCAAGTTTTCCCAGATAAATATTTGCACCTGGGAGGAGATGAAGTGCCGTTTGAATGTTGGGAAAGTAATCCTTATATACTCGCTTACATGAGGGATCACAACATTACGAATAATTTCAAGACACTGGAAAACGTGTATATTAATAAGCTGCTAAACATGGCGAATAATCTCAACACAAAGGCTATCGTCTGGCAGGAGGTAATTTCTTTTTTTTTACTTTATTATACTATACTATTTAGTACGAAGGGGAAAAATACCCCTTAAATTTACGGCCAAAACTCGTTTTCTTTTTTCATATACCATACAGAAACAAATTAAATCCTAAATTCTGAAGACACAAAATACTATCCACCTGTACCACATTTTTCAAAAATGTAATTTGAGTTTTTTAAATCGACTTTTCCGTGAAAATGGTGGAATATTATATATTTATTTAAAACTGTTGTTTTCGAAAGTGTATGCATTATATAAAATTATATAATATTATATAAAATAATTTTTTGAGGAAGTTATCCCTAATTATAATTTTTTGTAAAATAAGTTATGAGATACAAACATAAAAAATAAGAAACACATGCTTTTTTATCGGCGAAAAAACACTTCTTGAGGGTAAAATCATCACTCTTATTCCACCCTCAAAATGTTTTTCTAAAATATTCCATCAATAAATCAAGTAATCTTAATAAAACCAACGCCAACATTTTGAGAATAAAAAATAGGTACTATATCAACCTATCCCACTTTTTCCAAAAGGGTAGCAACCCCTATTTTTTAAAATGGAAAATTGAGTTTTTTTATAATCTTGGTATCAATATCGTAATTATATTTACATATACAATTTTTTAAACTAATTTTACCAAAAATCTAAGAAAATTGTGTTATAATGAAACTCGAAATACTTTAACAATAATCGTTGATATTTTCCCTTTTAAAAAATAGGGGTTGCTACACTTTTGAAAAAAAGTGATACAGGTTGATAGTATAGATAGTTTTTCCGTCCATAAAAAAACACGTATCTCTTATTTTTTAATGTACTACAACATATTGCAGTATCAAAATCAAATTCGCTGATATATGAGAAGCAGAAATTATTTGTTTACATGATCGATATTCTGGCATTCATACAGGTGTTCGATAACGGAGTGAAAATTCATCCAGGCACAGTGGTGCAGGTTTGGACTGGAGCGTGGCAGCAGGAAGTTATTAGAGTTACGAAGGCTGGATTTCCGGTGTTACTTTCCACTTGTTGGTACCTCGATCACATTGCTGGTGGTGGTGACTGGACGAAGTTCTATAATTGCGATCCTCTTTCCTTTTTCGGATCATCTGACCAAAAGAAGCTCATAATGGGTGGCGAAGCCTGCATGTGGGGCGAATTTGTGGACAAGTATTTGTTATTTATGTATTATATGTATTTGGCACCGACTATTCTTATACGGAATATTTCAATCAGGAAAACGCATAAAGGATTCTTTTGAACAGCGATGTTTGATATTTACATTTTTCAGAAACAGCATCCATCAAAGAATTTGGCCCCGAGCGAGTGCAGTTGCTGAGCGACTTTGGAGTTCTGACGTAGAGCCTCTAAATAATGTCTCCAGGCGCCTCGAAGAGCACGCTTGTCGTATGAACAGGCGAGGGGTGCCTGCTCAGCCTCCCAATGGACCTGGTTTTTGCATCATCTAAAAGTCGTGTCGAATAACTCTTCTTCAAACATATACAAATATGTTAGTATTTTCTTTAAAACGCGATTTAGCGCTATTTAACTAAATAGTGTCAGTATTATCAGAACTTTTATCTAGAAGCGTTTAAACACATTAAGATACTGTTCAGAGAATATTTTGTCAATTTTTTAACGAATAAAGCGTTTTTCTTTTGATTATCTTTTTATGTACTTTTTTCCGTAAAAACAAAAAACTTGCAGTTAGGAACTTTCACTGCTGTCACTTTACAGTTCACGTCCTTCCAAATATTCCAGTCAGGCAATTCAAATTACAAGTTTTAGGTTCTCTGCGTTTTGTTTAAAACAAAAACCTTTAAATTCTCAACTGTCAAATCCAAATTCAAGGAACCTAAATTTACAGTGGAATTTTTCTCTTTGAAATATATCATAACAAAATGTGATAAAGTGTCGACAACGAACATAAAGTACATACGCTACATGACGACTTAAAACCGTGGTCGATACTCGACAGAGCAGAGTGCTGACAACGTGATGAGGTGAGTCTGGTTGTAGGTTGGGGAGGAGAAAGAAAGATGAATGATCCTTGAAAATGTCTACTTACTTTGCATCACTCTAGCTCCTTATAACCCTTTTTAATTCCTCAATTTATTTACATTGAAACCCTTTTCATTTTAAGATTCTGTCGTCAGTAGCTGACAACTATATCATCAAATACAATTACGAAAAATTTAATCAAGTTTTAATTAATTACTATTTTTTTTTATTTACGAAGTCGCTGCAACCAGCAACAATCTTGTCCATCTCCAGTGCCTTGTTCATCATGTCCTCAAACGCCTAAAACTTGTACGACTTGTTTTTATTATAAACCATCATATCCACTTCCTTCTTCACCGAAACCAACGAAAACTGTGGTTTGTATTTTTATTGCACAGATAGTCCACAATTAAATAAAAATATTGTTTTGATAATGGGAGAAATCTATTTTTATTTCAGATATATCTGCGGCCCAATCCACCATGCCCTCTTTCGTGCCCGATGCCTTATCCCCCAAAAATAGTAGTTACAAATCCACCTCCAAATCCTCGATGTCCTCCATATTCTCCATCTCCCCCTTCCACTAATAATTGTCCTGGAATTCCTAAACGTGTACCATTTATGCCTTGTCCACCACCAACAGCTCCTCTTTCTTCACCTTGCAGACCACGCATTTACAGTAAAGTGTTTTTTTAATTGTACTTCTCGTGCAGAAATTTTATGGGATCCTAATGGGGTCCTAGCCAGTTTTCCCTAGTGCTAGTTAGGTGCGTCATGTTGTCACTGGTAAATACTCCACACAGGGGAAACTAGCCAATAATAATTATATTGAAACAAATCGGTTAAGGGTTTTTTTTAACAATTCCAAAATAATTCACGAGAGTTTCAAGATTTTAGAGTAATTAAATTTTTTTTTTTTTAATATTTCGAAGAATTTTAATGGATTATCAAAAGATTTAAAAAGCGACGTTATGGAATTTAAAGGTATTTTATGAGATTTAAAGTGATTCTAGGTAATTTCAAAGAATTTTTAGAAATTTTATAAGATGTCAAAGATATCAAGATTTTTAAAAGGATTTCAGGAGAATTTAAAGCAATTTAAATAGAGTTCAAGTGATTTAAAAAAATTTTTAAAGAATTTCAAAATAATTCTGGGAAGTTTTAAGATTTTAAAGTAATTTCAAGGTTTTTCTCAGTTTTTGACGGGATTTTAAATTATATGGTATTAAAAAATTTTAAAAGCTTATATAACTATTTAAAGTTATTTTTAAAATTTCAAGAGATTTTGAAAAATTTCCTATATATAAAGATTTCCTACTGGAAAGTGCCATTTCAAGAGATTTCAAGTGATCTTAAAGAGTTTTTGTGGGATTAAAAAAAATTTTAAATAGTTTCAGGATATTGAAATATTTTTTAATATTTGTAAATATTCCAAGAGATTTTTAAAGATTTTAAAGAGTTTCGAAAGAATTCTAGGGAGTTTCAAGTTTTTAAAGCAATTTTAATATTTTGTTAAGTTTTTCAAGGGATTTAAAAAAATATTTAAAAATTTTAAAAGATTTTCTAAATATTTCGAGTGATTTTAGAGAATCTAAAGAGATTTAAACTGATTTTAGGGAATTTAAAGGGATTTCAAGAGATTTTGCAACATTTCCAATATATAAAGATTTCCTACTGGAAAGTGCTATTTCAAGAGATTTCAAGTGATCTTAAAGCGTTTTTATAGAATTTCAACAAAAAAAATCAAAATAGTTTCAGGATATTCAATTATTTTTAAATATTTGTAAATATTTCAAGGGATTTAAAAATATATTTAAAAATTTTAAAGGATTTTCTAAATATTTCAAGTGATTTTAGAGAATCTAAAGAGATTTAAACTGATTTTAGGGAATTTAAAGGGATTTCAAGAGATTTTGAAAAATTTCCTATATATAAAGATTTCCTACTGGAAAGTGCCATTTTAAGAGATTTCAAGTGATTTTAAAGAGTTTTTGTGGAATTTAAAAAAAAAAATTAAAATAGTTTCAGGATATTCAATTATTTTTAAATATTTGTAAATATTTCAAGGGATTTTAAAGAATTTTTTTTTAATTTCCAAAGAATTCTTGGGAGTTTCAAGATTTTTAAGTAATTTTAAGATTTTGTTAAGTTTTTCACGGGATTTTAAATCATATTAAAAAATTTATTTTTATATTTATTAATTTATTATTTTTATATTATATTAAAAAGGAGAAAGTGAATGGGGCTAAATAGGGCAATTTCTGCACGGATTATTCAGTCTTAGGATAGTTACTTTTTTCATTGATTTATTAATTGAAGAATTTTAGACTCATCATAATTCTGCATATTTCCTTTCAGTGTCTCCTCCATCTTACTGAAAAACATTTGTGGATTTTTACGACATGAACTTGAGCTTCGAGATCTTACATTTTATGGTGATATAAAATCTTCCAGTTTGAAAAACTGCAAATATCTCGTAATATTATTCATACAGTCATACATTTGTATTGAAAGAAAATAAATAAAAAGTTCCCCTAAAAAAGTTTTATGGATTTTTTTTTTCTTTTATTAGAAGTTAAATTACAATTTCTTAACTACCTCTAAGCCATGTTCGTGTAATAGGTGCGTGACTTTATTGCTGTTCGTAACTGATACTTTATGATCGATTACTTGATTACCAACGTCGCTGACTTTTAACCCGAAGAAAGCACTGCATGTACTACATGGCTAAGTTCTTGTCGAGGAAAAAAGTAGAGCTTTTCCAGTCTCATGACCTGTGACTATGTTTAAATTTTCTCCAGAAGAAAAACTGTCCAGATATTGTACATAAATAAATAAAAATCGAATTAAAACTATTTCGTATATAATTTTACAATCAACAAAAACTAAATTCACTTCTTATGCCTAGTTGCATTAATAAAAATTGCTTTTAAAGAAGTAATTTTCAAAAATATTACAATTTGAATTACATTACATCATATTTTTCATGATTCGAAATACTCTCTTATTTCCTATATTTAACTCAACCAAAAACCATTACGGAATTTTCCACCCTAAAAATCTTATTTATCAAACTCACGATTCTGTTTTTACAACAGCTAATAAATATTACCGCGGAATTTACGGCTACCATCTGAACTTATCTCTAAAACTAATCATCCATTTTTATAGCCTTTGAGTTATTGTTTTTTTTTGCTACTTCTGTCACGCGTCCTAAATCTGGGATAGTTTTAATTTCGCAACCAGTATAATGCTACATCGTAACTAAAATTAACAGGAATTTAATACCGTTTTTTCGTTATAACGTCATGAGCAAAAGGTAAGAAAAAATCGCATAGCAGTACACGAAAATGATCAACTTTTTTGACAAGTAACTTTATTTTTCCTCTTTGGTAGAAAATCACTTGAAGATATTCGTGTCGAGTTTCTCAAAGGTTCAGGTGGAAATCATACTAGACACTTGAGTGTCAGCCTTCCTACTGATCTTATAAGTAGTCCTAACATGTCTCAATCAACCAGGAAGTCTCTTTTAGTTCTCGCACCGAAGATTTCGAAAAATAACTCAGGAGCTACGTCCACGCAAATGACGACCAAGGTTATCACGAAAGTCATAGAGAAAAATTATCCAAAGACAAAATTCAGTGCTGGAGATAAATCTCAAGATCCACCATCATATTCTCCAAGGTTAAAAGTATTCCCGGCTGAGAAGATTAAAAAGGTTGATGGTAATACTTTATTGCAACAACCGATGGTACCCCAAATAAATTATTATGAAGCAAATTGTACACCTTCTGCGGAAAAGAATACTGGTTATGGTGATGTTTTAGCCGCCTCTCAGCAAATTCAGATTAGCCCACGTCATCAATCCAAAAATTCTTCAGTTAGTCAACAAAATGTGCCACACACTTATAGGATTGAGAACCCTAACCAATCGGAAGCTGTCCTTCCTTCGCAAAAGATTGAAGCACCAGGTGGACAACCCCATCGTCCATTTGTGGCATTTTTTTCCAATGGCGTTTCAATTCGAGAAATTGAACCTAAAAAACAAGTCTCACCGAAACCAATTGTTTCTCACACGCCCCCGGTTGATATCACAAACTCAAGTCAAGAGCAAAATGATTTAAAGACGCAGGAAAAAGAATCTTTGGAACAGCAGAATGGACAGCAGGAATCTCCTCAAGCTGATTCTGAAATTCCTTTAACGGATTACGTAAAACAGCCAGTCGGTGGACGTGTTGCTGCCCTTCATCAAAAAAGACTTTTAAAACAAAAGCAAGATTCTCAAAAGCAAATGTTAGAGAGCCAACAACACCCAATGCATCATCAAGTTCAAGAAGAACAAATTCAATCACAACACACTAAACAACCAATTCAACAATATATTCCTCAGGAACAGATTCAGCAGCAGTTATTGCATAATCAGAATGTCCATCCATACTCTCACAACCTTGTTTCAGTTTGTCTAAACGCAGCTCCAACAAACGAATGTATGAGACAACAGATGCAGGCTAGACCTCAAGAGGTTTACCAAAAATTACACAAAAATGCGACTTATCAGCATCAGATGCAACAGGAAGCTGTGGCCCACCAGGAACAGATGATGATGAACCAAATGCAGCAAAGAGCCCACTATGATTATTGTAATCAGCATCAGCAGAACAATCGAACATTAACTAATCCAGGAATGACTTCACCACAGGATAGATTTATAAATCGAGAGAGAAACCTTCATATGAATCATATGCAAATTCCAACTGTAAACCAGAGACAATATCGTAATGCAATCCCAAGTGATCCTAGTCTCAGAGCAGAGATTAATCCATACGTTATAGATTTGGTCACTCCACATCAAACTCAGCTGCAATCACATGTGCAAACTCCATTGTGGCAGCAATCCGTTCCAGACAATCAATATACTATACACAACAATCAAAATAACTTTCAAACCAGTCACAGCTTTCCGATACCCACTCAAAACTCTCTAAAAAACAATTCAAATGGTCATCAAATGAGGTCCATACCACAGAAACAGATAGAAGAGGTAGCTGCACAACAGGAAGAATCTGAAGGCAAGCCAATTTATCATTTTACTCCCCAGATGATAAGGGACCAAGAACAACTGATAGCTACCATGCAGCAGCAAAGAATTCCTGAACAAGTGATGCAACGACAATTTCTTTTACTTCTAAATGAACAGCAGAAGCACCTTAGTTATTTGGAACTCTTAGCTCAAGGTGAAGGAACCTCTGATAAACCTCATACACAATTTGTTCAGAAGAAAGTAACCAAAATCCAAACTGACGAGAAACCAGAGTGGATGGCTCACCTAACACCTCCTCGGGTATCATACAATGATTTGGAGAATGTGAAAAATCATTCTTTGCATCACAACATGCAGAGTTCACAACAGCAGAAACATGACTGTGTACATGAAGATCATCAGAATAATCAAGAAGCTGTTGAAAAAAAGCATGTTGATCATAGACATATTGCTCATCCACACCATTTTGCTCATCAACAGGAAATTGCTCATCAACAACAGCTTGCCCATCAACAACAGGTAGCTCATCAACAACAGATTGCTTATCAACAACAAGTCGCTCACCAAAACTATCAGTTGCAACTTCAGCAACAACACATACAACATCAACAACAGCAGCAGCAGCAACACGCCAGACATCAGCAGTGTCAGACCTGTCAACATCAAGTGATGGAGGGACAAAGAAGATCAGACCAGCCTATGACATTACCCAACTTCTATCATCCATATGATCGAATGGGTTTACATCCCTTCCCACCTTTAAACGATTCTCCTAATCATCTGCAACATCAGTTTTTACAGTGCAGCTACCCTCATCATCATCAACAACTCCATCCTCAATTCCAAGAGAAACATTTTCAAAATTTTCAGCAATCAGGCGCAACAGCTAATAACCGAGAAGCCGATTTTAAAATGATTGCTCATCAATCAGAAGCAAAACATAAAAAGATCGAACCTTTCAGTTTATTAAAATTACGACTCCTTAAAGAGGTTGTTCAACCTCAGAAGCGAAACAATGGTCTGCAAGATCCGGAAACAGTACAAGAGGCACTCGAGGCTTTGAAACATTCAGAGACCAAAAAAGGGTTAGAGTATGTGGCGACTTTGAATGAAAAAAGAACAGTAGTTCGATTGAATGGAGCTCAGGAACCAGGTCTAGTGCCAGAGGATCTTGTGCAGAATCCACCACACAGTATTCAAGAGATTCCTAAAAAAGTTTCTGCTAATGGGCTGGAAAATAAAAGAAATCCCAATAATCCTCTACCACCTTCAAAGATAAAACACCAAGAATATCGAAATTTCGAATTTCCTCGAGTCAAGAATTCCTATCAGCTTCAAAATTATACTCATATAGCTGAAAGAGAAAACGGAAGTGTTGCTCCTACTTTACATCATCAACATCCGCAGGATTATGTCTATCAGCAAACATTTCCTCAAAATTTATCAGTAATGAAATATTTTGGAAATCATCAGCAGCCACAGCAATCCTACAATAATAGACAAGCGGAAAATAATGCACAAGGGGATGCTGTTGTACATGAACTTAAGGAAATTTCCGGAAATGAATACGTGAATCAACCTGGAGGTGATCAGCCAAATGAACCAGGTTCAAAGCAGTATGGAGGTTTGGTTATGGGGCAACCAATTCAAGAGTCAAAAATGATTGGCGGTGTGACTTATCATGCAAGGAAACCAAGCTACATCCCCAAAATTCAACTTTCTGCAGAATCTTATAGTGGAAATAACCACACTCTTAAAAATACGGTATCCTAATTTTTCAGTCTGTAATGAATTGTAATGAAAATTAGTGATTGTCTTTTTTTGTATTGTATTTGTATTCTGAACTATAGACGCGTCTGATATTACAATTTCTTTGATTGTGATGTCTGCTATGTGAAGCAGCGTTTTTGATTAATTTATTATACTTATACACTAATTTTTGTGATTGATTCTTTTGTGTCATTTTTACTTTGAATAAAAAACTACTACATAAGTCTTGGTATTCATTTATTATCATTAAAATATGATTATTTTCTTCTTTTTCCACTCCAAAACTATACCCGAGGTTTATGGATTTTGGATGTTCGCCCTGTTAAAATAATATCAAAGAACATAGAAACCCATTAGTTGCATTATCTCGCAAAACAAATGCAAAACAAAATTCGATACCTTGACAAAATTAAAGTTTAGTTTCCTTTGGCTATCAAAATTATCTGTTTATATTTTCAATACATTTCATTAAAATGGCTCTATGCAACAGAAATTTTATGGACGAACTACATGAACTCATTTGTGAAATAGAGAGGCTGTAAGTACTAAATATTTTTCTATTACGACGCGATTGTAAATCTTGCGTTAACCTAAAACTCATATACCATCTCACTTTATTAAAAAATATAAAAATTCATTTATTTGATTTATTTTGGTCAATTTTGGGTTCAGAAAGCCCGAACCGGAAGTTTGCAATGTTAGATGTCGACCACTAGGATGTCCACAAGGACCTTGTCCAGGAATGTGTTGCTATGAAGGTATCTGCGACCCTTGTTGCGTGTCGAAGATGCCAAAATGTCCTCCTCCACCTCAACCTCCTCAATGTTGTGCACCACCTTATATGCCTTCTCCTAGATCTCGTGGACAAAAATTAACCACCCCTAAAATCTGCATGCCAAATCCTTGTGATCAAAATTCAAGGTCACCATGTTGCACAACAACTTTCTGCTCAAATTCTAATTTCAATCATAAATCTCCTAATGGACAACAAAGATTTCATCAATCCTCAACTGGATCTCCATGTTCTCATTCTGCACCAAGCAACAATAATTCATCTTGCATGAATACATAAAAACCAGCTTGTCCTGTAATATTCTGGTCGGTATAATGTTAGATAAAGTAATTTGATAAAAATTTAGAGATAAAAAATTGTAAAATATGAAAGTAGCTGTGAATTCCTTTTAACCTAGATTTTTAATAATAAAAATAGATACAAAAATTAATTTAAAATATGCAATGCTTTTTTATTTACATATGTATTTGTATTCAGTTGATTCTTAAATTTAAAAAATTATAAGAAAACAATATTATTCTGATTTACTTGTGACGAACTTCACTCTGTTTTGCATCGTGTAAAAATGTCAATTTTTCTTTACGATGATTTAAAAATGTAATTAAAATGGAAAACGACGAGAAACACACGAGCTTAATTTCTTGTCAACCGAAGACGTTTAATGTCGTCCAGCTTTTTAAACTTTTGCAAGAGAAAAGTAGACATGATAAAATTGAGGAAATTCAAAGTGATGAGAAAGGCGACCCAGTAAGTTTTCATGAGAGTTAAAAAAAGCTTTAGGGGTTAGATTCTAAAATATAAATTCTAAAATACCAATACCATTATTTTGTGTATAAAAATTTTAAGGTATTTGTGTCTCCATCTGAATACATGATACAAATGGTTATGACAACAGAAAAAAGAACAGATTTTTTATTAAAACTTGGACGCAAATTTGACCTTAATGCTCCAGTAAACGAACAGGGGATGCATTCTTTCAAAGAAATACCCAGCATAGTTATTTTTCAACAATTTGAACCTGGCTCTACCTATAATGTCAGTTTACTTATTCGAAATATATCTAAGGTACGTACTCAATAAAATTTTAATGAATCTAAAAATCGCGTTCCCCTATTAATTGATTAACACTTTTTAAATCTACCCTCGTTTAGATCTCACAATATTTAAGAATGATTTGTGAACGAAATCCAAACTTCCAAATAGAATTTAAAGGAAGTGTCTTAAATACAAGATTAGCTCCAGGAATGGCATTAGCATACGATATAAAATTTTCTCCTGAAGAGCAAAGAGATTACGAATATGAAGCTACTTTTGTATCTGATCACGAAATTTTTAGAGTACCTATTATAGGTGAGAAAAAAAGCAATGCGTTTAAAAAATGAATCTATGTTTTCTCACACTATAAAGTTATATAAAAGTTATTTTATATTTTAATAAAAGTTTTCTTGGTGTGAAAAGCCATTGGTCCTAGAGCCATTTTAGACTTTCCTGACCGGATCGAGATTCCAACGACAGCTGTAAAAATCTCATCGTCAAAAACTCTTTTAGTTCGAAATATTGGACACGTGCCAGCTGTTTTCAGTCTCTATACTGCAGAGTACGTAAAATATCTTGCGATAAATATTTTTTAGAGTTCCTTGCAGAAATTCTCTTTCAGCTGTTTATTTTTTGCTTAATTGATAGCCCCAAGTTTAGTATCGATCCATCACAGGGGGTGATAGATGAAGAAGAAATGATCCAATTTACTTTAAGTTTCCTCTCTAACAAGATAGGAGATTTCGAAACGAAACTTTTCCTCAAATATGAATCAGGTAAAAGGTTCTCTTTTCTCGATACACAATCGTAAATCAGTTTAAGGAAATTTTTTTTCTGCTTCAATAGGAGAGATCGTTCGTCTTGATTTACAAGGATCAGCAGTGAACTGTAATATAAGACTGGAAAGAGGAAGTCTTAAGATGGAGGACACGTTTCTCAGTATGTCAAGGTCCAAACCCTTCACAATATATAACAGAAGTGACCATATCGTCAAGTTTCGCTGGATGCGATACAAGGATAGCGAGGAAGATGAAAAAAGCCGAGAAAAGTAAACAAGATAGATCTCCTCAAAGCAATATAAAATCCTTCAAGGATTATTTCACCCACTAAACCTATCAATAAACCTTTAAGTCCCCAAATTTCGAAAAATACATATATACAAATAATTATTGTTTTTATACATTTTTTTATAATTACATCGAGTACCACTATTTTTATTTTGCAGATATAAGGACATTTTTAATGTTATAAAAAATCAGGAAATGGCTCGTTGTGTCGATCTAGTTCATTACAATATATGTGATCCTGACGCACACTCTCTAATTTGTCAAAGAATCTACGCTGACGAAATTACCTCGTTAATGCATGAAGAGTTCTTTTACCAAAGTAGTCATTTTATTTTGGAACCAACGGTAATTTTTTTCGCATTCTGTTTAAAATCATGAAATTTTGTAAAATTTATCTGAGTTTGATTTATTTATTTCAGGAGGGTGAAATTTGGCCGCAGAGTTCAACAAATGTAATAGTTTACTTTCAACCAGAAGAAATTGGTGAAATATCAAGCACTGCCTATTTAGAAATCACAGGTCGAGAAAATAGACTTCCGTTAAGGTATGGAAGATATGAATAAAGTAAAAAATTGAATTCTCATAATGAAATACATATAATTTAAACAGCTTAAGTGGAAACTGCATCGGACCAATTTTACACCTAACTGTCATTACCCTCAACATTGGAAGTATATACTTGTGCTCCTCTCATAATTACGAGGTAATTATATTTAAAAAATAAGACAAGATTATATTTCTAACCCAATTTTTTAAACTTTCAGGTGATTTCTACCAACAAGGGTCTTATTCCTGGTACCTTGGTTCACAAACCAAAACCTTCTGATTTCGGAGGCATCATTACAATTGACCCTCCTCAATTAAAATTGCGACCTGGAGAATTCAGATCATTTGTTCTTTCATTTTCGTCGAATCGTAAAGGAGAATTCGTTGAAAGGATTGATTTTGTAATTAAAGAAAGTCTGGAAGTAGTGTCTATGCATATAAAGTAAATAATCATATGATTCTTTGAATTTATAGAGAAATATGTGTTAATTAATTATTTATTTAATTACATTGCAGAGGATGTATTGTGTGTCCCATTCTTCGCTTTGATAAGGATAGCTTGGACTTCGGAATCACAGCACTAGGTTATTTAATTAAACCTTTGTTTTATAAGTAAACCATAGTAATTATGCAATGAAATGATGAAAGTAAAGTTTATCATCATAGTGTGAATTTAGTTTTATATTAATTATATATTTTAATATATAATTCTTCTTTTACCTCAGCTTTAGATTCAAGATTTGTATTTAAAACTAGATGTCCAACTCTTTTTCAGGCTTTACGAACAAACAGGATTTGTGCCTTCACAATCATTCCTCGGTGCCTGTGTCATTCAACTTGAGTGTTCCAGACGACGGATATGAGCCAGCTGTCACATGTGAGGACTTTGCAACTTCGCAAACAAAGCCTGTGTTTCCTTTTCACCCCAAAGAATTTATCATCACCCCTCTGGAAGGAGTTGTTTCTGCTAACAGCTCTTTAAATGTGACGGTACGTTTTAATTTTTACATTAGTGCAACTTCACTGAAACTGAAATTAATAATAATTGTTTAACTAATTCCCACCATCAAGATTTCGTACACAGCCAATATTTCTCGATCAGGAGAAACATCTCTTCGCCTCGACATGTGGAATTCTGAATCGGAGGCAATATTCTTACCAATTATTTACACAGGAAAAGTAGCTAATTTTGAAATCGATCCTCCCGAATTCACCATCGGATTTTGCTTCATTAATCTTCTGTACACTCATAATATTACAATCGAAAATAAATCTGATGTCGAAGGATACTTTTATATTGTTCCACAGTCTGTAAGTTTATGTGGATTCAAACCATGTGATGTTGACAAATTTTGTGATACTTTTAGACACATAATATGTTTAATTATAATTTTCCTTAGCCCTCTTCATCAACGACAATAATATACTCGATGCCAATTGATCAAGGATACTTAAAGCCTGGTCACTCAAAGACGATAGCAATGACTGTCATCGCCAGTAGCTTAGGCAAACAAGAAACATCGATTCTGTAATTAAACTAAATTTATTTATTTAATTAATTATTTATCAGTTTCTATTAAATTTGTATTGAAATTAACAATTTTCAGGATGCTTCCATTAGGAGAAAGTTCGCCTATTGCATGTTGCACCCTAATTTGTTATGGCCAAGGTCCCGTTGTTTCAGTCGAACCTACTTATTTAGATTGGGGAAATCTAACACTCCTTGAGAATAAATCTTTAGACTTATCAGTCGTCAATGATTCTCCAATCCAAGCAGAATTCACTATCTCTTTGGTATTCATATTATAATTATAATTTAAATTTAATTTAAGTTTGTAAATCTGAAATCCTCTATTATTTCTTTTCTTTTTTTTTAAGGGCAGAAAGAATTCACCCTGGATTGTACAACCAACAGCTGGAGAACTGAGTTCGAATCAATCAATAAAACTCGAAGTGATGGCATTTCTACGCGACGCAGGAAAATACACTGATCGTCTTTTGATAAAAATTGCAAACTCTAGAACAATTTCCATCACTCTAATTGCAATTGGGATAGGATCTTGCATTGTTACAAAACCAAATATTTTTCCGGTTTTTGATATGGGGCTTTTGTTCAGGTCTGTTTTCCACAGAAAATTAGCATCCATTAATTAAAAGGATATTTTTTATCGTGATCATTATTCTGAAATTATTCATTATCTCAATGGAAAAAAGATATATAAATGTTTGTTTTGATAATAATATTATAAAACAGTAATTCTCGGCAATGTCTGATACGTTTCCAAAGAACTGTTGCAAAAATATTACCACCAGATTGCACCACTTCTCAGAGACGATATTCATGAACAGAATTAAATTTTACTCTAATAATCTATTAAAAGTGGTGTTTATTTTAATATAGTCGTCAAGATATATGCCTGCCCATCACTTTAATAAACGAGGGCAATCGACATCAACAATTGTTATTGGCGAATATAACGGACGTTCGGACGCTGACAAAGGGTCCTCCACACAGCCAAACCTAGTAAGCGATACGAAAAATATAGTCAAGTATTTTAATTACCTGTAATAATTAATTACTGAGTGATTAATAATTTTTTCGGAAATTGGTGTCTTTTTAGTGACAAGTTTCAAGTGGAGCCAAACATAATTGAATTACCTGCAGGTGCTTCGACTATCGTTTATTGTAAAATTCATTGGAATAAGTAAGTTTGTCACTGAAGCTTTGATAAATTATTACTTCGAAGTCTCTGATTTTTAATTATGTGCACTTAAAGGAACGAAACTGTGACGGAGGAATGGTACCTTCATGCTTTTATTCAAGGGGAAGGAAAACGGGAATTACAGGGCAGGAGTCTATTCAGAGCCTCATTTATAGAGCCTCATATTTCCTTCAGTAAAATAGAACTTCATTTTCGTGTAGACGTGGATACAACCGGCGTAAAATCACAGGAAACAGGTAATTTATAATTTATTGACGAGCTAAAAAGATGAATTTTTCTACTCAAATACCAGTGAATTTAAAGGGTAGTTTTAAATTTGATTAGATAATATTTTTAATCAGATATATTATTCTACAGATGAGCTTTGCGTAATTAATGAATCGGGATTGGATTTAAATACCCATCTCACTGTAGATCCTCCATTTTTCATAGTTACTGATTCCAATCAAACATTAAATAAAATGGATATTGTTCTTCAAAAAAATTTACAAATGCCAATTCGAGTCTGCTTTGCTTTTAATCGCGAGGAAAAGTATAGTTCAAGGATAGTGAAGGGAATTCTGCAGTTTGAGTATGATGAGCATCCTAATAAGGTATTTTTTCGAATAAAAATTTTTTTTTTAGATTTTATAGCTCGACCTATTTGGACACAAAATTTGTGAACCTATTATTTTGCAGGACAAAATCAAGTGCAAAGCGGAAGTGAATTTTCCTACTGTTATCCTAATACCAAGAGAGTTATACTTTAGCTGCGAACTGGGATCCAGTGCTAGTCATAAATTGGTTCTTTTAAACGAAATGCCAATACCTCTGTTTTACAGATTCGAGTGGCTTGAGGACAGCATTTCCATTCATCGTTTGCAACCCATACCTGAAGTAGAATTAATGATTACCGATTATGATTTTATATTTAAATTTATTCAGTTCACTCTATTTATAATGTTTTTATTTCATTGTAGAGTTCTTTATCGGTATCTCATGAAGAAGAAACAGATAGAAATAAAAGTGCAAGGCACTTAATACCACCCTTAAATTGTAAGCTTGTCTAATTAAATATTATTTAATATTAAGGGCATTTTTTAAGTTACATTTAAACATGATTATAGCTCCTACTATTAATGAACCAAGCAAAGGAACTCAGATTAAAATGGAGAAGACGAAATACACGCAAAATAGCCATTTTAATCATGAATTTTCTACTTCAATAAACGAAGTTAGAGAATTTCTAATGAAAATGCTTGATTGGAGTGAATTAGACGAATCAGAATTGAAAGCACTACAAAATCTCAGTAACGATTCACCAGAAATTGATTTTATAAATGAAGTTAGTTAATTTTTTTCAAGTGATTAAACAATTTTTCCATTTTCATATGACAAAAATTATATTTAGGTCATCGAAATATCACCAGGTGAAGGTATGATATTACCATATACGGCTCAATCTACAAATTTGGTTTTTCATGGACAAGAACCGTTGAAAATTGAAGCTCAATTACTGTGTGAGGTAAAACTGGGTTCTACTGAAATTTTGAAAATCCGTGCAGTTGCAGACAAACTTCGATTCCACGTAACAAAAAATATCATCGATCTTGGTCAACAGGTAACTTAAACGGAAAAATATAAGGTGTAAAATAATTAATTGTTAATTATGTTTTTTCCAGATTTTTTGTGAAAAATGCCAAACAAGTTTTCAGTTAGAAAGCCAGTGTTTTATTCCTTTCACTTTTAACATAAAAACAAGAGGAACTTCTCAAAATTTGAAAGTGGAACCAAATTCTGGAAAAGTGGAACCAATGTCCAATGTATTATTTCAAATAACTTACGAGCCAGACACTATTGGTCCATTTGAAGAAGAAATTCAACTTCTAGTATGTCTAATTATAATTTAAATTTAAAATAAATAAAAAGACAGGAATATATAAGTATATTTTTTAGATAGAGCATATTCCGCCGTTTCCTGTGCTTCTTAGAGGTTTTGCTGTTGTTCCTCAAGTTTATTTTTGCCTTCCGAAGACTGATATTTTCAAAAATTATCCTTTCGAGTTCGGATATCATGCAATTCAAATGATGAATGTACGAAGTACATTTTTTTTATCATTATATATATATGTTTTTAAGTATGGTTTTTGCTTAGTTTATAAAATTTCTTAATAAGGATTTTCTTGAAAATGGATCCTGTGAGGAAGAAACCTGCGATGTGTCAATTTCAGAAGCAGATTATAAAAGACTTGCAGGTACAGAAATAATAAAATTTTGATATATATTCAGTTATTATTATTTTTTGCAAATTTAAAAAATTTTTTAAACCTTATTTCTTAGATGAAGACTGGGAAATAATTGATAGAGAAGATTCTGCGCCTAGTGCGATCGATATTGACATGGCTTTTGAAAGGTTGCTGGCTAAAAAATTTATGAAAGAAAATTCATACTCTCTCGAGACGCATAGATCAGAGTATCGAAAAGGAGGAATTCCTTGCCTTTTAACACCTGAGTACGTTTTAGGTAAATATAAACGCAATTTTAAAACAGTAAATGTTTTTTATCTTCATATAATTACAAATAATTAAAAAACAAATATTCTCTCCACCTTTATAGACTTAGGATACGTAGTAGTGAAAAATAAGGTTCACTGTTCTGCTACCTTGGTGAATTTTGGACCTGGAAAGGTGGAAGTTAGACTGAAGAAGCCTGAAAAGAAAGGGGATTTAACTAAATCCGGCATATTTGTAGAATTTAACGACACGAGAAATTTACTAGTTGGCGAAAGTAGTATTTTACACGTAATTTGTCAACCAAAGCAAGAACGATTTAAAGAACGTTTTACTAATATTCAGCATATTATATATCTTGAGGTATGTTGGAGGCTAAAAATCGTGTTTTATTTTTATTTCGATTTTATCATAAAATAAAATTCAGAAACTAATAATTTACAGGTCACACACGGTTTTACGATTCCTGTAATCATCAAGGCTATCATCACATATCCTTTTTTAACAGCCAATACCAAGCATTTAAATTTTTGCAATGTGGTTGTTGGACAGTGTCATCAAATGCGACTTTTGATAAGAAATGAGTAATAGTTTTACTGATACGTTATTTTAAAGTGAGACAGAATTGTTTTTAATATCTAATTTACAAACTGTTCTCATCCTTTGAAATTGAATAACTTTGAATCACTTGCAGTCTCTCTTGAAATAAATACTTTATTCATGAATGAGATCCAGAGCTATAAATCGAATCTACGTTTTCTAGGGGATACGTGGAATGTCACTGGGAGGCTCAACTAATCTCCAATTACAAGAAACGAGATGAAGGACCATTTTATTTCCACTATACGAGCGATATATTTTCTCCAGGACATTCAGGCGTTATTGACGTTTACTTCAAACCTCGAAAATCGGTATCCATCACAAATAAGAAGCGTTTTGCTTAAATTTTATAGTGGTTATATGTACTTCCCATTTACTACCCAATATTATTGAAATCAATCAAATTATTATTTTTGATTTGGTTTTTAGTGCAGTATTGAATCAAAATTGCTGATAACAGTTCTTGAAGGACAAGAAACATTGTCTATCACACTTTCTGGAAAAGGAATTGAACACAGATTAAAAATCAGCGAAACTTCAATTAAATTTATGCCATTAATTCCAAACTCAGGGGCTGACGAAAAAACTGTAATTGTTGAAAATCCTAGTTCGTATCCTGTTGAATTTTACTGGCATCACTTGGACAAGTAAAGAATAATGTTTTTAATTTTTTTCTTTTATAGTAAAATATATTCTACTATATTTGTAAGAGAAATTGTTTAAATCAATTCTTGCAGTCCATTTTTACATGAAGATCGAGTTGGAAGAGTATTGATTCACTATTATCGAGTGAAAGAAATTCTCATGCCTCAAAGACAAATCGGTGAAAAAATGCCTGAACAGCTGCTTGACTTTTATGCACGTTTGGTAAAAGAAATGGCCGAAGATTTGGCAAAACAACGAGCCGAAGAACTTAAAATTTCAACTGTCGAAGAAACAGATGAAATTTCAGGAATTATCGAAGGTGACTTTTTTTAGATAGTTGTAGGTACTGAAGGATGAAATAATCAATTTGTTATTCACGATATTGAAGGGAAAGCGAGCATTGAAGCCAGCATATCTCAAGGAATAAAAAAGCGAAAAAAAGTAAACCGTGGAAAAACTTCTAAAGGAAGAAAATCTCGATCTGAATCTATTTCAAGCGAAATTTCCAAGAAGGAAAAGGTCTCTGTTTTCGCTGACCAGGAGATGCTCACAACTGACCCTCAAGAAATTGAAAATTTACTGCACAGTAAGCAATATTGTAACTTAAATAGTGAAGAGGAAGAGCAAGAAAAGTACAACAAAAGCCTTTCTATCAGTGATGAAATTAATAGATAACTAATAAATATGTTATCGTTTAGACTACATCGATAATTTGCAGAAGAGTCCCGACTTCTCAGAGAAGATGGAAGATCCTGTGAAAGGAGTTTTTGAATCTCTAGAACCTAAAGCAACTGATTCGCCAAACGAAATTTCCAAAAAGAAAAAGATTTTCGTCATTTTCCACGGCGCTCCTTTTACAAGTATTTGCTACTTATTTTTTGAAATCAATGTAATTAATATGAAGGCTAAGGTTCTTATTCTTTATAGGATATCAGGAAGCAGCTTGTCAAAGTGCAAAAGTTCTTGGCATTCCTGCATTGAATTTAAATAAAGCTTTTATAGAAATAATATCATCAGGAAGCGACGAATTTTCAACAAAATTGCGAGGAGCGATAGACTTATGCTACGAGGAATATATGTCAAAAATAAAAGCACACAAGTTAGAAAATTATATGAAACTAAAAAGTAATTTAAATAGTAAATTTTAAAAATAAAATAATTTTTAATTTATTAGGCAGGCCCTACTTTCTATTCAAGAAAAAGGAAACCAATCATTTCCTGATACATCAAGGACTGCAAAATCAGGTTCGAAGCGTTCAGCAAGAGATACGTCAGGAGGACCTTCAATAAAAAATACATTCACTAACACGGAAGTTCTCACTGAATTTGAAAATATCCCATCTGCAAATGAACTTAAAGCAATGGATGCTTATAGTTGTTATGAGTCTAAAATTCAATCCATTTTATTACTCGAAAAAATACTCTCTACTTCGACTTCTATAAGTCCAAGAAAGGACAAATTGAGTGCAAGAGGCAATGTGAAAAAAAAATTCGATTTTACTTTTCTTGGTTTTGATTACGACACGTTGAAAACTGTACTTAAATTGAGGTTCATATTAAATTCAATTAATTAATTAAACAAACTTATATTACACCACCCCCTTAGTCCAGGTTAAAAGAATTTAACAAAAATAATATAAAAAGTCAGTAGTAAAGGTCCATATTTAGTCGGGCAAGAATACTTGCGAAATACTTTTGTTAAATTTATTTACAGAATATCGATGCCAGATTTCCAGAATGGTTTTGTACTGCAGACGTTGAATAACGACTTTATAAAAAATAATGTCAATATGCTTCTTTGTTTACTTGAAATTGTAGAAGATATCGGATTCTTTATGTTTGTCACATTTCATAATTCGATCGGTGCATATAAAGATCGCCTCGGTCGACTATTTGCAGAAAAAGGTAACTTGAATATATTGTAAAAAAAAACTTTTTTTTCAATCAACCAGAAATATTAAAATACAAATATTATGGAAATATTTAATTTCCAGAAGAAAAAGCTGCCAAAGAGGTTCGAGAGAAATTAGAAAAATTGGAAAGAATGTCTCAATCAGAAATTGATTCATTAAGCGAAGAAGATAAAATCTTATATGTTGAGAAGATTTTATCTAGAAAAAGTCGGGAAGCCATTTCGAGAAGGAAACAGTACGAGGATAAAGTTTTGAAGTTGAAAGCAAAGAAATTGGTTAGATTTGGGGTTTTTGTTGAAGAAAAAAAAACCAGTTAATGTAGTAAGAAACTTTTTTTTACAGAGTTTAGAAAAGTTGGCCGATTCGTCTCTTAAAAAACCAATTAATAGTAAGACAAAAGTAAACAAGAAAAATAAATCTGCCACGATTGATACTGCAAATGAGAAACCGGATGCTGTAAAGCCTCTATCAGCAAGAAAAGCCGAGACTAGGCCAAGTAGCAAAAATAGTACCGGAATGAGTACGTGAAAAATTTTATTTTTACTTTCTGATACATTGATTCATTAATCAAATTATGATTTTATTATTATTACTATTATTAAGAGAGTCCAGAGAAGCAAAAAGAATTGGAAGATATTAATGGAGCCATGGAACAATATTTGTTTGATCTTGAAGCACTTTTAGAAGTAATTAAAGACTGGGACCCTGTACGAAAGGTAACTTCTTTAATAAACTCATCTCTAAATCATTTATAAACTTAAAATTAAACTGAAATTAAAATATTTTTATTCAGGAAATGCGATCCAAGCGTCTAACGAAAGGAAAGGAGAAATCTCAAGCTACGACTCGAGAAGTAAGTTCATCACTTCTTCTTATAAATATAGAGATGTATTTTAGAGATAATTATGATATTTAATAATTAGCAGAACTCTTCCCTTGAATCTTTTATATGGCATATTAAACCCTCGGATCCTTGGGATGAAAAAATGTATGATTTGGTGATTGCTCAGCTCTCTCAAAACGAATTAATATCAACCATATTAGGCAAGTTCTACTAAAGTATTCAGATTCTAAAAATAAGGTTTTGTGTTTTTTATCACCGAATATTTTTTTTTCAGGAACGGGGAATTTCATACCGGAACCTGATCTTCGATCCAAAGTGTACTCGGTCTTGATACCAAAAAAATCTCGGTCCAACTTGCAACCAGAAATTGGTACATTTATTGTAATTAATTCATTAAAATCAATTCATTGAAAAAATTCAAATAGCATAAATTTATATATTTTTCATATTCAAGAGGCTTGCAGCCCATGTCTAGCTTCCTCAAAGCAACACGCACCTGGAGAAATGTCAATAACATCTCTCTCAGTCAGAGAAGGAAGTACCATGAGCATGTCAAGGCATCAGCTTCGTCAAAGTGTTTCCCAAAGTAAAGAAAAATGGAAAATGCCAACAAACTCAATTGGTCTAGTTCAGTCAACGATTTCTTCGAGGTCAGAAAGCATCGAATCAAACATTTCTCTTGTTCCTACTATTATCGAAGAACCTTTGAAACCGACGTGGGTTCTACAACCTCACGAATCTCAGACCTACAAAGTGCGATTTTTCCCAGATAAAGCTGGTCTATATAGAGAGGATTTTTCTTTAAGTATTGTCGATAGTATTGACAAAACGTACAATATCAAGGTGGAAGGTGTGTCAGATATTCCTAGGATTAATATGGACGCTTCAGTCATTTTTAACAGGGTGAAATATTAATAAGATTTATTATTTAATATCAATATCAGTGTCATAATTATACTTCAAATGTCTTGTTTATCAAATCTTACAGATTGAAGAAACTAAAATTAATGAAACGAATGATCCTGCTTATTTTCTTGACACAAACACCTTCGACTTTGGATCTTTATTAATAAATCGAAAAGATAACAGGTAAAATATTCTTTCAATCGTAAGATAACTTCTTACTTTAACATAACATAACATAATATTTTTAATAACAATATTTTTAGTAAACCACATCGTTGCAGCGCACAGTTTAAATTTACCAACATTTCTCTGATACCCGCGTGTGTCACGTTTTCGTTGAAAGGAGATAACTCGAATGCATTCATTATTCAGTCCGAGCAACTTATTTATATACAGGTACTTTGCTATGATGTGAGAAGATTTTAAAAAGTTCTAACTTACACGTGACATTTTCTAGCCCGAAGAATCTGGTATTCTCGAATTATCAGCAGCTGCCCCAAAACTTGGGACTAATTCAGCTAGACTTCTCATAAACATAGTAGACAATCCGGAAGTGCACGCTATAGATGTAAGTTCTTAAAACCATTACATATATATGCCAAGTACAATTGAATAACAAGGACATAAATTTCTAGCTTCGAGTCAATGGTACGAAAGTGGATGTTGCATTAGAAGATAAAAATGTCAATTTCGATAGAATTTTACTCTATAGAGAAGAAAAGCAGTCAGTCAGAATTCATAATAAATCCACCATTTCGATTTTTTGGGTTTTGAAAGCGATTGGAGAATTGAATTCGCAAATTACGTTTTCCCCCAATTGTGGTTCAATAAAACCAAAAGACTCTGGAAACGTTGATTTTACCTTGCACGCCTCAAAAGTATATTCTTTTTGAAAAAAGTAATTTGATATAATAATCTGATTTATATAAATCCTGTATCTAAGTTATCTTTTCAAAATATCATAGGTGGGTTTCTTGGAAAGAAATGCTTTAAATTTTGAAGTAGTTTTGAGACAAGACGACCAAGAGCCACTTTTATCAGAAGTTATAACAGTGAATGGTGAAGTTTATGATGTCTCTGTTGATGTCAATTATGCAAACCCTATCGACTTGAAAAGTGTAAAAGTCGATTCCGTAAGGAGTGAAAAGTTTGTGATTAAAAATAGGGGTCTTTATGAAATTAAATATGCGTACGTATTTAATATTCTTAC
>JAUESI010000029.1:8332412-8342686 GCA_032275145.1 Synergus laeviventris
TATCCTAAATAATATAATTATTTAGAGTTCAACTTGAACCCGATGAAGTATTGAGCAAAATAGATTCTAATTTATCAAAAGGTAAAGCTGGTTCCTTCGATATTCATCCAGTTGCAGACTCCATTTTACCAGAAAAAACTGCTACAGTCAATGTAAGGACAATATTCGATGTAAAAATATATTAATACAAATATTGGTAAAAATATAAATTTATTAAAGGTAATCATTATTTTCAAGCGCAGGTTCTGTTTAAGCCACTTAAGGAAATTGTTCTCAGAAATGCCCCTATTCTAAAGTGTTTCTTGTTCGACACTTTTAGAAAAAATGCACTAGTTGCAGAAGTTCCATTGACCGTATCTGTTATATCTTATTATACCAGGTATTTATATTTTATTAATGCGTCAAATTAGTTATCCTGCACATTGAACAAAATATTTTACAAATCATATATTTCATAGATTTCGTCTCCACCCATTCCAAGTGCTGAATTTTGGATCAGTTGGAATTTACACCCGAAAAATAATGTACCTGAATGTCGAAAATACTGGAAAATTCCCTCTGCATTTTACAGTTTCTACACCAGGATCAAAATTGACAATTCCGTCTGAGAAGGGGAAGAAAAAGGATCTGGACCTTGTGTCCAAAAGGGATAAGAAATCTCCAAGGCATGAAAGGACAAAATTGCAAGTTCACTTAATTCTATATAAATTTTATCATATTTCAAACTTGGGACTTGGTTATTCAATAATTAATTTTCCATATCAGAACTAATGAATCCTCGTTGAAAACTGGAGCTTTTACTGTATCAAAGATAGAAGGTGAAATTGATGCAGGACAAATTGAGTCTCTTGAAATTATTTGCAATGCAGAAAGGGAGGGTGAACAGGTCGAAGAAATTACAGTTTTTGTAGCAGATTGTGTTCCTGATGACAAAGATGGAAAAACTTTGAAACTACTGGCAAATTGTTGTATACCACATATTGATTTTCATGATCTAGACACTATATTTCATGAAAATAATGTCGTTGACTCCTTCCAGGACTTTAAATGCCCAAAAGAGGTTTTGAATAATATTTATTAGATTAGAATTACTGAATATTAAATAGGGCATTTCTTGACATAATTTCTCTTTAGCTTGGAGCACATACAGTTTTTGCACGGCGAGAGAAATGTCTTTACTTCTGCCGTATTCCAATGTCGAGTACTCATACCACTTGCTTCAAATTGTGCAATCGAAGCGAGGTTCAAACTGACGTAACGATATCTTTGCGTCCTGAAATGCTGGATCCTCAAAATTCGAAAATCGATGCTTTAACAGTCTCTCCGACAAGAGATTGTATCCCACCAATGAGCAACAGGATTTTCACGATTTCTTTTACGCCGAATTTAATAGAAGTAATTTCCTTGTATTGAAATTAGATATTTCTATATTTTCACCCTCAATTTTGTGAACGTCATCAATGTGAAATTACAGACATATTCAGCAGTATTGGAAGCGGAGATTGAGTTGCCTTCACATTTGAAAACCGATCGACTTTCTGTAAGACTGTTGGGGGAAGCTTGCGTACCGGAAGTAATCCTCATCGAGCCTTCGGCAAGAACGAAACGAGATCGCATTATTCTGAGTTTTAGTCGCACATTGGTGGGTGAAACTGGCATAAAAAAAGTCGTTTTTCAGAATATCAGCTTTCTTGAAGCGAAAGTTATTGTAGAAGTGTTCAACGATCCAAATTTCCTCTTTTCTTTGGAATCCTCCAAAGGATCTGCAAGATTAGTTCACAGTTTTGATGCTGATGGTGGAGGTAATAAACATTAATTGCAATTCGTGTTTATCTAAAATAAATAATTATAGTATCTCCATTTCTAAATTCTCAATTTCTGCAGAATCGAGTGACCGTTACGTCGTCTGTACTTTAACACCCGATGAAATTGCCCATTTTCGAGTAAAATTTCAACCCAATGAAGTGGGAAAATATGAATCCTCTATTAGAATTGCTGTCATTGGGAATCCTTATGAAAATATAACAATAACTCTCGATGGGGAAGGTTTCAATGAAGCGATTGTGTTAGATGGTTTGGAATTTGCGGACAGCAATTCTATTATTCACAGCAAAACGAATATTTTAGATACAACTAGAAAAAAACGAAAAGCATCTTCAAAAAACATATCTGCACAATCATCACGTAATATATGGTTTAAGAAATATTCATAAATCGCTCACTTTTACTACATTTTATTTTACTTTATTTCTTTAGAATTAATAAAAATGCCCTCGCCTGCGTTTGCTACTTTAATCTACAAACTAGACTACGGCTCATGCTTTCTAAACAGAATGAGTAAAATTAGCTTCAAAATCGTAAACAAAACTGAAGATCGATCTTTCCGGTTTGAATGGTCTCAACACCAAAATGTGATTTTTAACCCATCTGTTGGACATTTGGGTCCATGCAGAAGCAAAGAAATCATAGCGACATTTCTTTCTATAGAACCCGCAACTCATTTACAAGTAATTTGACGTTTCCTCTTGCCAAAAATTTAGTTTAAATAATACATTTCTAAATATATTTTAATATGTTCATTAGACACTTTTGGATTGCACGGTTCAAGAAATTTTCTATCCCGAACCGGAAAAACAATTATTTTGGGATGATAGACAAACGAATATGAAGTGGAATGAAATAAAATCTAATTATTCTGATCCTTACACATCTGAGCAATTGATTGTTGAGAAAATCATTGAACCAGTGGTTGAGCCGATTTATGAGGTTGTTCCTGGATCCACGCGATACATACAACTTTTACTTTCCGCCCTTGCTGGATATTCTGAATATAAATGCAATGTTCAGCATATAAAGTTCAAAGATACCTTGATGTTCCAAGTAATTAAAAAAAGAGTAAATAAGTGAGGTAAATTTTGTATAAGGCAAGTTATTACAAAGTGAGCATTTTACATTACTTAGAGTACGAATTTCAAATTTCTGCTAACAAACCCTACGGCTGTGAATCTCGAATATAATTGGAAGTTAACAATGGATGATCAATATCCCATTCGTCTGGGCGAATCGGCATTAAGATCCATCTTCAGAGAGAGAATGAAGCCTAAGAGCCAGTCTCGACCAAGTTCCAGATCATCAAAAGGAATTCTGTACCCTAATCTTGAATCTCTCGATAATCGAAATGATGCTAATTATATTCAACACGAAACAGGTATATTTAATATATATTATTTCTAATTTTGGACCAATTTTCAAATCTAATTATACTTCGGAAAATTCAATTAAGATTGGGAAGAAGGCTCTTATCCATGTTCGGATTTATTCAGTAGTAGAGCATGTTTAACTGACAGAAGTACAGATAGTTGGATTGACTGTGATAATTGGCCATTCGAAATACAACCAGAGAATGGAATTATTCTACCAGAAGAGTCTCTTGAATTTACTCTTAAATTTTTACCATTGGATGTTTTTGACTACAAAGCGTGTCTCAAGTGCATGTAATTAATAACAATTGTTCTCTTAGGTTTCATTCGCTGTTATAATTTTCTATTTATATTTAAAGTCACTTTATTTAATTTTAGAATAGAAAATCATAATCCAAAGCAGACACCTTTGTCTATACCCATCAAGGCAAGAAGCTTGTTACCTTACTGTCATTTTGAAATACTTGAAAGTGATTATTTAACGAGTGGAAAACGAAATAAAAAATTACCAGGCGCCATTGATTGTGATATAGAAAATCCGAGTATTTACGAAAATATTAGAGTCGTTGAATTCAGAGTTATTGGTGTTGGAGAATGCCATACAAAGTATTTTTAAATAAATAAATTATTTATTATATATTAACTAACTTATTTAATTTATGTCTTAATTTGGTGATCTTACTAGGGATTTTAATTTGGTCAATCCTACTATGGACGACTATACTTTTTCGTGGACTGATCGAACGATTCATCAAATTGAAGATGTTCCCAATTTTCACTGTACAACCTTGGAAGGAATAGTTCAAAGAGGAAAAAGATCAAATGTATCGTTTACATTTTATGCTGCCGATGTAGGAACTTTTGAGTCGTTTTGGTCATTCAGAATAGATAAATATAAATTGGAAACTCTTTTTTTAATCGTTGCTCACGTCAGTGAACCGGAAGTTTATTTTCTCCCTGTGCACTTGCAAATGAAAGCAACTGCTTTAGGTACCAATATTCAATATTAGTGTTTCCAAGTTGAAGAAAAATATAAAAAGTTAATAATAAAAGTATAAAAAATAAAACCACTCTCTATTCGATAGGTTGGAGAGTGAATGACAAAATAAGTGTCGTAAACAAAGAAGATTTTGAACTACTTTTTAAAATTATACCAGAGTCTCTCTACTCTGAAGGGCAATTTCATAATTTGATCATTAAACCAATGTCTGGCATATTAATGCCAAACTCTGAACAAACTTTAAAGTAAGTTAGCTCTTAATTAAGCCTTCGTAATCGCACTTGAACTTTGTTTAAATTAATTCCGATATTGCCTAATCCCCATGGGACTATTAAACAACATCAGTTTATACTTTATAATTTCAACTTTTAAGACTTAGAATAATAAAATAGTATTTCTTGATTTAATAGTGTCGAATATCAACCAAAAGTGGATGGAGAAGTTACATTTTCTGTTCAATGTCAGATTCAAAAAATGAAAAATCTTATTACCACATTTGTGAGGACTAAAGCCTACAGTATTGAACCACACATTTTTTATAAGAATTCTCAAAATCGATCAATAGAAATTTATCATCATCGGGATAATTTTATTGACTTCGGAAAAGTATGATTTGCACTATTTAATTCCTTACAAATATTTCCCGGTATTTTCAATTTAATTTGTATTAATATTTATTGTTTCCACAGCTCGATTTGAATAAACCATCAACTATCGAATTTGGAATTTCGAATGTTGGACAGAACTCATTTTCCTATAAATGGGATCTGGGCTTAGATAATTTAATAACAGAAGCTTATAATGTCATTCTATCAGAAACTGAAGGACACGTAAATAGTGAATCTCAAATTACTTGTTATCTCAGTTTGACCCCTTTCGAAAAAATCAGAATTAAGGATCATCTTGTTAAATTGGAGGTATTTTAATTTACTTAATTTTAATTTTGCATTTTCTCTTCGTGAACTGATTTTTTATTAACTATTGGATTTTCTGGTGTAGATAAATAAGGGACCATTATATTTCATATATTTGAAAGCATCTGCACGTAAGCCATCAGTGGAATTCAGTTTTTGTCAATACGACTTTTGCCGCAAATATGTTCAGGAAACAGTAACAGCTCCTTATCATGTGGATCTTCGGATAACAAATTTCGAGAAAACTCCTTCGATGTTTGTATATTTCAGTACCTGAAAGTGTTTGAAGTTCATTATTTTAAAGAAGAATTATGCAAATTTATACAAATAATAATTGTTTTTTCCATTGACAGAATCGAGTGCATGTTTGAAGATTTGCCTCATATGCAAGTGGATTTGGATAATATTTCCCAGGCTATAGATGGAAATTCTTCTGTTACTATTCGAATACACTTTCGACCGATTGCGTTTGTACAATATCGAGAGAAGTTGAATTTCTTGATAAACTCAGCAAGTGAGAAAAATGTTATTATCAGAGGGGAAGGAATTCCTTATAAGGTAGAATACATAGTAAAAATTACAAATTAGAAAAATAAAGAGTTAAGCAAAATTAAAAAACTTACCTGAGTCAATATTTCACAAATTAGGTTCGTTTAGCAAATCCTTGCGAAAAATCCATAGATCTTGGGAACATACCAGTTGGCAAAATATCAACAAGAAAAATAAAAATCCTAAATGAAGGACGCGCCCCTGTTGAGTTGAAATTTGGTTTAATAAAAAACCTCGATGCTTCTAAGGAAGCAAAAAAAATCGACCCTGCAAAACAAGATTTCATTGACGAGTCTCACTCACCATTAATGGTTTTATCCCAAGCCTTATCTATTCAACCAGAAGATCTTCAGGTTCTTGAACCAAACAAAATCCTTAATTTGGTTTTAAAATTCAAACCGAAAAAGCGTATTAAACAGTTTTTGGAAAAAGTTGGTGCCCAGATGAATTCTACGATTTTGCCTTTGACGATTGTGAAAGGCAGTAGTGTGGGTGCTGAATTTCAATTAAACAGAACTTATATATCATTTGGAACAATAGTCGAAGGCTGCACTCTTGAATCGAAATTAATGCTTTTGAATACTGGAGATGTAGGAGCCAGGTTATTTTTTATTTTTATAAATGCCTTTGGCAAAAAGACGTGAAATTAAAATATTTATATTTATATTTATATTTATATTTTAAAGATTCAAATGGAACACTGTGAAACTTGGATCTAATTTTAACATCCGGCCAATCTCTGGATATTGTTCCCCTGGAATGGACGTCTCTTTTGTCGTCAGCTTTCGTCCCACTCATGAAGCCAGTTTTATGGAGGGCGAAGTAAGCTTCATAAAATTGAATGCTTTTGTTTGGTTTAATCCAAGTATGATAAATATATTTATATTTTATCTTCAGTCCACCATTGAAATTGAGAAATATGGAAATATGGCTATAACAGTTTGTGGAGGTTGTGCCAAGCTTCCTGATCCACTTGACACTCTAAACTTCACCATACAAGTTCGCCAGAAGCAAACCAAGCAAGTTAGCATCACAAATGATAGTAATGCAACTTGGGTTCTGAAACCAGAAGCAAATGGAGACTATTTCTTCACAGATGAAGTTTTAAAGGTGCCTCCGAAAAGTACTGGGCTCTGTTCTGTGTCCTACTTCCCTCTGGTTATGAATGCAGGAAAAAGTCCTCACAAGGTAAACTGAAAAAAATAATTTATGGACAAATGAATACTTTTGAAAGTGAAAAATCAAATTATTACTGTTATTTTTCAGGGAAAGTTAATAGTTAAATTACCTGAAGGAATTCGACCGATCTTATATACTCTTGCGGGAACAAGTTTACCCCCGAAAGTTGTTGCTACAATAGTTAGACAGTTTCCTGCTAAGACTAAGTACACTGAATCCTTGCCGGTTTATAACTGGCTCAATAGACCGCAAAAATTCAACTGTGAAATAGAATTAGTTAAATTGAAGACTCCTTCAACTAAAGTAAGATTTTTGATTTAAGATGAGTAAAATTGAAAGATTATCTAGAAGAGGTATTATCACAATTTATCAAAATTTCAGGATGAAAATCCAATTTATACTTTTACTGGAAACACGAAATTGGATGTACCAGCAAGTGGCAGAAGAGATTATCGGCCAATTTTCCATTGTTATAAAGAATCTAATTTTACTTTTAAGGTTGCTCAAATATTGAACAGAAAGCCACAAAAAAATACGATATGGATTTAATTAAATACATGTGTGTAATCTTGAATTCATTTTAGATAACATTTACTAACTCAGAGGAAGAATATCAGTATTATGAGCTTCAATATAAGATCATGAAACCAGAAACAGTAGAAGTAATAAAACTGACGACAAATGCGCGTTCTGTGCTGTATCACTTTATCCCAGTAGATAACCCTTTGGATAACAGGTCCATAAAGTTTCATGTTACGTGTCCTCATCAAGATATAACCGTACATGATGTTCCAAAAATGTTGCCAGCTTTGTCAAGCGTAAGATTCCTAAAAATTGAACTATATTATTTTGAAACATGGAAGTTGATTTTAATATCTTTCATGTTTATTAGGAAAGAGTCAAAATCGAATATAACCCTCTCCTTCCATCTGAAGAAACTACACGATTGGAAGTGAATTGTGCAGAATTAGGTTCTTCTTTTTATGAATTGCGTCTTACAGCAAAACCAGCACCAGCTGAAGAAGTCATTCGTGTAATAGCCACTTTGGGAAGTTTTACAACTTTCCCCGTAACCGTTAGTAATTTGAGCAAGAAAAATACTGAATTTATAGTGAAGGTAAACTTGTTTCTTTTACTAGAAAATGAGGTATATTCTATTAAGCCTAGGTAATAAAAGAGATTACTTTGCAATAACGGACTTTTACAGCTGGAAGATCTTTCTTTTACTTGCGCAAAATCGATTATGGTTCAAGCTCAGAACATTGGGATATTGGAAGTGACGTACGAGCCATGTGATATTGAAAATGTGACAGCGACTTTAATCATGTCTTCTAATATCGCGGGCCAATTTATGTAAGAATATTAAGAAAATGCTCTTGCAGACAAATTCTCTTACTGACAATTTCTGATTGAAAATCTGTTTTTTATATCCTTATCAATTGATCTAATAATATTCTGTTATAGATTTCCCATTACTGCCAGTTACGTTCGTCCAAAGCCTCAAGGTCCTTTTCCAGTAATGACCTCGAAACCATGCTCAATTCAATTCAAAAATGTTTTCTTGGAAGAAAAGACCTTTGAATTTTTCTTAGACGCTTCCTCCTACTTTTCACTTAATACCCTCTCAGAGATTATTGAATCGAAAAAGGTAAACTTAATTATTTGTATATCTACTCAAAATTCTTAAATTTTTACAATGTGTTTCTAAGTAATTCCTTTTCTTTTGCAGAGTATAAACATAATCGTTAATTTGAATACAGAAACAGAGGAGGAAAATGTTCTGGCTGAAAACCAATTTCCGGTAACTGGAAAACTAATTATCACCTGTACTGATCCTATTTTGTCGAAAATAAGCTGGATATATTATTTAAGGAGTGTATTAGAGAAATGAATAGATTTTTTCTGAAATATTACATTGCCCTCATTAAGAATTGTTTATTGCTCTCAATACAATCACAATTGTACTTACAGATTGTCAGTTATCATTGCAGTTTTTAGTTTTAACGCATTTGCGAATGCAACTCAGAAGAGCAGGCCCAATTGGTTTTACATCATTTTTTAAATCAAAATAAGCTTTCTGAGAACACGCTAGCAATTCCTTTAAGCAGATAAAAGAATAAAATGAATATTTATATTAAAATTTTCTATATATACATATAATAATTTATATTTACCTTTGATTGTTTACCCTCGGTGCATGACGCCTCTTGGTGTTGTCTTTCATAAAGGGCATTCTGGAGTGCAACCATAGCGATGTCCTTGCAGTTACCAATCATTATTTTACGTTTGTTTGCAAACGCAACACTATCCTAAATGACAAAAAATTATGAATATAAAAATTGTTTTATCTTTTATTAATATATATATTACAGATTATCAGTTATCATTGCAGTTTATATAGCGGTTATATATTATAGATAAATATGCATTAACTTACATTAATGTCCTTTTCTACTATGAACGAGATATTCTGCACTAGTTTCAAAAAATCGTAACTCGAATCCCCAAAGACTGCCTGTAAATGTAGAATGAGTTTTTTTTTATACGTTTACAATTTGATGATTGCCTTTTCACTTTTTTTATTAAAAATTTTCGTATTTACATATGGTATATATTCTCTTTCTATATACTATATATATGTTATATATATTATATCTATATTGTACTTACTTCAAAGGCATATAAAGCCATTAAACAGATGATCACACACTTCATTGTTAAATAATTCACTCAATTTCTTCTTGGACCAAAGATGGAATACAAGTATTCAATATCTCAAAGTGTAAGGAGTGTTCTGTTCATATAGTTTATATAATGCCAGTTTATACTAACCTTCACTCGAATTTTACAGAAAAAAATACCTAATATTTACTTTAGGATTTTTTACATTGTCAGCAGTTTGAATATATTATAACTTCATCATTTTCGAGCTTTCTATGACGCAAAAGGCTTTTATTTATATATGACTTACTGATAATGACAGCTAGAATGAGGCTATATAATATTGCGATGACATTCAGATATATAGGTGCAAACATTGTGTCCTATAAGATAAAAATAATTGTTTACGCAGAAAAAGAAACGTTAGTGAATTACTTTAAGTTTATAAATTTTCAATTTCATATCGCAACAAATGTAGAAATGGTAAAGATATTAAAGATTACAGGCAATCTTTGTTGTAGGGAAAAAATGTTGGTTAGATAGAGATTGGATAACTAATCATACTAATCTCTTACAGATCACTGACTAAATCAGAGATTATACCAGAATACCAAGACTGCAGGTTTCTGTTTTACCTACTGTAAATATTCAACGTAGGATGTAGAGGCAGGAAGAATTCCCTCGCGGTACAAAGACGTAACCAATCACATAGTGTGAGTGGCATTTGTTGGTATTTGTCAAAATTTGCAGAATTTTTTGATTTGGTAAGTC
>JAUESI010000029.1:8363337-8378191 GCA_032275145.1 Synergus laeviventris
ATATATATATATATAATAACTTCTGGGCGATTTGTATTTTCACTGAAACTTTAAAGGCATATTTGGACCAAGGTACGATCACAACCTTGAAACTCGCATACGTATCGGATCATTAAATCTTCCCTGGCGATTAAATCGGCGCCTTTGAAGAATGAGGCTATCGAGAGTCACAAAAGTATCAGTTTCCAGTGTTCGATTTCATCAGTGTACCTTGTCTTGTGAACGTCGCGAGTCAATCGATGACACTACGAATTTGAGCGGGCAGAAAGAAAAAGGTAAAAAGAATGAGGGAGAACGATAAAGGGAATAAAAGGCAATGAAAGAAGGAAGATCGGTATTAGAGACTATATCCTCTTCGGCAGCGGCATTCTTTATTCGTGTCCGATCCGTTTGTCCGGTCGTCCAACTGCCCGTAGACGCGTACACGCCACATGACCGCGCTTTTAGCCAGATCCCCTTTCATCTTCTCTGTCCTCATCTCAAACTTCGCAGAATATCTCTTCCGTCCACTCTCTTTATGCACCATGAGTGCCTAATACTCCGAACCATCGTCTTCAGGCATCACATTAAAAAACTAATTACTGAAATTCACTGTTCGTAGCAGATGAACGTAAAGAAAACGATAAGGAACGTTTATCTACTACCTAAAATGCAAAAAAGTATCTTAAAATTACACTCTTTCTCAGCTATTGCTCACCTATTGTTTTCTTTCAAGTTGAAAGAACACTGGTTGTAAAGCACTATAACTCAAGAAACAATTAGCGCAGCGATTTTAATAATACTCTCTTAATCTTGTATGTGAATAATTATACTTAAATACCTAAATGTTTTATTTTTGAGCGTAATAAAATCGCGTGACGCGTTGTAGCCTGCAGGAAAGATTACGAGCATAGAGGTCGGACGATTTGTGGTTGTGGAAAGGTGCAAGGAGTAAGGAGGAAGGATACGAATTAAATTACATTTTAATGTCGGGGACGTTTCGTCGCGGCGCTGCATCGTGAGTGTCCAACGATGCGCCAAATACTCAACGCAATTTACATTTTAAATTGGATGTACTTCTTGCGAGTCGAGCAACGCGATCCGCAAGTGAGCAAAAAGCTACTTCAGGCATTTTATCCCTGGTTGGATTATTCGTCACTAGGGGGTAATCTCTTATATTTTTAAACATTATGCGACTAAAATCATCAATCCTTCCACTATTTTCTGATTTATGTTAGTATAACTTTGTATGAACTGAATACATTAATGACGCGTGGGATCTTGAAGTTGGAAACGCAACAACACTTGTAAAGATTAATTTAAATATTTCGATTCATCGGATTACGGTCTCGAGTTAGGTAGCGAATGGAAAACTTGACTCCGAGGAATGTAAAAGAGATAAAGCTTGACCCACGACTCGAAACGGAGATCATTGACGATCTAAAGCGTGATATATGCGATGTTCAGATGAAGAAATACAGGCGAGGCAGGGTCAAGCACCAAGATCATCTTGTTTTTTTCTCAATTTCTCCTCTATGGATCTCGAACTCTCTTCACACCTACTCAGTTACTCTTACACATTTAGAATCATCAGAGCTTTTATCTTACAACCTTTTCTCTCTTGTATCAGACTCAGTGAACGATCGATGGAAATCGTGAATGCAAGTGAAACGTTCTCAGAATCAGAGGGTCTCTTAAGAACGTTTACAACGTGTCATGTAGGAATACATACCGGCAGTTCACGCATGAATTCCTACATAACTTACCTTCGAGAACGGACCCTGCCTTGATAAAGTTACCAATTTATGGGAAAGGAGAACATTAACAGTTTAACCCTCTCATTCATCTCAAATTACGAGCTGTTAAAATCGACAGATAAAAAATGCTGACAATTTTATTCGTCTTGAGACATGTTTTGTTATATTAGGTGTAAAAAAACGAGTCTTGGGAAGGAAAGTGTAAGCAGATTGCATAATTAGAATTCAGATTGACCTTTATATTCTCAGGCTATCAGTTACCTGCAAATTGATCTGAAGATAATGTAACATGAAGTGCAATAAACCTCATTTACTTCTAATAATACAAGAGGATCATACGTCTCCAGCTTGTTGGGTCACCTTTTGTGTGCTATCATTTTATACTGATCATTATTCCCATTCACATCCCATCACTATACCATATTAAAATCACCAATGAATTGCAACGTCCCCAAGAATACATTCCCATTCATTCAGACCCTCTCTTGGGTATCTTTACTTCAATTTGAACAGTTTCCCTTTGTCATCAGTTCAACAACCGGAAAATACTTTACCGAATCAAGGGAACAAGAGACCCCTAAGTTTTTCTCAGAGGTACTTATTTATGTGTTGGTAACAGTAAAGGAGAGTCGTACATGTTTTTTACAAGTGCAGAATGTCTCCCTTGTACTTATGTTGGATTGCACCGCGTTTCCCTACAGGAGGTAGAGTGTAGAGAAGGTGGCCATTCGCAGACACAGTGTCTGCGGACCTCGAAGGAATCCGGAGCTCGACCGGCTGTTCCTGCAGCCAAGAGAAAAGGAATAATATCGGCACTCGAACTCTCGCACTCCCGCTTTGACGCGACTCGAGTGCAACCTCGGTACGCACGTGTACGGAATGCATACACAAATCTATCATGCCAAGCATTTGCATCACGAGTCTTGCTCTACCAGTGATATCTGATGAACTTTAAGGAACCCCTCTGCGTAAACAATTCCTGCCACTTGTAAAAGTGTTGTTTCTATGCTGATAGCTGAAAAGAATTTAAGGGATTTTGTTTCTCCATTGTATGCACAAATGCTTCGAGAAAATACAGAACAATTTCTGGAAAATTCTATTTCCCAATTGTGAAATTCCCGTGTACTTTCTCATAAAATGAAAAAGACTAATGAACTCTACACAGGATTATATAACTATTTTCTCTTCTCCAATTTCTAATTTGTAGCCGATAATTTCTTACCTAATCCTCTCGTTAATCTCTTATATTACAAGGATCTCTGATATATTATCTGTTTCCTCTAATTCATCTTATTAATTTCACTTAAGTTCTATAAACTATAGTTGCATTCTATAAACTACAGTCGCATTCCCGGTAATTAGTTTTAGAGCCATATTTCTCGTCTTTATAGCCCAAACTAGGATTTAGTGCTCAAGAAGAAAGCAAAAGAGAGATGCGGGCACATATACTGTCGAAGACACCAGTTCTTATTGTGATTGAGATTTATCACTGCGACGAGTGTGAAAAGAAATATAAGTCTCTGACACTAAATGCAATACTTTCTTCGTGACTTGTCGCAGTCGTGAAGTTAAAAACATATTTTCCCTGGCCAATGAGGAGATTATTGTTTCCCTGCACGTTGCCTCTCAGACGCGAGCGACATTTTTAAGTTGCTATAATACAATTGACTCGGACGATACTCGTATGTTCTTGGGAAGAGTTTCTCAACTTTTCGAAGCTGGTAAGTTGGACTTGTGCCATGACTAGAGAAATGGAAGGGGCGAGCTGACTTTTTGGTGCTGATGCAGTTTCTGTTTTTTGAAAATATGAAAGCTCAGCAAAAAGATTTGTAAGCAAAAGTCTCGGACAAAGTTTCTCTCTCTTTCTCTAGGAAGTGTATGGTATGAACTGTGATAAAGTCCCAAACATTTTTAACAATATGTGAATACGAATTGCTGTAAGAGATGGACAACAATGTAAGGTTTCATCATCAGTTGTTGCAACAACTAGAAGGCTATCAAAACCTCATCCTTCGCTTCTAGGCTTGAAACTTGGTACTTGGTAACTTATGCCGCAGAAACAGTAGGTGTACAGACGTGTGAGATGGATCGTTTCCACTGCGGCTGCAAGGAGATGTCTACCTACACAAGCAGAAGGTTGCATAGGGGGAAACGTACACGCATCTACATTAGTATAGGCAGTATAAATAAATTCACCGACCCGGCTGCCACGCGGTCTGCCGTAAAGAGCACGGCCTGTCTCGACATTCGAGTGCACGACGCGCGATTCGAAGTTTCGTTCTCTCACTCTCAACCTGGACTCGTTTCATATACTCGTTCCTCTGGTATAGTGCGCATTGCATGGTCATTCTATTTCCCGGCCACAGGTGCTTCCGTGATCGGTTGCTATATTCCGCCAGCAGCAAACGAACCTTCCTCTTATGCACAAGCACGTTTGCTGTTCAGAAACGAGCAGAGCTCCAAGCCAAGATTTTCTCCGATAACGACCCTCTTCCCCGTTTGCATTCGATTATCTATCATTACGCTTCCCAACGCGGCAAGCTTTCCCCTTGAACACGCCGTAAGAAGCAAGGTGTAAAGATCTCTAGGTGAATCGAAGGAATCTGTGATTATTTCCCAATAGCGCTTGTATTACCGCTGCTCGCACTGAAAGATCGGATACTCATTAATAGAGATGTTGCAAAAATTGTCTGTAAGTGTTTCGTGGAAGGAAATTGTTTCTTGCTTGTGAACCTGGCTAATGTATTTGTGACGAAGAGTTAAATAAATCATCAATTGATTAAATGGAAGTTTTTCCCTTCAGATTCTGACGTCAAAGATACATCAATAAATTATGCCTTCACAATTCGCTTTCAACAGATGTTGTGTACTTGGTTGTTTATGTTACCCACGGCAGCACAAGCAAGGTGTAAGATCTACAGGTGATTCATAAAGGATTGTCATTGTTTCTCAATAGCTTTACCGTTGCTTGGAACCTGAATATTCGTTTACTGATTGATAATGATGTTCCTAAAATTTGTGATGGCTATTTCTTAACAGCAAATCGATTATGAAATAGGATTATCAAGTCTACACCACTTCTCTTACATTGAAAAGTTAAATTCCTAAGCAATTAGATGTGCTATGTTAGAATTCTGCTGAAGTCCCAAGAGAGTCCTGTAGTTCATGTTTATAGCCGGGCAAAAAAATCGAAACACGGAGGAGCAATTAGTTGATTACTTGATTAGAGTCAAAAACCAGTATTGGCTGATTATTCATGTAAACCTTTGCAGCAAGATGCTTGTAAGCAAGATTCCCTGCATTTACCTCCAGGGGTTACAAGATATAAGATATAACAAATGGTTAAACGGTTTCTGAAAGCTTAAAGAGTCTTAATAGAGCCTAAACAATATGCTCCCTGCTAATGAAAGATGATATACTATTAAAGTGTTATACCGTCTATTAAAGTGTGATACCCTCTAATAAAATATTGTGCCATCGAATAAAACATCCCCAAAATAAGCAACCTTAGCATAAACATTGCCGAGCTTTCTTATAACGAGACTTGGGGAGATACAGTTCCAAAAATAACAGACTACTACATTCATAGAGGTAACTGACGGGGGTGTCGCACTCGAGTTTACGTATTTATGCGCTCGTCTTTCGCGTCCCATGGGATTCGACGAAGTGTTGTATTATTATTTCTTTAAACTCGCGACAATTCTCAGCACGTTTTAGGAGAGGCGAAAAGAGGGTCGTGGATCCTTTGAAGGTGTCGAGACATAGAGGGCTAAATATTACTATCGTCGTAAAGCTTTTGCGAGAGACACTGAAAGCAGAATAGCACCGATGAGCCTCGACATTTGAAACCAGTTTCAGCGTTGAAGATCGTCCAGTCGCTACTTCTGCTGCGATGCCCCGATTCCCTTACATGGGCTCTCGTTCGCATTGCCTTTTAGAAGCGGTTCGGCACACGTCGTGTTGCTTCTCTTTTATTTCCTCTCGAACGCGTTATGCCAATGCGAGGTCTTCTCTTCTTCATCCTCCTCTTCCACACCTTCACTTTCCTCATACTTCAATCCCTGCGTAACACGGAAACTGCGGTTAGGACTTGGTCCTATCTAGTCACGGCGGTTAGATAACAAAAAAAGACTTCTGATTTAAAGCAGTAATGAATTGTTCAAGAAATTCGCATCGGTTTAGGTCGACATTTTTTAATAAGGTGTATTGTTTGAAGACCAGAAGGACGTTAGATTTTCTCTGGATTTCCAGGATCAGTGCATGCAGGAGGTGTCAGAATGTCTCGATTCATGAGAACGGGGACGAAACTTTGACCGCGGCACGTATTATCGCATGAAACAGCCTCACGTTCCAACAGGCAGCACACCTCGGTCGATCTTCGCAAGGGAAAAAACATGACCGGAATGTCGTTGACCGAACAGTCTGCTTCGAACTCCGTGGAGTCCATCAAGTAACCGAGGACCATATTTCTTCCGGCGGAAAAGCGTAGAATTGAGTTTTCGCATCGAAAACTGATTATGGCGCGAAATGGATTCGTGATGAATACCTCGTGAGAATGCGATGGACCTTTCAGGTTGTTCGTGGACCGTGAGGAAGGGCGAAAATAACAGCGGAAGCTGCGAGATTATCTTTTTGCGATCAGAATAGATAAGTAGGGGCGGAATGCCGAATGCGACTAACCTTAAGATCCATTCCACAATAAGTTAGAAGAGGCGGTAGGTGCCTTCGACAATATGAGTTACAGGCCTCTGAAGAGCGCCTACCGACTTCTTTCACTTCTCGTTTATCATTTTAACACGACGGTCTTAAACTATTAAGGAGGCTTAACTAGAAACTTGAACGGCGATTTTAAATTTGGAAAGCATGATTTGTAGTTGAGTTGTTCTTACTTCAATTTAAATTCAACTGCAGAAAGACCTTTTCCATTTATAAATTTACATCTTAGTTCTTAGCACATCTTTGTATAGAGAAGATCAAGGAATTTATATTTAAAATAGAAAAAATGTAACTGTTTAGGAGTTTACGAATAGAAAAAGTAGAAAAATGTATCTACTACAAAAACTACTTTCCCCATGGGTGTGATTTTCATCCGGAAGGAGACTTGTTTTAGTGTTATAACAACAGATGTATTTCTAATGAAATTATTTCTGGATCAAAATAAAATTAAAATTACTTCTTTATAGGCAACTATCGGCAACTTTAGAGAAAAATAGACGAAATTTTCAAACCAATTTAAATTCTGGGAGTAGAAGTTTAATCTTCGAATGGATTCTTTGCCACGGAAATTTGATTCGTTCCAATTCTTTTTACCGAGGACCTCGCCACCACATTTTGATGTTTAATACACGATTGTATCCGCTTCTTGATTATTTATTGACTCCTTTTTTTAAATATTTCAAAAGGCGGGATTATTTATGTAATATTGCCTATATTAAATGCTAAATCTTTTTTATAAGGGGTTTTGTTTTAATTTATTTCTTGTAGACTTAATTAATTTTCCATCCGTGCCAATATTGCAAAAAACTTGTATGCAATATTCAAATTGAAGTCGAAAGATGTCTTTTTCTAGCTGACCTATGCGCTATAAGGTCCAGTTTCTCTTTTGGCTGGCTATACCGAGTGCTGAGTAGGTACTTTTTTTTAGCTACCGCCACGATATACATCATATGGTAGGTATAATATACGAAAAAGGAACTATGCGCATACTTATATACAGTCATGCGTCATTCTAGATAGAAAAAATGTAATTCCAAGTATTGCAAAATGAACATCAATCTCTGTTAAGGAGTTGGAGTAAGTTTTCATAAATCAGGGGCACTTTATAACAATGGAAAAATATCTATTTTGAATCTAATAATTGAATTAATACACTGCTTAGGTAGTGATTTTATTTTATTTTATTTGATAGATTTGATTATTTAAAAAATGCATGAAGTCATGAAAGGAAGTAAAGTTTTACTTTAACTTCTCTCATAATTTAAAATCAATGTAACGACTAACGAGCAATTCCAGACTATTACCATAAAATAAAATGTAAAAAACGATCGTATTTTAAGAGTTTTTTTTTTCAAAAGACACGAATAACTGAGCTTTTTCAACTCCTGATAGAGCAATTACATTATTAAATCTCCGTCAATTGATGGTACTGTGTCCAACTCTTTTACCCGCGACATGATTGGAGGAAAAAGAGTTAATTGCTTAATTAGCAGAACTTATGTACTTTCGGCAGTACCAATCTAACAAAATGCATTAGGTTTAAATCCCCGTGTTTGAGTTATGTAACGAAGGCCAAACTACTTACTTAAACTTGAAACAAAGACGAGAACTGCAGAGAACGAGACTAGAATAGTGGCGGTCATTAGTGGAAATAAAAGCTGTTAAAGAAGTGGAGGAGAAAAACATACGCCTTGTCGTTCGTGCTTCGTAAAGTTCTTGGGAGTAAACTTAAACTTGACCGTTTAATGGACTCGCTAAGAACTTCTCGGCCATTGAAGTGTACAACCAACACAAAACACGCGAACTTCTTGAGGTTTTCCATCGTTCAAGTGTGAGGACGTTGCTTCCGGCAAATGCAATGGAGAGTTTTGCCAAGTCGTAAGCTTCTCAGGTGGAACCAAAGCAGTAGTTGCTTATATTAGACTAGAGGACTCACGATATCGGCAAAGTTTCGCGCGATGCGATCGCGTTTCCGCACGAACGAGTTATCGATTTCCATTACTATACCCCATCAGATACGAATGTGTCACGAACCTTATCTCTTTGAAGACATGTCGTGCACATCGGCTCCCGAAACAATAGTCTCCGCGTAATGTAAATTGCACATGAAAATCGCGGTGATATCTTCCGGTATATATAATCTTAGAAATCCGAGATAATTTAGAATTCATGACGCGTATTTAATGCGTAGTGAATGACGGAAAATATATGAAATTTCCAATACTTTGGAATAAAATCTTGTCCTTATTCAGGAGTTAACATACTTTAATACGATACTCCCACATAGCTTCTCAGCACTTTCATTGTGAGTCAGTAATTATTGAAATCTAAGGTAAACATCTAAATCTCGATAAAAAAATGAACAATACCTAATAAGTTTGTTAAAGCACCTCATTATTGAAGTCTTAAGTTGCTGAAATCAGCAAAGATTATTTCTTTTGGAGTTGTCTGACAGATTTCCATCACGTCAATTAAGTGACTACCTCTTCTCTTTTATTCTCTCTCTGAATTATGAGTATATCATCATTCTTTGCATAATAGGAGCCTAATAGCGAGCTTTAAAAACGCAATTATTTATAGGACGAACCTTAAAGCCTGTCCTTGGACCACCTTCCGCGCAGCATGCTCATACCACAGGTTAATTTCACCAAATTATTCTTCGTCTCGTTGGATCGACGAGCAACCGCATGAGAATGATGTCTTGGACAACCTTCGAACCAACGATTATTCTTTACCTTTAGAGAGACTGCGTCCAGCAGAGCACTCGTGGGTGTTCGATAAATTGGTCAGGTGGGACATCGCTATTGTCTCGTTTGGATTGAGCGCTTAATCACGCTCCCGCGATTAAAGCAGGAAGATTCACTCTCGTAGGTAGGCTGTGGCAGGTCGCGAGTTTGTCTTGATGCTATGTACTATATATGTACCTCTGAATCGACATTCGACGCTATATAGACTTAAAAGAGAGAAGTCTGCTGTAAACGAGGCCGATTAATTGTCTCGATTGTCCCCGCAATCACTAAACTTTCTTTACGATGGCAGTTTTTCAAGAGAAAGGTTTTTCGATCTTCTACATTCTCCTCCAGCCTTAACGAATGACAAGGTCAATCGATACGACTCTCGTGCCTAATCAGTGCTCTTGGAAAGGACACATTTTACATCGTTCACATCAATTAACACCTTTTATCTCATCGTGCAGATTAGACGGCTAGTAAAAAGTCAAACGTTTAATCAGAGGCGATTCTTAATTTATGTGTTACATTAGCTTTAGCTACTTCTCTTCCAAATACAATAAATTATCAACTCCTGGGATATAACCGAGCCCCGAACAAGGTTTTTTAAATCCAAAAGCGGATCAGAGCATTTAACAGTAGAAATACAATTGACATCTACGTAGTTGTCATTTTGAAATTGTTTTTTCCATTGTGCAAGGCTTTGATGCACTTTTGCATCAAAATGTGACACCTTAGGATTTAGTTTGTATTTTACGATCATTGTTATTAAACAGAAATTTTGCTGCTTAAGCTGTTTATAAATCAGACTTTGAATATTAATAGAATCATAAATATCATCCAATATCAAACTGTTATTGGGAAATATTGTTATGATTGAATCATTGAACGCTTTTATTTCGATTAAAAATGTTCCACGATTACGGAATATAGAAGTTAAATAATGAAAAGTGGTTGAAAACATAATTTTTGTTTAAACTTTATCGTACCCTCTGGCTTGTTTGAAATTGAAAATTAATGGATATCTTTTTTTTGTTACAGGTGAGTTCTGCAAGCGGATGATTTTTTATTATTCAAGCGCTTTTGAGTGAGTGAATACGAAATTGTATCATCTCTGATTGTGGATTCTGGAAATTTTGATTATTCATTTAAATGCTTGAACCAATAATTAAGCATTTATAGAAATGTTTCAAAAATGAAAGTTAGAAAAAATATTCAAATTTCATCAAGTAGGAATATGAATTGAACAAATTCATATTTTGTTTTTTTTTTATCTTAGGAGCTCTCTGAAGTTTGAAAGGGAGCACTCGACCCTCTATCCTTTAAATTTAAATTTCCCAGTTCGAAATAACATTTTTCTTTCATTGTAAATCATTTGGATTCAAGTCACGTTCGAAACAGCACACTCTTTCTGATGACACATGGGAAAGCGAGTTGAAGAACCTATCTTTTGCATTTGCGTAAGTATGTACCTTGACGCAATGATATTGAAACCACTCTCGTGTAAAGTAAAGGATGACACGCAGCTCATATTATGTGAGCAGACAGGATCCTCGACTTTTATGCCTCCTCGCTGTTATTTCAACTAAAGTGCAGCTTATACATCTTCCAAAGGCTTCATTGTTGTTTCCTGAATGTTTTGACTCTTCGTTTATCTCCACCTCGATCAAGTAGAGTTCTTTGAAACATCATGCCTATGAGAAGAAGCGTTAGAAACGCTCTAGTCGTTCTAGAATTCAATGGGACTCGGTGCACGCTCAATGAGATTAGAATCACTCACAGCAAAAAGCTCAGGACGGTCGTTAGTACAGTCTATTCGAGTTTTATTGACACCTTCGGCTAAAAAAGAAACGGCCTTTTTCAACTAACGTGCATCTCGTTAGCGTATATTACATTTCAGTCTACATAAACGTTCAAGAGAGAAAATTAGTCGTAAACCTGTTTTACAAATATGCCTAATGGGGAAGGCAATCAGTAACTTTAAAGTGTTCTATTCTTGTTACCCTCGAATTCACCTCTCAAAATCTTAATAAATTCGAATCACATAAAAAGGATCCAAGGTACATTAATTATTACTAAATGTACCAATTAAGAAGAACATTAAAGCCTAAGATGAATGATTTGAAACTAAAATGCCAAAGGGGTTCGATTGTAAATTCAAACGGCCTCTCGTCGTTATTGTTGTTGTTTTTAATAGATGCTCACTATGCGGAAGACACCCGATAGCGTCATGTACTTCGGAATGCGACTCTTTGATATTATCGGCACCTATAACCGGCACCTACGCGTTACGCCCTTTTCTATCAACAGATGCAATCGAACTTACAGCTTTCAGTACACTCTGCATCGAGTTCGATCTCAAGACAATAAGATTTCTTAGCCACAGACTATTACTGTGATCAATGGTTTTCTTGTAGCCATCAATTTTTCCCACTAGGTGAAACTTTCTCTTCCCGTAACAAAAGTACTTTATTAACTTCTTCACACTCTGCAAACTCCTTTGATCGGGAAAAGCTGATAAATCGCTCATTCCCTTTTTTCCTGGTTTTCCCCGTAAAAAATTTCCAACGGGTATATAAAGTTCCTTGAGCCAAGGTCGTGAGAACCTGTAGATTGTATCGGATTAATATTTTCGTTTGGAGTACATATATCACTCCAGTAGTCATGTTTTATTATTGTTTGAAATACCGGTCTGTTGCTTTAGCTACCTAGACGCGAGGGCTTCAACCCTTTATTTTCCAACCCAGGTTCTTGTATTCTTTTCCGTGCGACAGTAATGTCAACTCTTTCCCATTCGTTAGGACCAATTGCAGTCTATGTTTCTTTACTTCTGTTTTCATTGCTTTCGAAATTTGTACTTGATTAACGTCTCCAGTATCCACTGTAATAACTTCAAGAGCTATTTTCTATTTTCTATTTTTTTTTCTCATTGTCTACTGAAAAAAAAGGACTGAAAGTTTGACCCGTGATGAAGCTAGCCTCGGTGAGACTAGGTGTCGACTTGGGCAAAATAAACAAGTGGTTCCAACCTTTTCGGAAGCCTCAAGGGGTCTAGCTTCTGTTTATTTTTTCGGTTGCGTACTCTCTTTGGAGATACGAGTTCCAAATAGCGGGTTTGTTTACGAATCTGGTAGCCAGACCACACATAGAGGACTGTCGCGAATCCCAATATCGAGTCACTTCCGGTTCATCCTTTTCTCTTATTGTCTTCCGACGTGCAAAATGATGGATGGGGCGGATGTCCGCAACGCTTATAGAAAACGCAAGGAAAAATTACAGAATATTGCTTTAGAAAAATACTTGAAAAATACTTGAACTTTGAATTTATAACGTTGTGAACAAAAGAAGATGCTTGAGGGATGTTTCTATATGGGCCTATACAAAAGACCGGTTGGTCGCGGCATTTAATGAATGAACTAAGCAGACGGTGCTCCTCTTTGCATATCTGAAATTACGTGAAATTACGCTTCCTTTAAATTATGGATGTAGCGATTCACTAGTAATCGATACTATAATCGTTACCGTTCGGCACTGTCCGCACGTACCTATATACCGGAATCTTTTTGCGTGGGTGTTGGGAAGGTACATTATTTTCTTGTACGAAGACAGGACCACCCGCACACAATATAGCAGTGGATCCGCCTTCGGACATTTGATGCGCTTTGATCAAGCGGATAATGTGCCGAAAATCTCGATTAAGTTGCTTCATTTACAGTTTAGTTTTGAACTTTTCCACACGTTGTTACGCACCTTCAAGATGAAAGCCTCGATGAAAGCAAACTATAAAATTCTACAGGACTTGTTTTTTTTCGTATTATACCTTGTGTTCAGAATAAAGTAGGAAGAATATCTTTTCTTAATTCCATTCGTAATGCAGCTATTATCTCGTATTTAATCAAAATAGTTCGTAGACCCATGCATGTGTTTCAAAAGCCTAATATCAATATGAGCGCGACAAAAGTCAACACCAAACATTCTCTATGGACACAGCATGCAAACAGATAAATATTGGCATATTGATCTGTTTTGATGCACTCGGTAGTTCAACTCCATCTCTAATCTACAAACATTCTTGTATCTCGCATGTTTGTTTTTACCTATAGTTCAATCTAGTATAAAAATCAAAAATATGAAACAGACTTCTGCTTTAGTTTGAAAAACGCTAGTAAAAATTTCAAACGTGAAATGAAAAATATTATGTAGTCGATAATTAAACTCTTGACCCCCAGGGCAATGATAGCAATATAGTCCGTGAGAAGCAGCAAACATACTGGTTTTAACTTTCAAGTACAAAAACATAAAAGGACCGAATTATATACGAAAGTGCTCGTTTCCGCTTTCTGAATTGCTTCAGGCAGATATACAAGGTAATTTAGAAAAAAATAAATATAAGCCGCTGGCTGGTTTAAACTTTACGGAACGCGGAAACGTTTTAACGAATGATGTCCTGACAGTGAAAAATGCAGTCATCAGTAAAGAGTCGAAACTCGGTAGACTATGTTAGTAATGTGAACACACGTATCGTTCCGTGATTCCAATCCAGGAATGTCGTTCTCGTCGGCTTTGGACGTTTTCGGTAGTCATACAAATAATGCCTAAATGACGATGCTATTGGTATAAAAAAGTACTTCACGTCAAAAAAAGTAACTGTTGCTTCTCCAAATATGTAGCTTTCTAGATTTTCGTTAGAAACATAATTAGCAGATTAGGATCTGAGTATATATGGTATTTCAACTTTCATTAGAAGCAGCGTTGTAATTAAAGCTTTACTCATTCATTCAAGACATTTATAAAAGTCAATCAGATTAATTGCAATAATTTATGCCAGATTTTCCAGACATTTCATCACACCACTGTTTTTTAGAAAGGAATTTCAAAAGGTTTCATGGAATGTTAAAAGAATTTCAATAGATTTCTCTGATTTTCAAAATATTTTGTTGAATTTTTAAGGATTTTTAAGAAGTTTCAGATATTTTTAGGAACGTTATCGAATTTCAAGAGATTTATTATTTTAAAGATTTTTGGAAAATTTTCAGGTGCTTTAAGAGGATTCAAAGAATCTTAAGTTTTAAGAAATTTTTAGGGATTTCGAATAATGTATACGATATTTTCGAGATATTTCGTTACACCACTTTTTTTATGAAAGAATTAGTATATATATGTAAATGGTAATTTATGTAATTTTTCAAGAGAGTGGTATTGCCTAATATCTATTACTAAACAGTCTCATGAATTTTAATGATTTCAAATATTTGTAATTTAACACGATGTGCGACTGGAAATCTAAAATTGCGAAAAAACATTCATCAAACTTACTTGAAAAGTACTCGAGTACTCGGTGGTTTTTTTTATTAGTTTTAGGGTCGCAAAAGAGGCACTCGTAAATTCCGCCTGCTTCGTCGTTCCGTACTTGTGATATTTCCGGATTTTGTTTTCCTTTCGATAAGTAGTTACGCATCGTAGAAGTTAACAGCACACAACATATGTATATGTATTTATGGTAGCTAACATAAAAAATGCAGAGAGGAAGGTAGCCACCATTTCTCGCAGTCGTTTGCAACTTCGTTTACTAGACTGGAAAAACTTTCTTACATTAATTCTATACATGAATATAAGGTTCCTCATTTTTTATTTATGAGCATTGGATTAGTATTTAATTTTAGGACAACATTT
>JAUESI010000029.1:8384586-8421519 GCA_032275145.1 Synergus laeviventris
ACAAATATATGTATTTATACTTTTTCATATGTTTTATTAAATCCTGTGCTTTCGATACGCTGAATTAAAGTGGCATAAGCCAACACAAACTTTTAACTCCTTGTCTAATTTCAGGAATCTCAATAAGTTTAATAAAAATCGTAAAATTCCTTGAATCCCTTGAATGTCTATAAATTACTTTAAATTATTTTAAATCCCTTAAAATACCTGAAAATCCAATATAGTTTCTTAAAATCCTTTAAAAGTTACTAAAATTACTTAAATGTAACTTTAACGCGTTACTTTCGGATAGTACGAAATCCTTTAATATTAAAATTCCAAAATTTTAATAACTTTTGTAAAATAATCTGAAGATAGTTTTCAAATTTGGCACATTTACAGGGTTTTCGACAACGATTTGTTTGATATTCTCGGGATATATGGTAACATTCCTTTTTTAAGATAGGATTTATACATTTGGACAAAATGTTCTAGTAAAAGAAATCGGTTTAATTAGGAAAATTTCATATTTATGTAGTAATTTTTCCAAAATATCATGCTTATTCTATTAGCAGCTCCTGAATGGATAACCTTGTTATCTAGAAGTTAAGATTCCAGTGTAGTGAATGAAGAGCTGAATTCAGATTCAGAGGGATGTGAATCTAACAATTTAACGCAATTTACCACACACAATAAGTACAGCGAAGGAGATCTATGTGAACGTAATTCAATTGAATTGACAGCTCGGGAATCTGGTTAACAAGCTGCATGATAATTAAGCATAATCTGAGGTATAATTGAGTTGTAAATGTTGTATAATAGAACATTTTTAACATCATCAGCACTAAAATGGTGATTCTTTGTTTCCTGTGATGTTTTTTGAAAGTGAAGCCGCACTTCCGTATATATATGTAGTACGTCGTATTAGATGCAATCATCAGAAAATCGTGTAAACGTATAAACGGACGTTGATTTTCCTCGGGCACTTATTCGCGCGTTTGCACGCATGGGCAACATATTACAGAGAAGTGCAAAACGTGTAAGTGCATATCCAGGTACTTCTCACGCATCTCTTTCTATAGTAGTGCCGTTAGTCATACTGGTACAGGAGGGCGAAGGCGCGTCGATATACACGAGAGGACGAATGCCCATTGTTGCATGAATTCACATTCAGGTACACCCTGTTCGCATGTACGCTTATACATACTCGTACATGCAAGTATTAGGCGAATATGTGCAGATAAGCGTGTACAGAGGTGCAGCAATAGCGAGCAATACGAATGTGGGTGTTAAGAAGGCATCGCTGCTCAACGATGAAAAGTACTGTGATACCGAACCCTTCTTCTTGTAGGATTCAGACTCCTCGTGTGCCCGTGGTTTAACATACGCGCGAGACTCGTAACAATATACATGCATTTATACACAAATACACAAGTAGGTATATATATATATATATATTATACATGTGCAAATACAAATTTTTATAAAAAAGGTGTATATGTGTGTGCTTTTACACATTAAAGTGGGTAAGGTGCATTATACATGAAAGTACCCGGCGTTCCGCCAAAGTCCAACCGATCTCTGTGTCGCTGAAATCACGATGACTTGAAACTCGCGACTGATTGTGAGTATAATGGACAATCGTTTCTGAGATGCAAAGGAACGTCGCGTCGCCGGTACTGTTCAAGTATACATCAATCTGAAGTATATGTTGCGCCTTTTGCAGTCGGACAATTGAATCGAACGACCACATTCCTATAGATATACCAATGGCTTGGGCAACATTGTTTATTATATAATTGTTATTTGAAACATTACGTTATCAAACGTTTCAAGTTAGAAATGCTCGCGATATTCATTTCTCGTTTTTGCACTCCTCTTGCTAAAAAGATTCAGAGGATTTGAAATAATTTCAAAATGTTTAAAGGGATTTCAAAAGTATGTAAAATAATCCAGAATTTACAATTTTATAAAATCACATGATATTCATTAAATTATTACATTCAATCTTTTTAAATTCCGAAAAATCGAATAAAATATTGTAAAATCCCTTAAAATTACAGTCCAACTTACGAATAATGCCTTGAAGGAAAAGAAGCGCTCATCATGAATAGTGCCACACTATAGCTGTTCAGCTCTTTTCGATGTGCTAAGTATTTTTTCTGTAATAAAAACCTCTAAATCTAACCATCTCGCTTGAGGCAATACTCATGGTGTTGGATATTTAATTTCCGAGTGGCTTAGAGTGGGGGTAGCTCTCGGGTGATGTCATACTTATCATAAAATTCTTTAAATTTATTTTAAATCCCATAAAATCCCTTGAAATCCCTTAAACGTTACTAAAAGTATTTAAAATTCCACAAAATATCGTTCAATACTTTAAAATTACTGGAAATCCAATGAAATCTTGCCAAATCCCTTTTTTCTTTAGATTTTATAAAACCTCAATAACTGGTAAAATCCCTTAAAAATTTTCGATCATCGGTTTACCATTTTTACACCCAACTTAATCTGTTTAATATTTCCACCTTCATGAAAATACCAATAAATTTCATAAAATTTATTCCTTGAAATACCGTGAAATTCGTTAATATTTATAAAATTTCAGTAAATCGCATATTTCGAGCATAATGTGTTCGATGTTCGATATTTCCGACCTGTATGGTAACATCACTTTTTTTAGATAGAATAGAGTATTAAATTCGTTTTCAGTACACAGGAAATCCTGCCTAACTCTTTAATTTATATTTATAATTCCTTTATTGGCAAATATCCAATATTTTTACAAACTAGGTTAATAGGTCTTCTGGATCTGTTTTCCCAACACTATAATCTCGAACACTCACGCATATCTGGATCGAGCAGACCCTTCGAGACATCAACGCCTGTCGTAGCTCAGAATTCAGCGACCGTTGGCTGTCGATCGCACGTGGATGAAAGTAGAAGGAAGCATGGAAAGCAATATTATCGGGTCGGTTATGTGATGATCAGCCGTGAAAAAAAAATTTTCCGCTGCTCTATCGTATATGCGGTCTATATTAAATGATGTATGATGCCGCACGTTAATAATCCCATAAAACGTATATATACTCATAGAATAGTATTATAGACATATCACACATACCTGGGATAGTTCATTATAGTCTCGTGTGTTCAAGGGGGGTTTCACCCTTCCTGATCAACGCTTATTGTCGCTCGCCAATAACAGGGTTAATCTCCACACAATTTCTCGGATCCCTGGCTATGTGTGCTTTACACGAATTACGGCCAGTGGAATATGTGCAGTTTCACTCGTCCTGAAAATTGCAGCTTATTTGGTCCATCATGCCGGCTTCAGTACAACCTTTGGATATATGGATTAAGCTTTAACTAACCTTGAAGTACCATTGTTTCAAAAGTTTGTTCTTTCAAACATAGAGCAATTTATCACCTGATAGAAATTATATCGATTTCAATAATTGGGTTTGACTTTATTCATTCATTTATACCGACGCTTTCTGATTTCCTATTAATTCAGAAATATTCAAACACAGAAAAAACTATAGTTAAATTTTGTTGTAGATACCATTTTATCCTACGATGAATAAAAACCATCGTCTTCTACGTTCTTTATATAAATTAGGATACCAGATTTTTAAAAAATGTGCTTATTTAATTGTTATTTTAAAAATAATTAATGAAATCTTGAGTTAGCACAATGTCTTTTAAAATCTGATGTCCTATAGCAATTACGAAATTTCAAATATTTAAATATTTTTTGTAATACTTTCTATTGGAATCAATTTTCGACCAAACGCTTCAACATCTATAAAAGGGCCTTTCCTGTAGTATATATTAGCCCACAAACATAAAAATTCTATTGGTCGATAAAATCTACATTAATTTTGACCAAGAATTGAATAACTTTTGTCGGGAAACGAAGAAGCTGACATCCTTCCCAGAAAAATGAAAAGTTGTCTGTAATAATGGTTGAATGCATAGCATGTATGTTGGCGAACGGCAGGATGTTAGGAAAGGTAGAGGGCTGTAAAAAGTGAAGGAAAGGAAAAGGTGAATAGAAAAATAAGAAGAGAAGAGAAAAGAAGAAAAATAAAAAGAACAGCCGGAGACGCTGAGAGAGTGAAGGAGGGTTCGATTGGATTCGCCGGCGTTTCCAGGTTGCCATAAGCTATAGAAGATTCGTCTCGCACAGCAGCCGGAAGCGATCGAGGCTTTCAAAAATCGAGGGATAAGAAGACGACTCGCTCGATCGAGACAACGAAAAGCTCCAAGGACGGATGCTGGATAAACGAGACACGATTGGATTTTCTACTATATTTCTTCTCCTCGCCTTCAATCTTCCTCCAATGTTCACCTCTTCCTCCTCAGATCTTGGCAACTTCCTCTTCCGTCGATCGAAGATTTATGCGATCTCTCTATTGGGATGAGTCAAGTGTTTTACATTATTTGGTGTCAGAAGCCTCATCTTGTATCACTCAGATTGACAAGTAGGAAGCTTTATTGCTTGTCATTTCAATTAGAAGGGCTGGAGAGGATTTAGATTATTATAAAGTCACAGAAGTAGAACCAAATACTGATATTATACTCTTAGGTCTTATGTGAAAGTTTCACACTAGTTAGATAGACACGCAGGACAGCTCCTTCAGTGTAATGAGGCTAGAAAAAATATCGACAGGACCACACCTTACGTTCTTACGACATTTACGAGGGCGATCCGATCTTGGCGCATCTAAAGACCGGAACGTACGATTCATTAACTTCGATGGCTCGTCAAGACGATTTATATCTAGATGAAGAGCGACGCAAAATCGACGGCGGATGTAAATAGAGGCGAATCAAGCGAGAGGGAAAGAAAAAAGTATAGGGAAGATGAGGTGGAACTTGAGGTGTGGGATTTAGTGGGAGGTTTCTGAACTTCAAGTAACTCTTTTCCTATGAATTCAATCGCAGCCGATCTCGAACTTCTAAAAGTATTAAAAATAAATTTCCAAACTATTCAATATTATAGCGAAGGACAGATGTTTATTTTAAATTACTGGATTTGCAAAAATTTAATTTAAATACTTTGAATTGAAAATGTTAACATTTATAAGTAAATCTATATTTAAAGGACGAATAGATTTTTATGTAGACTTGAAATGAGAATCAGAGAAAATTTTTAAATTTCGGAGAGTTAGCCTAATTGGAAAATATTGTATGTATTTTCCCCTCAAAAATGAATATAACAGCAAAAAAACTCGATCTCGCCACGAGGGGTTGAAAGGATTTGTGATCGCGCCACAAAGTAACGCGTGGTTTGGGGGTGTTGGATGCGACGCAGAACATCCTAAAAAATTCACAACCCTGTGGGGCTAATGGCCCGGCAACGCGTAATTTTCAAATGATTTTGCACTCTTTTTCCAGAGACGGCTCAACAGAACACACCCGAGACTGTCGTGCTAAAAGCTAATGTGCTCGCGACTTTCCACTTTTGTTTTGTTTGTTTTTTCGCCCTTTCGACAGCCTGTGTCTATTTTCCTCTTTTCTCCGTCAAATGCCAGCTTGCAAAAGGTGTCCGCTCTTAATTATCCATAATGCGCTACAGCACAACTTGATATTAAATTTCAAATTGCTTTTTTTAAATATTAAGAAAAATTGATATAATTGGATATCTGATGATTGAAATTCATAAAGTAAATCAAAAGACAATTTTTTCTGTATAAATAGAAACTAAGTTCACAGTTTTATGCAATATCATCATAATAGACTTCTAAAATGCATTCGCACAAGAGTTCTCTTCCTTTTCTTCGTTCTGTTACTTCGATTTTGATCTTAAAATGTCATAAACCATCACAATGGGTTATGAGGAAATGTTTACCGAAGTAAATAGGACGGAAACAGCTATGGTGGTAAATCCTCGCTCGACTGGGATTTAACTCTTGTAAGCTGCCACTACGCATCGTAAATAATAGTTTAGCCTCTTTTTGTAAAAAAATCGTCCTCGTAAATAACTGGACAATTTTTTATTCATTTTTTTATCCTCAGATTTTTATTTATTTTTCTTTCTGCACCTCTCATTCCACAATTTTTGCGTTTACTGCAATTAAGAGGCAGTTCATGAATGCCAAGTCTTTTAAATTTTAAAGTACTCGATAACTTTAAATTTATGAAGATTTTGCAATCACTTAAAAATTTAACTCATATTACATCCTTATTCTAAAATGTGTGTACTCATAATATTATCAGTAATGTTCAAAAATAGATACGTATGAAGGACATATTCCCGAATATTCTTGTGGATCTCACTGTGGATTATCCAAACCGAGATGAAAAAAAAATGCCTTTTGACCTGGAAATCGTTTGAAAACAGTTGATTTCATCTGCGAATTGCACATTCGATCAATTTCGCTGGAAAATTTAAAGCTCAAAATGGTCGACGAAACAATAATACATAGATGACCGAAAATTGTTTCGCTTCCATTCAAAATCTATTTGCATCGAAACGCCACGGTAAAACGTAAAAGCAATTCGGTCGATCGCATTCGACACGCGTGTATCCGCTGAAAGATATAACTACGTGCTCGAGCAAAAATTACTGGGATATCCGCGGTCGACTTTAAACCGGAAGAGGGTGAAAGACAAGCATACCCTTTTTTGTTTTTTTATCCTTAAAAATTTAGTTTGCTCAATCCTTAATGTGTGTTTAAGAGGAAAAGGAGAGAGAGAGAGAGTCATCAAATTATAAAATTTAAAAAAAAAAGGAAGAGTCATTCTCATGAGTCCAAGAAGTCCTCGAAATGGATAATATGCAGACTGGGCCAGTTAGCGGTATGCTATAAATATGCTAGCCATATCCTACTCACACCAACATCCATACCATATGCGTTCACGTTACATGGTAAATATATCAATGAATTTACGATCCCCGCTGATCCCTAATGGTTTCGCGAATGGATCTTCATCGGTGGAGGCAAACATTGCATGTTTCACCGTAGAACATCCGTGTGCGTTTAGTTTACTAAATTAAATTCTTGCGCCTGAAAAAATTCGTTGTCAGCATTTAGCATTCCCCAATGCACTAAACTAGGTGTAAACTCAAATTGTCAGGAAGGTTTCAAATGTGGATGTTTTAAAAATGCAAGGAAAAAACGATCCACAATAAAAATATAATTTTAACTTTCAATACTGCAATTCTGAAAGATGAAGGCCTTTCCCTGAAGTGCTAAAACCAAATTCCTCGAATATTTCTTCCCATCATCATACGTTACACGTCGGATTAAGAACCGACGTCATAATGTATTTCGGCACGAGTTACTGACGCGCTACTTTTTTTTCGGACCCATTCTTGTTTTTAACTTTCTTTCTTGTTTTATCGCACGTTTACCGGTTTCTGAGCGCGACTCACTTGAATCGAACAGGGCTTGGTGAAAGAGGCCTAAATTGGAGCGTAAACCAGGAGTGAATTACGTGTTTTAAACTCGTATATAAAGGGGGAAGTGTTATAGAGGCGAGATGGCATAATTCTTATTCAGGGGAGCTTCGATTACATATTTCAACTATTGAAGCCTAATTTAGTGGTCGTGAGTTGACTAAGAAATTTGGTTTCCTGAATCTCCTGAAAAATCTTGCCTCAATGTGGTTGTTAGCTGTTGCATCAAACTTATCGAAAGTTCAACTCTGATCAATGCTTCGTGCCCCGAAGATACGTCAATGGCAACTGCAAACGAGTTTCCTTGTTATATTCCTTCTTTTCTTTTATTATTTGAGATCGATCGTGTTACACTATTTTGTGGTAGGTGGACGTGGTTATTCATAACTTATTTGCATATCAAGAGAAATAAGAAGGACGTAAAAATCGAGTTTCCAAAAAGGGACGATGAATAATCTTACTCGTTTATTCATAATTTTATCATATTTTATTATTAAACTGCATTGACTGCCTGGAGGGATGGTAATAATTTTCAGTATGACCTTATGAGAATCAAAATTTATCTCTTCAGATTCACGATGGACTTTTCTAATGAATTTCCAGCTTCAGAAATTGAAAAATATTTTTGGTATAATTTGGAAATAGGAATTATATGAAGTTTCTCTAGAAGCACTTTTAGATTCGTGCAGGGGAATAAGAACGTGATAAAGTGGCAGAGAAAAGGCTCATTACTGAGGTAATATGAAGAAGAGTATATGATTAAAAAAAAGTAGAGATTTTTTTTCTGAATTGGATCAAAAAAACATTGTAAGAAACAATTAGCGAAAAAATTAGACACGTTCGAGTGGAACGTTTTTCGGAGAAATCAGGGCAAATCCTCATTTCTGACAATCCGGATACGAGTCGAACACCATGGTTCGAAAAGTTTCGGTTGAAATTTCGCCTCGGGTGCGATGAAAGGATTTCTCGACTCGTTTCGGTCGCAGACAGTTTCCTCCTGGGAGGAACGAGGAAAAGAGGTGAAGGTGATGGAGAGTTGAGTTTGAGGGCAAAAAAGAGAGATGAGGGGTTGGGATTTGGGGGAGGTAAGAAATGGCCGCGGGGGTGGAATCAGAGTGCGTGAAGGGTAGTCACAAGAAAATTAGTGAGGGGGATACTTGGGGGTAGCAAGAGGGCCTCAGCTTCAAGAAAATGCTCTGTCGAGAGTGCGGATTTATCCCCAGGGTATGCTTAAAGCTAGTCGAGAAAATCCAGGAAATTTTACCTTAACCTCGAATTCTGCGAGAAAAAGAGAGAACCCAAGATTCCAATTGACTCCGGACTCTGGAAATGTTATACGTGACCGGGAATCTGCTGTGGGTATCCCAAAGGTCGATCGGTATCTTCTTCCATTCACATGTCGAAGTAACGTGGGTGGATACGAATGTTATTTGGTCGATAGAAAAAAACACCGTTATATATCCCACCGCCATCATTTGTTAAGCTTTTGCAATCGATCATCGAGGCATAATTCGGATATAATTTCATCATCAGAGCACAGGCGTGTAAACTGATCCCTTCGACTCCCTCGATCTTTCAAGTCTCATTAACTTGCTTTTTGTCTTCGTTAACTTGTAATAAATCACGACGTTTATCCTAATGAGAGATAATTTGGTGTTGTCCCTGATAAAGCTTCCGATAAAAATGTCACTGAGAGTTCGTTTTTTTTTAAAAGAGTAGTAAAACTTCTGGTTAAATAAAAGACAACTTTCACAAACTTTTTATTGCATATAAATGTAGTGGACACTAACAATGAAGTAGTTTAGTCCAAATTAGGTTGACTTCTATAAACAAAACCTAAACTGCCCTTTTTACTAAATCAAGATAAAATGAAAATTACATGCATTATTATAGCTGTGAAAAAGTCTTGAGGAGTCGAATATTTCTTGAGAATGGAGGATCGGCGGATGAGAGAGTAAATTGCAAACTGCGGGAGTCTAATACGTTACACACACGAACGTTTTGTGCTCAAGCATTTGCTTACGAATACGTTGCACGCAAATAAATGCTTCGGAAATCCACTTATGTGTGGGTGTCTCAAATAGGTGTTCACTCAGAATAATAAATAGCCTCGTTCCCGACGGATTTGACACGCTTGATCTTTCATAGCCTCTTGTAAAATTTTTTATTCCGGAAAAACGAGGAAAGCCTCATTAACCATTCATGAGACTAATCACCCGTTTTGCAGCTTTTATATCATTTGACAACTCCTATGTTTAGCGTGAAGTATAAAGAGTGACTCCTTAATTACTAATTACGTCAATGATTCAAATATGGTTTGGTTTTAATCAGCAAATCCTTAATCACGATCTTTATAATGTCAGGACGTTGTCTTGATGTTTAACGTAAATGATCAAATTACAAGTTTTCAGTGAAATAAGCATTTCCATTCATTAATGTCTTTAATCTTATAAATTATCTATGTTCCTTGAGTCCTTCGTTTATCTTTCCTTGTTAATTCAGGAGATTAGAAGGAGTCACTGAAAATAATACGGTTGGGTTCTAATGTCTTATAATTCACATTTGATTCTTGCTTATTACCGATATATGATCTTGGCTCATAGTAAGGCAGAGCATTTATAACTTTCACATGGCGTGAAATCATTGTGACACTGAAGCTGTCATTAATCAAAGAGCCTTGTTACACGATTGCATTGTTCATTTAATTTTTCACCATCATCTGAAAGAGAGTGAAGGGAGAAAATTAGAAATCCAAAATTTTTCCTCATTTCTCAGCACTAGATCTTCCAAACATTATATTGAAACATATAATTTAAATAGACGTTACAATCACTTTCTAATTTATTACTTATATTAAAAATATATTTTAAATATTCCAAAAAAATTTTTGTTTAGATAATGAGTTTATCGGTGCTGATGAATCTCTTTGAAGTATAAAAGTGTTACTTTCGAGGAAATTGTGAAATTGTCTACCTAGAAATGAAGAACTGCAATTTTAAAATAACCTCCGCCATGAAGTTTGCATTGTTGCCGTATAAAAGCAACCATAAAACGCGTTTACCTGTGGCAAATCGTTACCTTTCACCTTCAAGAACTTTTTTCCTATAATTTTCTTGCTTTTGCAAAGATGAGATAGATTTTTTAATTTATAATTACACAAGAGTATTAAACCTTTCGCTACGCTTTTAACAAACTTTCTCTATTTATGAGACAATGGAAAATTGACCAATTACCCAATTAACAAATTCACCATGAATGGCTTTTACGTTGAAAACTGCAGAGTATTATAATTACACAGCAATGATTAAGTTCTTTTTGCATATTAGGAAGCTACAGAAAAGTGTAGAATTTTGTTAACAGTAAATATCACATTACAAGTCAACTTGGATTATTAAACATAATTTTTTGTTCATCACTCGATGACAATAGGGAAATACGAGTTTAATTAATAAACATGCTCCTGAGTATCCCATTGAATCGAATGCAACACTTAATTATTGTCAGACAGTTGTTCTATAATCTATTCTATAATCTATTCTATAATCATACTTCCTGTTTAGCTGCAGGCTTCTAGTCTACTTGGATAATCAACGGTGAATTGAGTTATACATACTTCGCGTATTCGAATCTAAGTTAGGTATCTCTTATGTTCTTCGTAAATACATATAGATCTATCCCTCTAACTAAATCAACAAGAATTATTTTGAACCGCAAAGCTTCAAGTTGAAGAAAACACATTAACTTTGACTGCGCTCCAGGTGGAAATTGTAGTACCATTTTAGTACTGACATGCGAAATTCTTGATTTGGTATTATAAAGTCGTAGAATATTTATTTGGAAATCCATTCTGTGCTTATGAAGTTATGAATAAATATACATACTAAATCATAGAAAAGAGTTCTCTCTATTCGAAACTTGAATAAGATGCAACCGATTGAGTGCATGGATAAAGTTGAGCGAAGAACGAGACAACGGAGCTGTAGAATGCCCTCCCGGCAGCGTAACGACCTACCATCTCAGTTAATTGGCATCGCGAATGATCGATGCGTAACGTTATTCGGCCACACCGCACCTCGCACATCTCACGGATCCTTCTACTCACGCCCACGCCGTGTACAGAACTTTAATGGTGGTAAATTGGCCGACTCGATAACATCGCAAATATCGCTCCTGCCACCACCAAAACACAACTCTCTCATATTTATTGTCTTCCAAAGCGATACTTATTACACTCAAGTACTCATCTTTCATTACCAAGAAGAAACATACTTCTGTGTTCTCTTTTTTCCTCGTAACACTTGATATCCAGTTGAACTAGAGGCAAACAGAAGCAAGACCAGAAAATAATACTGAACTTACATTTTTAAAATATTATATATTTTTTAAATGTAAGTTTAGTATTGACTATCTTATGAAAATGTATTGAATTCTCCAGAAATATCTTAATTCACTTGAAGATGTTTGAAGTATTCTTCTGAAATATCTGAAGACACTTGAAGTCTTAAAATTATTTACAATCACTTAAAATCTGTAATATCATTTAAAATGATTGAAAATACTGTGAAATTCCTTCAAAAACGACATGAATTCTTCAAAATCACTTGATAGTCTTTGAAGAGACATTCTTAAATAATTCCTTAAAACATATCAATTAAAAAATACATAACTTAAAATCTTTGAAATCTCTCGCAATAATAAATATTTTTTACTAAGACTAGGCTATTTACCTCCGTTTCTTACTTTAATTCATAAATCGTTCTTTTGTTATATTTTGTTACAATACTTAAGGTGATTGAAAGAAGATGATTTAATAATCAGCATATTTAAAATGAAAATCCTCTCAAAATAAAATATATTTTTTAATAGCTACGTGCTATCAGTGTAATAATTGCTGGGATACGATCGTTTTACTGACGACGATGAAACCAATTTGTGACCACTGGTGCATCAGACATCTGTTTTCTCGTTTCTTGTCGCGGTAGCGTGAGTTTCATTGATGCTCCGTGATTTAAACCAGGTGGGAGGAGAGTTCCTCTCCAGCTTTTTTTTTTCGAACCTGGTTTCACGATCCTGAAACACAGTGTGGGCAGAATATCGGTTAGCACTGCGCTAGTAACTCGAGACTTCTAAAGCCTGCAACAGGCTTATCTCTAAATTTGAATCGGTGTCGTGCTCTAAATTTGAGTCAGTGTGAGAAATGGGTAACTGAATCAAATCTGTAAAGATTTTCGCTTATTAATTATATTTAATCTCTCTACGGTTTTTTAAAATTGATAATTAATTTTTTTTTTCTTTTGCAGGTGAGTTCAGCTGGTGGATGAATTTTTATTCAGGAAGTTTTCACTTGAGTATTGTGTAAGTACAAAGTAATTTAAATTATGAAGAGTATTGTTGCAATCGACTTCATATATTTGAGACACATATATTCAGTTTTCAAAACAAAGTCGAATTTGTATCTTTCCAAATTTAGACTCGAGATCAACATTCATGCATTTATTAAAGCAATGAACTGAAACTAGAGCGATGTTGCAGTGAAAAAAAGGCCGTTAGTGTTAATGACCGTTGTGTCATGCAGTTGGGAGTTAAAACGACGAAATTGACATCCTGTTGACTGATTCCACTGTCACAGAGGCACCACAACAGCATCCATTTTGTTAGAGAATTGGGTCTTTTTCTGCAGCTTGGTTTCTAAAATTAAGTTTAAGGAATTTATCAAAAAATTCCGATGCTTATCACTTCCTCTCTATAAAATATGAAAATAGAAACGTCTACACCTTTTTTGCACCGCTATTGATAGCCGCCCTTAAATGCTATGAACCTTAAAATAACTTAATTCCACGCCCTCTCAATTTGGGTAATAAATCACTATTTAGAGCATACGGCTGCGATTATTCCCAATAGGCGGATGAATTTTAAATTTATGGCAAGAGGTAACCATCGGTTCGAGTCTGCAACCGATATTTGTTCCAGCGCTGCGTACTTAGCCTGCAATATTGCGAGAAAAAGCAAAATCGCTTGGGATTATCCCGAGGGCATGAATTAACTTACTAAAAGTTCCAGAAGCGAGATGAAAAGTTATTAAGTCTATCGGCCGGATAAACTCCCCCTTATGGATGAGCTGACTTTACGAAAAGAATAATAGAATAATTAAATTTCGACGAATTTATAACGCGATTTCGAAAGTTGATGCACGCGTAAAACAGATAATTCGCTTTTTTGCACGACTCTTTGATTTAAAGCCTCGCTGAGGAGTTTATGGCACGGAAACGAACATTCATTCTCAAGAACCTATCACATGTGAAAATATTTTCTATACAGAAAATAAACGCATGATATATAAGTGATTTATGCAATTTTTAATTTATTAATAATTTATTTAAATGCTGATGATAAATTTATAAAAATTACCACGTCTCGTTGTAAATTATCAATCTGTAAGGGATATAAACTATTGAAACCTTTAAATACCAATAATTGTTTCTTTCTATAGTTTCTCTTTAGAACCCAAAACAAAATTTTGAGGTGACAAAATAAATTCCAGAACCTTTTTTAAAGATAGTTAATTAACTTTTTCAAGTAACTTGGTTGCGAGCCTTTTATGAACATTGGAGGCAGCAAATCGTCTTCAAGTTGTATTGCAATATTCAGCAACGCTAGTGGGATCGTCGTTTCGCAAAAATGATTTATTCGCCGTTTACTCGCTGACTTTAGCTCTCATTAAAATACCCGGCAGGCCACCCGCCTCCCGGTGATTCTTTGGTTGTTTCCTTTTGACTGCTCTTTTTGTGCTTTTTTTTCGTTTTGTCTTTTCCATTGGTGAAAACAAAGGGAACGATAGAATCTTCGAATAGCTGAACCATCGAAGCGAAAATGAAATGATGCTCACACAGACACATACGGTTATGGCAACATTCTCCATATCGAGTACTTAAGCGTACTATCCGATTGCAAAAGAAATGCGATATCATGCATTCCCTAATGTGGCGCCACGCGCCACTCGATATTCCATTTGCTATCTACCTGCTGGCACTTCAACAGCATTCGACTCAATCGCTTCATATGCTTTTCAAGAAGGGGGATTCATTATTCATAATTATTCCAGAGACAAACCACGTTTAACATTCATTTAATATTATTATCCATTTTTAAATCATATGTGGGTATTTTACTTTGTGAGGTAAGTCAGAGAAATGTCAGGGAAATGAGAGTAACTGGCAGGAAAAATAGAAATTGATTTATTAATAATAATAATAATAATAATAATAATAATAAATAGTTCATTCAACACATTTTAGAAGATTTCCATGGATTTCGATGGATTATAGAAATATATTTTCCAGACGTTCTTTGAGATTCTGTAGGTTTCTGAAGATTTCAAGAAATTGTCAGTCATTTTAACAAATTTTAAGAGGTTTGTAGGAAATTTAAAAATTACAAGAGATTTATGTAATATATAAAACATTTCGTAGAATTTTAAGAAATTTACCATAGGCAAATGTTAAGGGACTTCAAGAGATGTTTCTAGGGATATTTTTTAGATTTTAGGGGATTTTGAAGTTCCTTACTCAATTTTAAAGGATTTTAGCAGGTTTTTATGATTTTTAAAAGGTTTTGAAAAATTTGAAGGGATCTTACGAGGTTTCCAAAAATGTTTAAGAATTTATGAGGTTTTAAGGGATTTTATAAGATTTAAAATTTTGTTGTTGAATTTAAAAATGTTTGTAGGAATTTCAATAGTTTTCAGAAAATTTCAAGAGGTTTCTCGGAAGTTATTTGTGTGATTTTCAGGCATTTTAATGAATTTTAAGAGAATTTTATATTTCAAAAAAAATTCAATAGCAATGTTATTGAAAATTAATTTTCATTTTTAATAATTTTCTCTTGGAGAAATTTGCCTAAATATCAGGGAAACGACAGGGAAATTGAAAAGTTGAATTTTGTGGCCACCCTAAATAAATAAATTAAATAACTTTATAATTGGAATACTCAAAACAGGGCAAGGATACATGAGACTGAAGTTTGCAACGTTTATGATGAATGTTTTTTTTTATCATATTAGGTACATATATGTATATTGTATAATGTATATAGCTTTTTATATTTTATTTAACAGAGTCTAGAACATCTCCAAGAATTTCTGAAGATTTCAAGAGATTTTCTAATTTTTACAAGATCTTGTGAAATTTTGAAGGATCTTAAGATGCTTGCAGGATTTTTAAGGGATTTCATGAAATTTTAAGAAATGTTACGAGATTTTAAAGGTCCTGAAATTTCAAGGAATTTCAAGAAGTTTCCAGAGTTTTTAGAAGTTTTAAGAGATTTCTGCAGAATATAAAGTGATTTCAAAATATTTAACGTGGTAATACGAGAGATTTAAAATATATCAATAGCGTTTTAATTTCAATAATAAATTACAATAATTAACAAAGTAGTTTATTAGAAAAGGGTCGTTGAATATCATCGAACTTTGTCTAAAAGTCAGGAAAATGTCATGAAAATTAAAAAATTAGATCTTGCGGCTACAGGAATACCACTGATTAAAAATTAGTGCATATATGAACCGACTAATCATTTATATGTTCAGTTTAACTACACCCTTTTAAAGCTAACACTTTAAACCCTTCTAATTCTTTCTTTGTCACACTATTTTTTATTTCGCTTGTTAGAAGGAAGACTCTTCAATCTTTTATTACAACTGCCGACACTTGTAGTACAACCACGTGAACACTTAAGCGACATAAAACGCGAACGGTGGATTCGCAAAGTTATACCAGCAATATATAGGGACTTGCTATAAAAGTAACAAGGTCATTCAAAGGAATATGGTCGTTCCATCTTGTTCCATGACACCATAGGGCCCTTACTCGTTCTGATCCCCTAGGACAGGTACGAATGCCATAACAAACTGCGTCGGCATGCCTCCTCGGTCAAACGAACTGGAATCTAGATTCTGAAATTGGCTTATGTTCCTTTTTAAAGAAATTCTTTCCTAAACTGGATCTTTTATAATTCAAGTCTAAAACTAAAGAGTCTTGTCTAGATTTCATCTAAGATATATCTTGGATCTCAGATCCGAATTGATTAATTTAAGTCAGACATATCCTTGTTCCAAAGGCAGAATACGTTGCTCTTACACTGTACGATAAAATACCGCCGCAATGCCCCTTCTCTCAGTAAATAATTAAAAAGTGACGATTTTCAATTACATATATTGGAAATTATCATTACAGAACCTTAAAGTCCTTAAACATGAACCAAGAAGAGGTCTTAAGAGGTTCTTATTTAGTACGCATTAGCAGAGATTCATCACCATTAAACATTCGGGCGTACCGCGCGAATTTTGCGGGTCGGTCTCTCATTAATGTTACACGATTTCGATGTACACTAGCGTTACGCCTCGTTAGCAATTCCTGGGCGTTGCGCGTTAATTTATTGGTTCATAAATCTCCTCTTTCCCGAATATAATCTTTCAGCAGCTTCAACACTCGTAAGCGCGCACAGGATGCGTTGCTCGTTTTGCATGGAAACCGCGAGTTATTGCGTATGTTTATATTATCATGAATATGTGCGTACAATCTGATGCACATTTACGTGTAATTGCGTATATTTCTAACGCGAATGAAAGCTGTCCAGGAATGCTAGCTTGCATCGAGACAACCAAGTTTGTCCGTTGGTCGTTTGGTTTACATGCACGCTTTTAACCTCCAACAGCGCCTTCTATTTTATTTATATTTTTGTAGGTTTTACGGTTTTTTTTATGTTCGCCGGACTGTAAAGTCGCAAATTCAAAGAGAAATTCGAATTGATGGATTTATTGGGGTTTCAAAATTGTTAGCAGTTGATGAAAAAGTGACAGGTTTCACATAGATCCAGGAATAATTACCGTACGCATACATTCGGAAAATTTTAGGCCTAAATAATATCTTTTAGAGTTTAAAGGGATAATAATGTCAATCACTAAATGATCGAATAGAGGGAAGATAAAATGACAAGATGAAAGGCAAAGGGAGAGTAGATTATCTAGAGGCATTTGGATTGATATCTCGAATATATTTTAGTGTGAAAAGGAATTAATGGAAGGGTGCGAACGAGGGTAAAAGGATCTTAAGGATCTTAAGCCATTGAGTAGAGCTGATGAGTCGCCGATTTCTGACCCTTGGATTAATTGTTAGCTTCGTTTCTATCACTTTCATCATCTCTTTCTCTTATCTTCCTTAATTGTTCATGAAACATGCAAATTAATGTTTTCTTAGATTTGCTTTAATTAATTATAAAATAACAAAAAGTAGTTATCAAATCTAATATCTCTTTGCAATCTTTTAAACGAAAAACGGCACCTTCTACTAATTCCATTCTCTCTACAGTTTATTATCAACAAAGAGCTTTATTCTTCATCCAAAAAACTGTTTTATTCAACGTGCCTTTCAGCCCGGACTTCAAACATTGAAACAGAGAAAAATAGAATAAATTCGAGATTAATTCAAGAGAACTCGCTTAAACATTTTTGATAGAAATAAAAAATCTGACATTCTTTTACATTCAAAGCTTTCACTGGAATTTAATTTAGCATTTTAAAAAGTGAATTCACTCTACGATTCTCATGAACATAAAAACGCTGTAACTGGAAAAGCTTTGAGTGGGATAAAAAAATGTATCTTTGTACTGAAGCAGCTTCTCTAAAGTAGCTATTCTATGAAAAGGAGACCCCTTAATGCTAAAAGTCGAGTCTATGAAAATGTTCGTATGTACAATATATTTTTGAGCATGTCAAAGTACCGTTATTACTTCAGTCAGTCTGTAGAATTCGATTAATTAGCTAGTTCACAAAGCACAATGTTGACTGGATTGGGCGAAGCTTCCTTACTCAAAGCAAGCACTCTGCCTCCTTTTCGTCCTAACATGCGTGAACTAATTCGATTAAGATCTGGAGTGCACGTACATAGGATAATGAAACTGGCAAGACACTAGAGAGTGCTTCCGAGATCCTCTTACGTCAATCTATTGAAAATTAAAACACAAAAGCCAAGGGGCAAAAGACTTTCAAGAGCGCAATCGAGATCTCAAATAACAGTTTAGCCTTTTTACATGTGAACTGATTGTATTTCCACTTGGAATTGTTTTAGGCTTCCCACTCGATCAGGTATGATTTAACCTTCTGCGCTATTTTATTAAATTCTGCAGACTGACATTACGACTAAATAATCAACTGAAATATAAGGAAACCAGTTTTCCGGAGAAAAAAGTCATCAACAACACCAATAATGTCACTAAAACTCGCAATTACAATTTCATTTAAAATACGAGTCGTTCTCGTTACGAACGAAGAAGCGAGAGAGTCAAAGAAAGATATTTTGCATAAATAATGGGCAAAAATTGTGTTGCATCGCAATGACTTCACTTGGTGAGATGGTTGTCACGGGTCAGGGTATGTTTTCTTTAAGTCCAGTTTACGATGCGGCCTTACCACAACCATAAAGTTAAAGTATGACGTGTGATTGGTTCACAATCGTCTTGCACGTGAATTTCGTCCAATCACGCGTCATATTTTTCGTTTACGACTGAACTAACGACAATCGTAAAGTTGAGTTGACAATGAGTTTTAGGTAGTCGATGTGGTTGTGTCGTAAAAGCGATTTCACGCGTCTTCCGATTGAGTTGCCAGAATCGAGATCGCTCATCCCAGGGGAGCGATTACCTCGCGCCGTATTTACCCTCGAAACCGTTGAGGCCGGTGAGGAACTTTACTTTTGAAATTAAGTGCCGCGAACGACCGGAGAACAGGAAGTGAGGAAGACAAAGAACGGGAAGGAGCGGTTTCAGTCGAGAAGTAATTGCACGTGGTACATTGCCTTTTCACACAATGAGCTTTCCTCTCAAACGTTTCTCAAATATTCGCCGCAAGTTTCCTTCAGACGATCTCTCTGTTTTTTAGCACCATACTTGTGCCAACCATTTTCCTAGGCACTTGGTAATGTCAAATTCCAGTAAGAAAATGAGAAATGATTTCCATTTTAAATGCAATCTCAAAAACCTACAGGTCGCTTTATTTAAGAAAAATTTATATTTCCTTTCACCAATGACCCACACGTAATTAAATAATTAATTTGAATTAGAAAAAGGGCCCGACTACCTAACACGCTTTCATCCTTAATACTTCAACCAATTATTCTCTACCCTGGCAGAATTAACAACCTGAGAGTCATCCCGAAAGCAGAATCAGAAGCAGGATCAGAAACTGTCCTATCATTTCGAGATGCATTCAATTTGAAATGCCTGAATTCCTTGTACCTGTTTGTATTTTCGCTTTTAACACTGTGTCCCATCTTTTTAGTTAGAGAAATGTACCTGCTTCCGCTTACGAGCTCGTTTCACAGATCTTTTCGATTTTAACCTTGTTAGGAAGACAAAACGACGATGAGATAACATCTGACAGATAAGTGGCGAGACCGTGAAACGAAGTGGTACACACGCGATACGTTAACGACATATGAGGTGTTGAGAAATCCTGGAATTGCCCTTTTTCGGCCTTTCAATGTCTGTGAAAAATGGCTCATATAAAGGAAACTCGGCCCAAACTAACCCAGCTTAAATTTAATGACAAAGGATCAAGAAAGTGGGTCGAAATGATTGGATTAAGTGGAAATAAAAGATTTTGTAGCACTTACTATCCATTCACTTTACGAAGACCCCTCTAAATCGTCTGTATATTTTTTTTATTTACTTGTAAAAGAAAAATCGCATTAAAATACAGGTCATTCCATGATAAAGCTTGATTTATTGCGCATAAGACAAGTCCATATTTGTTTATGTAGAAAAATTGGTTTGGGAAATGGCCTTTACGAAAAAATGAAAACCATGGTCACATTTTAAAAAAATCATTTAAATGCTTTAATATTTTGACTATAGATACTATAGATACAATATATTAATAACAATTAAGTTTTAAGTTTGTCATTCCTAATTATTATTTTATTGTATTTGTTGAACTTTTTAAAGCAATTTAAGTCAAATATAATATTACGAGAGATAGCATATGCATAGATTTTATTTTTTACATTTTTTAGTTTATATATCGTCATTGAAAGTCAAGCTATGGGAGAATTACGCGAAAAAAACATGGTTTTCATCTTTTCGCAAAAGCTATTTTACAAACAAATTTTTGTACATAAACAAAAATGGACTTGGCTTAAGCGCAATAAATTAAGCTTTATCATGGTATGACCTTTATTTATATATGGGATTTTCTTTTACAAGTAAATTTAAAAAAAGTACAGACATTTTATAGGGGCCTTCGTAAAGTGAAGAGATTATAGTAGTCAACTTGAATTAGTTAAATTTGAATAATTAGTAGTTTCAAATTGTGTAAACTCGTTTACTATAAATAAAAGATAAAAAGATGCTAATAATTCCATTAGTAAATCCCTCTCTACTAAATGAATTACATATAGTAATACTATTTCAATGAAGTATATCTTAAAAAATTCTAGATCCCTTAAAATTTCCCAAAACCTTTTCAAATTCATAAAAACCTTTTGAAATTGCTTGAAATTCCGTATGGGAAGGTTTGAAATAAAATTTGTTGAAATCCCTTAAAAATTTGTCAAAATCTTGAAAATTCCATGAAAAAATTGTTAGATCTTTTAAAGTTTCACAAAATCTTTTAAAAGTCACAAGAATCTTTAAAAATCGCTTAAAATTCCGCGAGGAACTTTAAAATCACCTAAAGTTTGTTAAAACCCCTAATTTATCAAAATCTCATAAAATTTCTTAAAATTCTCAGATAATATTTTATATTCCCTTAAAATTCTTAAAAATTTCTTTAATTTAATAGAAACTCCTTAAAATTCTACAAAAAAAATTGTTCATTCATTATAATTCTTAAAAATTATACTTCGAAATTCTTAAAAATCCTTAAAAATCTGTTAAATAAACTATAAAAGCTGAATAATATGACAAAAACAATTCAATTAGTAAGTAAAACTGCTCATTATATATTAGTAAGTTATTCTTACTAATTCATATTGAGAGTGTTTAAAATTAAAAGCCTTATATATAATTATAAAGGTACTCAAATTTAAAAGTTCATAACATAATAAACAATTCAGTTGGAAAGTTATAAAAAATTAAAATTTTCCATACAGGTAAAGAAATATGTATAATATGTAACAAAGATAATAGAAGATCGAGATCATACTTAAATGATTAAAAAAATAAAGTACGTTGGAAGAATTTTGAAGACGTGAGAAAAAGTTAAAAAGTGTTTAAATTTACAACTTCAATAAGCCATCACAGTTAATTTTGTTAACCAAAACGACATGATTAATATTTATTCTCTTTAATCTTGTCCCCTTAACAGAAAATTAACGAAAACATGACTTCGCCTCATTGACTTTGAGGGTCCGATTACGCCACTGGTTCGATGCTTATGTCTTTAGGGTCTCGAGTTAACGTTGTCATTATTATCAAAATGTCACGTGGAAAAGCGGCCCTTTGAAAGTTCCAGCGATGGGGAATGTATCCCGATGCCCATAACGATTATTCGCTAATTACGGTGACCGGCACGCTACGACAACATCCTCAGGCAGCATGGCGGTGGGCGTATCTCTCTCTGGCTAATTGCATGAATCGTCTGTCCGTGGAATTTTGGGTGGTGGCGATCGCGGTTATTAATGATCGAGAAACTACGTTGATCGAGCCAGTGGATCTTTCTCCTCTCTCTTCATTCTTCTTTTTTTTTCTTTAACCTTCCTCAGTCAGATAAGACCTTAAAGGCCGAATAAAATCACTTGCAATCTTTTCAAATCGTTTGAAATCCCTTGAAATTCTTTGAGATCTCATGAAATTAAAGACTGAAGTAAAAAACTGATACCGAATTCTGATAAATTGAAGTAGAATTTTTCGTTGAATTCGAATTCAATTGATTATGAAATGCTTTTTAAAATGAAAAGCGTATCTAATTTCGGTTCCATCAACAATTGAAGGCATCCAAAATGATCTGTCTTTCAAAAGTGATGGGTGTCAAATTTTATTAAGCAACCAGAATTTATGGCTTATCAAATGAAATGCCTTTCTAATTTTATTGCATAATTGATTAAAATTCATTATTAATCAAATATTTATTAAGTACATATATTAAAATCAGTAAAAAGTCTCTGCATAGCCGTAAAGTCGGATGTTGAACTTCGCGAAGCAAGCTTCGCTCTTTGCCAGAGAAATGTTTCACCTGTCAAATGGGTAAAGAGTTGCACGTAATAATTCACTATGACAGTTTAACGGAAACGCCTATTTCTCAGAATGATTTAGAAGAATAGGAAACGAAATATTCGCCACGCATCACTCCTACACGTGTTGATAATATATTTATATAACTATATACAGACCAAAAAATAATATGTAGGATAACATAAAATTTATATTACGACTCATCAATCTGTTATTGTTTATCCTCTCTTAATTATATATTTACTAACCATTTTTTAAACAATTAGAAAAAGAAATTCATTATTATTTTACAAAAATTCATCGCGAGTTTATTAGCTGATGTTGGATATCCTCTTGAATGCTTTTTGCTGCACTTCCTTCCAATTATACTCGCGAACAAGCCATCGTCGGCAGATGAGTTACAGCACGATTCTCGTCGAGTATGTCGTCGAAAAGTCCTTGCCTAGAGAGAATCCAACAAAAGGTGTTCCGATCGATGCCTCCACTATTCCACTGTAGTGAAATCTTGAACTCAAGAAAATTGTCAAGCAGGTTGGAAAGCGAAAGAGATCCTCCAAATAGACAAATTATAACTTAAAAGTGAAGAGAAGAAAAAAAAATTAAAAGAAGGAGGGTAGTGGATACTGAATATTACAATATATAGAGGTAAAGAGGACCAGAGATTAAGAGCTGTACCTACGTGTCGTCGCAATTTCAAGTCGATATACAACCGAGGATGTAGAAATTATTCAACTCTCGAAGTCAACCTCATTCGTGCCGCACGCAATAACTTTTATCAACCTTTTCAATGTGTTTTGATGCTTTTTTGACACCTGTGGAGACTGTCTTTCCTCTTTAGATAAACCACTTAATTGGATATTTTAATTAATTTCCAACTAGAGAAATATATTTAGGAATGTAAAACAAATTGGCAGACTGTAAATGAATAAATTTTAATTTTTTAGAGCAAACTGAGAATTATTAATAATGGAAAGTTTTCTAGAGAATAATTAAATTTTTATTGACAATTAGAAACTGAATTTGTTGCACACACGTTTTATATAACAACTTCACTTTACATAGCCTTTTCTTTGACATGAGTGGGAATTTATTTCCAACACATGCCTCATTAACTTCCTATTATAATAAATATGCCAATTCTCTCTATAAAACGCATTTAATGTTGCCTCAAATTACAGTGTTTAGTGCTTTACATGATATATATTTTATTGAAATAATCAAGTCGTGCTACGAATTAACAAGGGGCAATCTTCTATAAAAAAAAAGAAGAAAAAATCGTTAATGTGGCGAACGTGCAATAGATATATAAAATTAGAAACCCCTCCAGACTATGTTTACGAATCTTAAGTAGTAAAAATCAAATAATGTGCTAGTGGTTCCGCTTAAGTGACTAGGCCTCTAGACACGGTTACACAAAAACATTCACGGATGAATTATCATACACAGGTGGCCATGTCATATCTCACTGGTTGTGTAACCATATTTTTTTATTGCAATTAAAACAAATTAAAAGGATACGACAAAATAAAAAGCTGCCTCAAACTTTATATTCATATCATTCTTCGTCAAAACTTTTCTTTACCTGTTAAAATTACTGAAATTTTTTGAAATTATTTCCATTTGTTTAAACAATACAACATTGTTGTTGCTTCTATATCTGATTGAGTTTTGAATTACTTGAAGTTGTAAGAAAGATAACAAAATCCTAAAAATTCGTTAAAATCATAAATATTTTGAATCATATTTTAACATTCGTTAACATCTCTAAAAATCCCTAGAAACCTCTTGGAATTCATTAACATTTAAAATACCTTAAAACCATTAACAAATATTTTTAAATTCTACTTGATATTTTAAAAATCATTGAAATCTCTTGAAATTCTTGCATTAAAATTTCAAAAAATCTTCTGAAGATCAGAAAAATCTCTTGATTTCTCTTTAAATTCCTGGAAATTCCGCCACGACATTTAAAATCTCTTCAAATTCCTAGAAATCGTTTACAAATCGTTTAGAACACGAAATATCCTGAAATCCCTTAAAATTCTGCGAAACCTTCTAAAAGTCCTAAAATTAGTAAATCCGAAATTTAGTAAACATCACTTGAAAATTGTAAAATCCCTTTAAATTGCTTGAATCATTTTGAAATTCTTTTTTAAAAATGTTTCGAAAGTCTCGCATATATGTACGTGTTGGTTTCTTACTTCTTAGTATATTTAAGGAATTAAGAACTTTTGAAAAATTCGAAATAATTGATCATTGATGCGTTTTAATTGTGTTTCTAACGAAGGGTTGCTCTCGTTTCTTTCAGTGTGCAACTGTAACCTGCACGCGAGAAAATGCAGATTCAACATGGAGCTGTACAAGTTGTCCGGTCGCGTGAGCGGAGGCGTTTGTCTTCAGTGCAGACACTTCACGGCCGGTCGACATTGTCACTATTGCAGGGAGGGATACTACAAAGACCCTACGAAAGCCTTGACGCACCGCAAAGTTTGCAAACGTAAGTACCTTCCTCCATCATCGACCTTACAAAGTACCACGCAATTTCAACATTTCCAAAGGATGCATTACAATTTGCAAAGAATTTTTCATGTCCTTTGCAAATTAAAATTTCACGACATTTATCATTCATATGTATTACATGTCACCAGTATTATAATTTAAAGAGTTTTAGATAGAAAATTAATACATATTTAGTAAATAAAAATCAATTCGTGTGTCCTACTTTTTCTAATGTTTTACTTCTAAAGTTTGCAACAGGTTGATAAATTAAAAGTCGGATTAAAAGAGTCAATTTCGTAAAGTTCCATCGTTCAAAGGATAAAAATGATTAAATGTACTAGAAGTGAAAATGTAGAGTTTAAAAGTCCGTAGACGATTATTCAGTGGCGAAGCAAAAGCTCGATGAATTTCAAGTAATCATCATGAACACGCAAAGCGGATAACCAGACAATTTCACGGTACGTGATATGCCCGGAAGGTGAGTGTATGTGTATGTACCACCGGAAAAGAGGCGTCGAGGATGTGCTCTTTGGTTGAAGGATTGCGATCCCAAGATTCAGAGGGTCGCCCTCGGAATAACCACTTTGAGTGCCGCTTTAAAATTTTCATTTACTATGCTACAAAACTGGAAGATATTTCCTCAACGAATTCTCAGAACATTTTTTATCGGAAGATAAAATTCTTATCTCGCTCTTAAATTCCTTCTTCAGCTTTCTTGAATTCCTTTCCTTAATTATCGTTAATTATTTCAGTTATATAATTAAATATATTTCGAAAATGCATCTAATGGGTAAAAAAAAGAGCTCCTTGATTTTACTAGATAAAATGAAGAAAATGATAAAATCCAATTATAAATTTGTTGTTTCTAAAGAAAGAAACATTACGAATACATAATCTACTCGCCAAGTCAGTTAACAACTTCATTCAGAGAAAATGATAAGGAAATAATACATGCAAACAGTGAATAAATTTCCACAAAGTAAGTTTATTCAGTGGATTGCCTCAGTAAAGTTTAAAACTTCGAATATAATTGAAATAAGGAGCAAGTTTATTAAATATGAAATACAACATTTATTTTGTTGAACGAAGAGAATATTTGACAATCTAGCTGTTCTTTATTAAATTTTTAATATAAAGTAAAATAGCGAATATAAAATACGTCTGGAAAATCGAGTTGGATATTACTTCATTTTGTAACAGAGTTACTTTCAACTAAATTTTCTGTATAGGTTGAATCGTTACCATTTAAGTTTCGTGAATGAAACTTAAAGTTAACCAATTACTTGCCTTGGATAAAATTCAAATTCCCTTTATATTGTATTTCGTACGGGATAGAAAGTCGGAGGGACATTTTATTTGAACTAAGTCCAAGATTTATTTTCTAAACTTCAAAAACATTAGCATGTAAATACCACTATAAGTGTGATTAACATAAATAGAGATGCCTACTATACAGAGGCAACCGCTGCATGTAGGATTCCTGTAATCGGATTACACCAATTACATAGGAAGTAGAAAAGGGTATATTCTCTGTATACACTATATACAGTGATGAAAACGGCTGATTCAAAAGTCTACGTGGGGTCGAAGCACTGAGAATCGTAAACGCGAAACTCTCCGAGCCAATTAGAACGCGGTAAGGAGCTTAAGGTTGATACGGTGGAAAGGCGGGAGAGAAAGAAAAAAAGGGGGAGGAAAAAGCAAACGTAGAAAAGCGGAACAAAAGAAAGCGTTACGTGATACAACCGCAGAAGTGTTTCAGGAAAAAACTGGCAACATTTACTCTACTAGAATCTTAACAAACTCTCCATATACTTTTTTCCAACTCCTTTACGCAGTTTTCTTATATTCTTCTCGTAATACTCATATAGTAGTAGAGTACAATTGCATATTCTCTAAACGAAACATAATTTCAAACAATAACATCTGACCTCTAGAATTTCAGCCACTGTAATTAATTCCCTGAAGTAGGAAACAGGATCCGCGCTTAATTCATCATGAGTGCTTGCCAAAGAGAATTAAACTTGCGTTAGATAAGGTAAAATATCCTGAATTATGCATACAATGTAACCGAAGCTTTGAATGGTCTTCGCGTGCCACTGACTCAGCCTAACCTATTGATTAAGAAAGGCTTCAAGACCTCAAAGCTTAGTCTATTTAACTTTTAATATAATCAGTTTCGTTACCCAGTTGCAAGGAATGCAGGAAGTATTAATAATAAGCCACCTGCCCTGTCCCAACAAGTCCAAAAGCAATAAATCTCGATATGAAGTACTTTCCTCCAGCTGGGAATTGTATATTACTCGTATTAGCTCCAGTGCTTAGCAGTACTTTCCCTCTTCTTGAAACCTGTTCTGAACCATTATTTTTTATATGCATTTTTCATTAGTGAAGTTGTTGTATTTTAATCATTAAGGCTTGGAAGTTTTGTATCCGTTGTGTCGATGTCGTAAATCAAAATTATATGTCTCTTCAAGAATATTTGCTTCGTTAAAAGATATTGATGAAAAAATATGATCGAGTTACAATTTTAATCTATAAAAGATACGGTGTCTTTAGAGACAGTAGGAAAACTCGCCAAGAACGACACTGTCTTTATCATCCAATGTAAAGAAATTAAGAATGATATGAAATTTTTCATTTGACCTACCCTACCTGTAAAATAAGCCTCTAGCAAGAAAACTAAGTCAAGTGCAAGTCGGATAAACAATGCGAAAGGAAAGAGGTGTAATCAAGAACTTAGCTGGTTTTCATCTTGATAAAGTATTTTCCTTGATCTGTTGTGTACTAACAGAGTCTTAAACCAAGCTCAACGGAAACACAATCATGCTTTTGATACGAGGAATGCAACGCTTATCTGCACGTATACATAAGTATTACTGCTTAAATAACAATGACATAAATATTTAACCTGTACCGCCAGGCAGAATCGCTGTTATTTTAAATGTGATAAGATCTTTCTCGTACGGTCAGATTTAAAAATTTCTTGAGAATAAATGCGTAGCCAACATCATCCGAGTTCTCTAAAGACTCTTGATTTTGAGTGTACAGGAGGCTCTTGAATTTATAGCGCTCTCGAATTTTTAGATTGTACTTTGATATAGTCATTTATGTACTCCTCTCTGGCCACTGAACTTGAGAAAAAATTTAGTATTCTTTAAATAGAATTTCATTGAAATTTGCACACGGTGAGGTTGTACCAACTTTAATCTTAATGCTTCTCAAAATCATTTGGAATACCTTTTGAATATCTTTTAAAGATTGATTTAAAGATTTAAAGGTTTAAAGTAGTTCAAAAACCCAATTCGAAAAAAAAGGGTAGAGCAGTATAAGTACAGTCTGCAGTCGACTTGAGATTACTAGGCAACCGAAAGATCGACGGAGCGCCGGATAAACCCGTGAAGGGACTCGAGAATAAATTAAAATAAAAGACGGTTAAAGTGCTGGAACATCCTGTCCGCGCGGTAACTAGATACCACTTCTTTTTTTTAATTCAGCCTCCTCTTCTACCTTTTCTTTTCTTTATTTCTCCTCGTAACCAGACTGTAATCTCTTTGTATTTCAACACCCGGCTTCAATGAAGTTGATAGCAGAGTAGAGTGAATGAATATTGTGGATTAGCAATAAGAATCCTAATATCTTAAAACATCCTTCTGATTGCACGTCGCATTCCAGGTTGCGCACTGCATGCGCTTAGCAACCTTTATCGCTGCTATATACTTTTGTTTTAATTACTTTAGTTTTAAATCAAGAGGATAACTAATTTACTTAAGGTTCTATCCACTTTAAGGAACACATTCTCATCAGGATACTCGCGCTTCGCGCTTGACATTTGATTTTAAAACTCGTCAATTTATTTCTGAGTCGCGAAGCACTAGGTTTAAGTTAGCAATCTCATTAAATTCCATGGAATCCTTTAAAATTTCACATAATCTCTTGAATTCTCTCTCTTTAAACGAAATGTCTCGAAAATCTTACATACATTGTTGTTTCAAACCTGATTGGCTTTTAAATGACTTGAAATTGTAATTATTTAATTATTGTTTAATTAGTTTCAGAATTTAGTACTTTTAGGTTTATTTTATTGTATCCTGCGGCTTTTATTCTAAATTGTTTTCCAGTACCTCTACTTTCAATGGACTGAACTCTTTTCAATAGTTTCTTTGTGAAACTCGTTAGTTACCGATTCCTAGTGAGGAGAAGCAGATTTTCTGCCAAGAAATTTGCATTCAACTCATTCCTTGCATTCTGATTTTGATGTCTTGGTCTTACAGTTAAGAAGCTTTGAATCAAAGGAAGAGTACGCTGACTTGATGGAATTAAAAAGTATATATAAATCCGTAAAGGGGAGGCGCAATGGAGTATAAAATATAGGCCTATAGTGCTGATCTCACAGCAAGTTGGAACCCGAGTTTTAAGTCTTGACTAAGTGGAGGGTAATGAATATGCTAACATGTGCGAGTGAACGAGAAAGCTTTGTACTTTGCATCGGGTTCAAGCACCTTCGCATACGCTCGAGGATCCGTAGGTTGTATATTATATCGCAACTTTCAGGATCATCCCGTTTCAAGCAGCTAACACTGGAAAGAAGGCCTGAAGCTAAAATTGGAGTTTGATCTTTTATGACTCCTTTCAAGAGTACATATATCCTGCCTCATCCTAAATCATAAGAAATTGACATCTTTTACACTATTAATCATTCATGGCGATTTTAAATAATTCTGAAAAGTAACGACCCTTTTCCCTTTTTTCCAAACGTAAAAATGTCTAATAAAATTAGCTAATTTACTGTTTGCTCGGAGACATTTTTTGTCGCAGGACCGATAATTATTCGTGGCACGATATTTATTAGATCACGATAAACTGTCATGTTTTATAGGTAATATCTTTTTCCGTGTACAAAACACTCGCGAGTATAAGTACCTAATAAATCTAGATTGCGAATATGAACACGCATATATGCAGATATGCACGCACATATCGGCGAAAGCAGACGTAGACGTAGGGCGCTTCGGGTGCAGAGGGTATAATATTGGAAATCCCCTCTGTTTGCGCAGCACGCGTGACCGTATTGAGGCGATACGTTTCAACCATAGCCTCACCCCTCAGGTCTTGTCCTGTGTTTACCATAACCCGGGTGTATCCTCGGGCAAGGGTCGCTCCTCAAACAAATTCGACCCTCACGATCGCTGCGAAGCATTCGACTTTGCATTGAGCTCGTCCAAGCATCCGATGCTAAAAAAATGTCCGCAGCACGTGCCCCGGACTTGTGTTCTCTGATCAAGAATGACGGATTTCGATTCTTACCGGTGTAAACAATATGTTTGACACACTCATCTTCAGGTTTTTTCATTCAGTAATTGAGAAAGAAAAGAGATAGATTGAATGTGACATGTGACCTTGGAGTGTCTGGATTTGGAGATAAAAATGAGGGGACTTTTCTGAATGAGTCCTTACGATGGAAAAATATTTGAACAAGTAATCAGGAAGTGAGACTCACTTTCTATTCTTTTTAGTGCATTGCATCTTTTTGCATCTGCTCAAACACAAAAGTCGTAGTATCTTTCATGATAATGCTAAAATATTCATAAACGTTATACATAATGTATAAAACTATAGAATATCCTTTTACGATTTTACTTATTCAACAAGATAAACTCTGCTGTTCGTCTGACTAAAACCTTCCACGTCTACTGAACATAAGAGATGTATACCCAGTACGTCCAGTGATTTAATCATCAAATAGTATGGATAATGAATACGATTAAAATAAATTGATGATCGAGTAACTTTAAAAAGCTGTAACAGCATCAACTTAAACCATTTCCCGTGCATAATTACCTCCAAGGTAGGAAGTACTGGTTTAATTAAGGAACAGCGTGGTCGAACTATTTCCTCGAGGTGTCTTATAATCTTACCATATGCGATCCGATACATTTGTATTTTAAGTTGAATGTGCTTTGAGACATACTCACCTACACAGGTTTTGAATCTCTGCGCATGAGTGCATAGGTGCATAAGTACTTGTGGAAACTCGAAACGAGGATGTTATCGCGATCGAGGACGGTACCACGACAACGGCCTCTACGAGACGAGCTCTCACGCAACCCTCTGCGTTACTCCTTGCACAGTCTTGCAAAAGCAGAATGTACATTTTACTCACACACATATTATGTGTTTCACTGAAACATGTAAGAAAGCCAAGGATCTTAGAAGTCCTCAAGAATTCATTGAAATGTTTTTGAAACCAATGCAGATTTTTAATTCTCATGTTACGCGTTGATACTTTATTACTATAAGAGAAATTTAGTTTTCCATTATTGCGGTCGCAATGATAAATATTTGTAAAATTTAAAATAAATCTACAATACAAGTATAACTTTTTAAAGAATTTAAAATGTTGCCGTGACACTTCAAAGGACTGCATAGGATTTGATGAGATTTTTATTGAATTTTAAGGAATTTTAACAAATCGAACTAAAAATCGATTGAATCAAATGCCAACTAAAACAAATGAATGTTAACATATTGGTTTTTGGTGTCCAAAATGGCGTAATAAAATCACATTTTTAGAGAAGTATATAAAAAAATAAAATTCCTATTTTGGATGTTTTAAAATTTGGACTTTCAACTGAGAGCTCTTTAAAGTGTAATTTTACTTTCAATTTTGAAAATTTGTTGAACAGCTTGCATCAGTGCATCCTTTGCTTCTTCTTCTTCTTCTTCTTCTTCTTTTTATTGTGAAAAACGAGCTAAATGGCTTACGATAAATCTTCACGGTTTGGGAAGAAAGGAGCTAAAATGGTTCTCGTTTCGCACATGTCTTGGTAAATTCCTGAGACTGTACGTACAGAGCAACCCTTTGCGAAGTGGGTATTCCGCGAGTAGAGTATGTACATACAAAATGTGTACCAGTGTCGCACGCCTACAGACACCCAACCTGCTCACCTCACGCAAGACTGTTTACATAAGTGGGCCGGCTTGCTAGGATGTTCTCCCTGCTACAGGTGGTACAGAGTACACGTTGAAACCAGTTTCCGTCTCTTTTAAGACACCCGGTATGGAAGACTGTATCTCGCGGGGTCATCTATTCTTCGTATGGTTTCCGACGTTTCTCGATATGCTCGAGGATCGAGAAATGTGTCCTCAGCACGACTCATAAAGGCGAGAAGCAATCTCTATAGGTCTAGAATAAAACGGAAGCAAATTGAACCTCCTACAGTGAAAGGAAAACATCCTTGGATTCTTCGCCTATTAAATCGTCTCTCGCTGCAAAAACGTCACATTTCTTGCAGCGATTGCAGTAGAGAAATCTTTTTGAATTTTTAATTTAGAAAACGATGGCACTAGAAATCAATTAGCATCGATTATACTTTATTTCAGTTATAGATTGGTAAAAGCAATTTTCAATCAATGCTGTTGTCAGCAACCAGATTGCTTCTTTATCAGTGGTAACCGTGTTTCAGAGCTAGTACTTTTCAGTAAGTGAACTTAATCTCCAAAAGTAAATCTCACTGCTACTTTAAATGTACAGATACCGCCTTTTTCATTGCGGTTCGCCTTTCAGGGATCACGTTTAAAAAACGAGCTCAATTTAAAAACGTAAACCGCATTTACTCGACTCTTACGTGGTGGGGGCAAATCTCATTAACCGAATATATTCTAGAGTTAAAAGGATCTCGTTTTGTCCCTTGGGACGTACATCACATAAAATCCTTACCTTTTTGTAGGTAAATTACATTCTTTTTTAATTGTTACCTTCATCACTTTACACAATTTTTCAACCTTTTAAATATCTTTTGCAATCTCTTGAAATCTCTTGAAATCTTGAAGAGATTTCGAGATGTAACCTCTTCTTTATCAGTCACTTTCAAGTCTGCAAAGAGGCTGGAGATTAATTCCGAGTAAAATCTTGGCAGGGGAGAAGTTCATCTTGATAAAATTCACTGAGATTTACTGTGAAAAAAAATGTTCGTCTTTGTTCTTGGAGGCTCAATGGCAAGCTACGAGAAATTGCAGATATCTTTGAGAAGCTTATCCAAGCAGACGTTCCTTAGAGATTTAAACCAGGACCCCGCGTTTATAAGCTAAATCTCTTTGTTTTGCGTTATCTTTGGATGTGAGGCTATGCTTACGCGTATAACACTGTATAAACGTATTTACCTTACGCTTCCGTACTACTGATGCATGTGTGTTCGTTTGTATACATTAGTGCCTACATTTATGACCAGGAAAAGTATCTTGGAAGGTCGAAGATGTACGGCCTACTTATTTAAACTATATATCTTTATTTGCACTGGACCAAAACCATTCTGGAACTCTCAACAATATTGCAAAAAAATTTCAGCTCACGAACTAAAGTTTTTTATTTTTAGAAACGAGGGAAAGTTTCGTCATTTAATGAAACATTCTTCATTGAAATAAATCCCATTGACAATACATAGTTTACATTCTCCAGATTTTAATTGGATCACCTGAGATTCATTAAATAAATCACAACACTTTCTTTATTTGATTCAGCATGCTCTTCGTATCATCCTCTCCAAATTGAAATTCCCGACTTCTAATTGAATTAATTCGCACGCAAAATCAATGCACTAAAGCCTCGAGGGCGTTAGCCCAGCTTTGCACGTCAGCAATGTTTTCTCGCAACAAAACTCGGGAATAAATTTCTTTCACGGAGCCGCAAGGCGAGGAGGAATCTAGTTTACGAGCTCGAAAACGTGAAAATTCGATTTTCCCCAAAGCTCGCCGAGTTTCCGTCTAGGGATGTTTCTCCGCGCATTCTGTTACTGAAGCTTTCGCACGATAGTAGCCTTGTGGTGTAATCAGGTTGGTGGGATGGGGGGGAAATCTCACCTACGCGTATGTGCATGTGTCTACTGCACACGCATAAAACCGAGGAAGCGGGATAAAAGATACGAGATGAGGAACGGAACCCCATGGCGCGCGATACTTCGTGCAGATAATTGGTCCAGTCTTCTTCTTGATCCTTTTTCTTAAAATCTTGAATGCAGCCTCGAACAAGCTGGGGGTCTTCTTAGTATATCTAAGACTGAGAAAAAGGCCCCTCGGATAACTGTGGAAAAATATTGCTAAGATGTCAGTGATCGAGTTAGCATCGGAGGCTGCAGATTTTTCGAGTGATAGTAAAGAATAACGACACAAGTTAAAAAGTTTTGAAAGATGGTAAATCATTACGGGATTTAAAAACAAGCAGTAAAATTAACTAGGTGGATGTGTACTGAAAAAATGATGCTATCAATTAGGAAAGAAAGAGAAAATACAAGAAGGAAAAAAATTATTCTTTGCCGATGATGGATAATCACTTTTGCCAACGTTACGTCACGATCGTTAATACGTCTGGGATTTGCAACGAGGCATTATATTATGGTATATATACGCATCTATCATAAGTAGATGAGTCGCGGTGTGCTTTTCTTGCAAAAACACCTACCTATATATTGTGGTACTAAACCCAGGAGACTATGGACTTGTTATGGGGTCCTATATCTATCAGAGCGACCAGTGACGATCTACAGATGCAACTGGAATAACAACAGTGTCTGAATTCCAGCCCGGCTTTTGTATTTCCCCTGACAAATGCTGGAACGATTAGTAGACGACGGTTTCACGCCTTGTGGCATTGCAGGTACATGCACATCTGCATAATGGCTGCAATGTGGTTGGTATTATGTGGCAAAACATTTGAGCTCGTTCTCAATACATTAAACCTCATGGAAGCTTAACACTTAAGGCGCTTACTACCCAATGAAGGAAGAGAGATTAACTGCAGAGTTAATAACTGCAGCAATATCTACAGCAAAGTGCCTTTTACTCTTTCCATTTAGTGGAGACTTCAAGATTATTTTGAACATTAGCAGTGTTTATCGTGATTTAAGAAATATGCATCAGAAGGTTTGACTACTTGAATTTCGAGTCGAACTGAAAAGTTTAGCTTCATCATCGAATTTATATGATATCTTAGCCATTTTCAATTTAAGTCTGTACCTCACGCTTTCAGAATAGATTATAAATTATAATTTTATTATAAAGCCAAAGATGTAATAAAAAATATATATAAACGGTAGTTAAAGTTTGATAAATTTGATAAATTGTTTCATATGAAAATTTGAATCACAATCCTAATGCTCAACACCTGGTAAATAAATCGCAAGACTAGCCTTCGTATTTCAAAGAGAAGAGCAACTTTCTGAATGAATTTCTGCTCTCCCTGTTTCCTTTGAATACGAGTGTAAGCATGTGCAGTAGGTATTAATCGGATCGGCAGCTGTGATAACCCCAACACGTTCGTTTTCCTCTTTTGACATCAGATCGTTTATCATTACCCGAAAATACAGCAGGAAAGACCTTTTACGATCATAAAGAAGATCAGAGATATTTTGAGAGATTTAGGAAGATTTAAGAACTGTTTTATCTGTAGGTTATTTTCGTAATTGGTTAAAACAAATAGTAATTCTGGACGTGGTCGATCCATGTCTTCGTTTCTCAAGAATAGAGATGAAATTTCATAATTTAATTTACAATGAATTTCACTTGTTTCTCAATTTTCAAATAATTTCTCTACGTCATTAAATTCAGTTGCAAATGGCATTTGCTTGTACATGCCGTAATTTCTGCATGGTATCAAACATACTCAAATTTCATGTATAATTATCACGGCACATTAATAAAGGAAATGTACTCTCCAGGCGGGTTGAAAGTAAAATCCACATTGCGAATATTAATTATCAATGCATTATTAGATATACAGTACCTATTCCAATTTGTGAATTAACTCTTGGAAAATAATTGTGAGAAATATTCCACTCATTGCTTTTATTATATTTTTTAAATGAATATTTACGTCCCTCTAGCCCATTTATTGTCGTTTTGTGTCTTATATCTGGGTTTTGATGAGTTTGAAGTTATCAACACCTTTGATAAATTGCACCAATCTTTTAATATATAATTTTTATCGAATTCTCTTCATCTCTCTCGCCAACACCTCTCGCTGCAGGCTTACGGTGGAGAAGTCATTCGCCGCTTTAATTATACCCATATGCCCTCACACATACAAACATGCGGTGTTAATGTCTATCAGCATCAGTTCATATGGATTAATGTTATAAAAGGTGAGCCAGATGCGACCTGCTCAGAAAAATGTGTATATGTAAGCTTGTTGGGTATCCAGAAGTTATAATCCGCACGTTCCATTTGCACTTCACGACGTTCGGGCATTTCTCTTCTTTCGAACGACACTCACACATTAAAATTACACATCGTTCTTTTCTTTTAAATGTCAACTCTGACATTTAAAAATGAGAAGCCACGGGCAAGTCTTCATTTTACATAGGGCGTACTATACCTCTGATTTATATTATTTATTAATCTTTTTCATTTTAATCTCAAATAATGTAAAAGGAGAAATTTATAGTTTTAAATGATAGTAGAGAAAGTGAAAAAAATCAGATAGATTCAAATATTTGTTTCTTTTATAATATTATTTGTCATTCTTCTTTTGTGTCTCTTCTTATCCGTCTTTTTCACTCGTATCCTTTCTTTTTCCTCCTCTTTGCTTTATAACTACAATCTTGTCTTTCACCTCTCTCATTACTGCGAGATCTACCTACATGTATTTTGTTGTCACATTCCTTATATTATATATCTTTTGTCTTGACAATGAACAAACAAAGAAAACTTTTTGTCATTCTTCCAGAACACTGTAGGCTACAATATCGTCATTTACTATTTTTCCTCTTTTCTTCCTATTTTTCCTCTCTCACCCTTTTTTTCATTTTCTCTCATTTCTCACCATACTCTCT
>JAUESI010000029.1:8427028-8508202 GCA_032275145.1 Synergus laeviventris
AAAATGATAATAAACACGATATTTTACATAACATATAGAAGTACTGAGAATAATAATTTAATCCTAAAACTAACGCGTAAAGATTTGTTTGCACATTCGTAAATATTGGAAATTGGAAGGCAGCATATGCTGTTTTCAATTTCGTTGACTGAAATCGATGAATATAAAGTACTTATGTATCTCATAAATATGTCTTGTTTTTATGGTCTCTTGCAAGAAAAGAATATTTGCAGGTTTCCGTAAACATGGTTGCAAAAGTGCCATGGCGCTATATTCAATCCGTATACATAAATCATAATCTAAAAAACTGAAAATATCATTACCACTATGCATAGAATCAGAATATTGTTTACGGTATGATTTTCTTCAGTTATAGGTCTACTTTTATTCTTCACATAAAGTGCGCAGTAGAGAAAGGCGATTTTGGTCAGACAAACTTACATACATAGACAAAACTACCTAGCCGGGCCTACTTATTTTTACTGCATTGCAAACGAGATAACAATGTAAAAGTATGTGTTTTTTCATTATATCTAATTTCTGTAGATTTTGTTTCAACTAATTTGGGATATTTTAAGTATTTAATTTATAAGAATAGGCTTGTATTTGTTTACTTATACTTAGAACGGAATAATTGTAGATGTATTGACCAATTATTGAGCGTTCGAAGTAAATTGGTGAGCTATAACCGTTGCTTGTGCGTATTATACCAAGCAGTAAGTATCAGTAATAAATCAGCCTTTAGGGATACAGTAAAGTGAAACCTTTACAAAGTGTATCACCTCCCTGTAACCGTAAATTGAAAATTTTCACCTGAATCTAAATTAAACTATAAATCTTGAAAATCATACATCATAAAATTATGATGAACAGAAAATATTGCAAACCAAAAAATCTTCCCATTTTCAGAGTTGAAACAAATTAATTTCTTCTAATTTAACTTGATGGTATAAACAATTTAATTTATATATATATATATATATATTGCATCAGGAAATATGACTGTAGATTATTTTATAAAAACAATCCATTTTTTGGAAGCTTCATTAATGCTGAGTCAGTCGTTTATCTACTATTCCTAGTGCTTATCTAGTGTATAAATCATGATTGTCAGTTGATATTTTATTGGCAGGACAATCGAGTGAAAATACATGATTTATTAAATGTCATTTATGACAAATCGTGGTGACTTGATCACGGACAGTTGGACATCTGATGAATTATTGAAATTTATGAAATGACATTTTCCTATTTAAAGTCTGATCATATGTCCTTGCTAAATATAAATATATATTTTTTTTTTCATCTTCATGCAGTATTTCATCACATTCGAATGAAAAAGCAGTTGAATTAACTAGAAATCTGATACCGTAAAATCGAGGCGCAAATATGACTTAGAATTGTAGATCTAAAAATCCTATTGTTGCCAAATGTTGTAATATTAACGCGAGTGAGAACTTCTTGCGCCAAAACGATTTGGCTGGCCCAAGTGATCGAGGCTTTTCCAATATCGTTGGCACGGTACGGTACCGAGAGGCAGATGCAAATTAGTGCTTCACGAAGCAAAATGCTCGCCCACTGAGTTTCTCGAAAATCGAGTCTCGAACAGCAATAAGGATTTTATTTTATGTGCCCTGGAAGGCAAGGCAAAGCTCACGACTGCCATCCTGAAAACTGTCCCGAGGGTTTAAGTGCAAAATAGTCATGAATAGCGAATCCACTTCACTTACATTCTGGTGGGTGTTCTTATACAATCTGCACCCGTATTTATAATATCAGTTGACATGCCGACACGCTACTCATTCTACATCTACAGGCATAAACTTTAGTTACGGTAATCTGGCTATGCTTCCCAAGCACGCCAGTAATGCCCTAAGTTATTGCGCCGGGAATATTATTGCCATGCCTGCCTACTTGCGAACAATTTATCGGCTATTCCCATTATCATAAACGCATTGTTGGACACCGATTAACCCTGGAAAATATACCCTAAATTTATCCCTCATTACATTTCTCTCGTATTTTCCTGTCTTTTAGAATATGAAAAGAATTTCAAAAGAATTCAAATTGAAAAAAGTGCCATAATGATTTTATGATCTTGTCGCAAAGCCATTCTATTTTCTCATTCTGAAGCAATCAACTAAAATCAGATAATATGGTAAATTCGTTACATTTCTATTTATTATCAGTTCGTTATAGATAAATAATAAAAGTGAATAAGATGCATAAATCATCACTTACTTCTTATCAATCTCAGAGAAGACATGTATACCTACACACTGCAATTGATTTGCCTGATAAATGGCACTGATTGGTACGACGAGGCGACGACAAATCTTGTTTTCTTCTTGATTTATTTTCTTTATCTCTCGTTTCCTCTGCTCTTCACGGAACTAACATTTTGCTTGTCGTGTGTTGCAGCTTGCGATTGTCATCCAATCGGAGCTTCAGGAAAGACCTGTAATCAGGTCAGCGGCCAATGTCCATGCAAGGATGGCGTAACAGGCACGACATGCAATAGGTGTGCCAGAGGTTACCAGCAAAGCAGATCGCACATCGCTCCTTGCATCAGTAAGTAGTATATGTTAAATCTTATGGGGACTTTAAAAGATTAGAAAATATGTTTGGTAAACATAAACATTTTCTCTTTGACATTTTATCATTTTTATTAAACGTTATTGCCAAAAAAAAGAGTTTCCCTTCTTGTCATTTTTCAGGAATTCCAAGAGTCGTGCAGACCCAAGGCACGGCAAGTGAAGATAACGGCGATCACGAAGACGAGGACGAAGAGCGCTATGATGGAAGAGCTGGTAAGGAAAAGATTATGAAATTATTCTTCTTTAGTCTCATTTCTTTACAATACTAACTGAATAAACGCAGAAAGGTTTCGGAAATGTTGCAGTTGTAATTAGAGCTGAAAATAATTAAATCGCCTGTTATCCAGAAAAACAAAAGGCAGATTCATTAAAAGTAGTCTTTCTCCCAAGAAACGAGACGTTTAATGAAAGCTTTAAGTCTCAATAATTTCATGAATTGTTGAAACCAGAGATACTCGGAGGCGTTTATACGCTAGTGGGTTACGTGAGGGCAAGAGCGGAATTTAAGCGCAATATTAATTTAGCAAAGAAGTGTAGGGCGAGAGAGATTCGGGAATGGAAGACGTCTAGCCGCTTGGTTGCAGTCACAGACTCTCAGCCTCCCCTAATGGCGTAATTAAAACTACCCTTGCTAAACCTGAAGCGGGTTGAAATTGCAGTATACTGCTCGTATTAACATCGAGCATGTGCGCATTTCCCTTAGGTAATACTTACCTTGTAAGCCCATGTAGGACTACCTATGTACTTATTTGCAGAAGTCCCACGTCGTGTATTACATTCCTTTGTTCATATCTCATATCGTACTTCTTATCAATCACCAATTTCAATAGCTGCTGTCTCTCCACACGCGATTTTCTCCTTCGGGCATTGAACTTTCATTCTAATAACAATCTCTTATTACAATGTTTAAATACTATAAGCAGTATCATACTCTCATTGCACATGCATATAATTAATATTATTCAAATATACAAATTTACAAAAGATTTTAAAATTACATGATTCCAATTCAAATAAACATTTTTTCACGTTTAAGGCTAGTACATTTATGGTCACATCCAATTTTGAAACATTTTCAAGTAATGTTAAGGAATGTATTGAAATTTTAGACATATTAAGGAACTTCACGTCATTTCAAGGAATTTTATGAAAGTTATTGGGATTTTATGAAATTCTAAACACTTTTAAGCGGTTTCGCGAGATTTCTTTAGATTTTCAGGAATTTTCAGGGAACATTTTCATAGGGAACATAAATTCATTTTTTAGAAGTATTCAAAAACAAAATGGCGCCTTTAGCGGACCCAGAGTACAGCAACTTTTTTTTCAAAGGCCTCCACGATTACTCCGTTAATTTTTGTCCGCTCAATTAAAATTTTTGACAGAATCTTTAAAACATTATTATCCAACGTCTCACGTACGATTTTTTCGATAAAATGAAAACTTTTTTTTTATAAAAGTTTTTCGGCGATTTTTTCTTGTTCAAAAATGCACAATTTTGTGAAAAATTTATATTTTTGAAAAATCGTGGTATTATAAGCAATATTAAGGTATTTAACGAGATTTTTTGAGATTTTAAGTAGTTTTAAGGAATATTAAGTGATTGTTGGTTTAATGGGATTTTAACAAAACTTATTTTTGTTTTTATACATTTTTATGGAATTTCAGTCATTGTTTAGTAATTCTAAGTAATTTATTAGAATATTTTGCAAATTTTTAAGACTTAATGGTTTTAACGAGATTTTATGCCATTTTACGGAATTTAAAGAGATTTAACGCAATTTTACGACTTTTATGGAGATTTACGAAAATATTATACAATTTTTTCATATTTCAGGCAGTTTTTAAGTTAATAAAAATATTTTATCAAGAAGTTTTAAGGACTTTTGAGAGAATTCAAGGGATATCACAAGACTTCGTGGGATTTAAAGAAATTATAGGAATAAATTTATAACTTTTACTTATTTTTAAATCAATCTAAAATGTTAATTGACCATCAAAATGTACAATAACACTCCATATTTCAAAATTATTATTTAAAAATTTTAATTCATATTAATAGTCCAAAACTTTTTAAACTTTGTGTTTTGAGTGAAAATTACTTTTGAGTCAGTCCAAGTAAATTTACTATAAAAATTAAGAACCATTCTATGCATTTACATATTTTATTACATTTTAATTAACCAGAATCATCAATTTTAAATGTATTATTAAAACGCCAATTTGACTGCAAAACTGTCATTTAATGAAGTTTCTTTAAAAATATTCAATTTTCAAAAAAATATTTCTCTCTGCGGATCTGTAAATCTTTTCCATAAGAAATATAAATATTGACATAACTTTGAATACTTACATAAATAAAATTAGATTGTTCGCCTCGTGATATTCATAAGTGAAAAAAGGAAGATATAATAACAGGGTATAAACGAGTTGAGTAGTGTGTTTGGGTAGGACTTCTTACCTGCTATATAATGTCGTCCTACCGACTGACCACCGTAGGGCCCTTGCGGATGAATTTACATAGTCACGTATGCATATGCAGGAGAAGAATTCACCAATCACAGGTCGTGCATATTACAGAGCTTCTTTATGCATGGCTTTCAGTTGACGGATCTTCTCATGCATGTGCATATGCCTTTATGCAAATTTCTCTGTGTGGGCATTAAATCTAGCTGAATCGTCATTTGTTCTCCAGCTTTGACTGATTTAAAGTTCATTCTCTTCCAAAAGCTTTATATCATTGAACTTGTGATGTGACAAACTTCAGCGATTAAAATTACCCTCTATATTTTCTCCCCATGCACACATTTGTCTTTACACCTTTTTTCTCGACTATTACTGTTAACTTATATCCTGTTCCTTAAAGTAAAATAAAACGATGTGCAATTGACACACTTGCTAAATTAATTTCTGCAATGACTGCATTTGAAATCATTTTTGTGAATTGCATAATCAAGCGACATAAGGCGTGAAGATCAAGTATAAAAGACACATGTATTCGTATGTATACAATATACAAATGACTTACGCCTGCGTGCACGTATGCAGACATACGCGCAAGAGCAAGTCCTCTTTGACTATCAGGCTCGCAGAACTCGAGAAGCTGATTTTGTAGCATGGGTATGTATGTATATATTATACCTATGTACAACACTTGAGTAGGGTGATATACTCAAATACAATTGTGCTGTTCAGAGTGTGCTTATTCCTGGCGCGCAGTATCGTCTTTGCCAGTTCCTTCTCTTAGGGGATTTGAAATATGTGAGGTCAATCGGGGTAATTGTGATACATGGGGTAAATCTGTTACCACACTTCAGCTTTCAAACATTTCTTACATAATGCATCCATAGGAACTCTCATAAAATTCTTGCACTTTAATAAAGTACATGAAACATGCCTTTATGAAACACGAAAACTATTATTATTTACCTCAATGTATAATTTCTCTTCACAATTCATTTTAAGTTGCCACTTTTTCATTTCTGATAAGAGACTTTCAAGAATTTTTCAGGATTACAGAGGAGTTCGGAACTGGCAATAATAGCTTTTTTAATATTAAGACTTGCAAGCAGTCACAAATAATGGTAATTTGAAAGCATTCCAACGCGGAGAATTTTTTTTAACAAAACTAAATTCTACTTTTCTGTAACAGTGGATTCTGCTGTCGCAGCAGAAAGTAACAAGCCAACTGAGTTTCCAAGGTAATGGATTGGTAGTTAATAATATAAAAAGTAGCTAACTTTCATTTCAGCCACACGGCCAGAGATTTATCCTAGTTTTCGGCAAAATTACATTGAACGTACCCGTTGCGGCAGGGGTCTCATACTTAAAGTGAATTTAAGTCAGATTTATCGCAGAGAGTCCAAATAATAATTTCCCGCAACTGCGGTCGCAATGTGCGACCACCCTTGGCTTCCCTCAAAGTTACGCGAGCGAGTATATGAACTTCAGGAAAAAAAATGAAAGAGGAGGAAAGGAAAGGAAAGGAAAGGCAAGGGAGTCGTCGCTTTTGGCCGGGGTGTTTACGGGCACGCTTTAAACGCATTATGTGTGTCCCAAGTCAGGAGTTACACGTGTGAGTTGTGTGTGCATGTAAATCTAAAAATGTGAGGTATGAAAGTACGCACTCGCATGCACATAAACTCATACGTCTAATTGTAAGTCTCTATGAGTGCATTTGCGCTCAGCCAAACAAAACAACTCACCAAGAGGGTGTTTCCGTTTCGGAAAACATAGCTGGGTTAATGTTTGTACACAGCATCGATTCGTTTTTGCGACACATATATATGCGCACGTCGAACTAACAGTTCACTGCGACCAGCTGAGGGGGAACGATAAATCGCCACTGACCAAGGCAATATGTTTACGTTAACAAGGGCGCTTCTCGCCTGATCGAAACTTTTAATTTATGTACCATCCATCATCAACACCAGTTTACTAAAATCATATTGTGTTCTTTGAAGAAATTCAGATCCTGGATTTCTTACAATTAATTAGTATGCTATATAAATGTTACATATGGTATATATATATATATATATATATATATAATACGCTACGTAAGCGGTCTAGTTTTGGCAAACAATATTTATTATTACGAGCGTAAAGGATTACGTTTTTTATTTTAAGTAAGTTGAGAGCTATGAAAATTCTGTTTAAAATAAAGCCAGACTAAATAATTCTTATTTTTTTTATTTCTTGGGCTAAGTTCAATTTCTATAGAATCTGACAAACTTATTAGTATAATTTGTAAAATTATTATCATGCATTTAAAAATATTAAATAAATTGAAACTCTTTTTTCCTAAAAAAACATAGAATCCAAAGCTCTATAGTATAAGAGTATTTTTCTATATGCTTCCCTACCCATTTCATTTTCACTTTAAATATCGAGTGAATAAAATAATAATACCTCGAAAAATACGGATGTAAAGCTGATTTAACAACAAATCCCTCGTCGGTGTTATATAGGTTTTAAAGCTTAATATCTTCTTTATTTTCGATTTTCTATATTAGTTAATACATTTCAGTCTTTGTAGAATATGGCGAATGTAGATTATTTCACAATTTTCTCAATGGTCATGTGTGAGGAAAACAACATATTATATTATATGATCCAAGAAAATAATCCCTCTGAAACCGATGAGGGAGTATTAGATATTTTCGATTCTAGATCAAATTTACATAATTTTTTCATCAAAAGGAACAAATAATTTCGAGAGCACCTTCAATTTATTTAACTTTAGTTTTTTGGACCTCCCTAATATTATACCATACAAAGGTAATTAATGTTTCGGCTATTTATTAAAATATAATGCTGAATTTTTTATGGTGGAGTTATAAGACAATATAATTATTTACCATAACGTTAGAAACTCTTGATCCTACTTAACTTCCAAGTCGAAATTAATTACCATAGCCTTCGCAGCTAATTTAAATCAAGTCTAACCGATCCCCGTTAGACACGACCTTCCTCCATCTTGCAGATTACGAAAGTTTGCAACAAAGTTATATTATTATGGACCTCTCGGTGAGGTTCTGGACGTCGATTATAATCGATTGATATCGCTATAACCTGCTCCTCCTCCTTGAGGTCGACTTCGGAATAGCCCTCATGCCTTTGCACCCTTTGCAGATGCGCTTTTATTACAGCTTGGCACGCTGTAGGTGTACTCGTATCTTGCAACAATTGGCGTGTATTATAGGTGAATTTTCCATTGGATAGTTTATAGAACTTGAGGCAACGAACTTTGTAAAATATCTTTTTATCCTCGAAAGGATGACTTGCACCTGATAATGGGGTATTTATTTTAACAGCGCACTTATGTTTTGAACAAAGGCTATTATTTATTCATTTTAACGGTACTGAGTGTTGGTTAACAAGCAATTCCTGTTTTTTTGAATGTTCACCTGCCTCCAGAGAGAACTTAATGCTACCAGCCTTTATGGGGAAATTTTTTATTTCAAAATCTTTTTGAATTTCCCTTCTTATTTTATATCTCCAGATTTCCAATTTTTTTTATCTTGAATCATTAATACTAATAGTCTTGTGAAGTAATTATTACCATATAGTGTAACTCGCTACTGACGTTAATATATTTTCACTATTTGTTTGATATATAGTCATATACTCTTCAATTATTCAAATCCAACTTTTATTTGTAAAAGGATTACGATTGGTGTTGATGTAGAAAAAGGGTAAAGACTTTAAATCAGAATCAGGTCCCTATGTTAGTTAAGGCATGAATCATTCTCGAACAATCCTCACTTACATCAAAGGGGATCAAGCCAATATGTTCCATGAGCCGAATTAGTTTACAACATATAAAAATGATCTGTAAAAATGTAGTTTTCTAATATCCTAGTTATACAGCTTCGTAAAAATATCAGTTTTTTCGATATTATTTTATTTGTACGCTCATCAATCATAGATTACATATTTCATTTAATGCATAAATCTTCATTCATCAATCTTAAATATGTCAGTTTCACACCTTCACTGATTTTCCTAATGAACGAGATCATGACCTTTGATTCTTTATGCATTCGCGACCTTCTGATTGCTTGGTGGATATCGAAGATGAATTACATGAACTATAAAGTGATTTCAAGGTAATCTCCTTTCGTGTTTCCTACAGTCGGATATGCGCTCGTTGTAAGGCAAGAGGTGGAGAAAATTTTAGTCTGTAAGTACGCGATAATGAGCTTTACGTGGTAGTAATTCAAACCTAAAGAATGGATTTTTGTTTGAAATATATACTGGATAATATTATAAAAAATAACTGTACCATAATATAATATTATATTCTCAATTTAACAGATAATATTTTGATGAAGATTGTTAGTAGAATAGGCGATAATCAAACTATTACAGAGATTGGGGAAGCGATTAAAAAATGTTGAGGTGTACTTAAAGCTCAGTTTAAATTCTGAGACCAAAGGTGTTTACCTTGGCGTCTGTAAAAGCACCAGGTCGATCACTTTCGTGAAATATTTACGAAATTTGCCTTACTGGAGTTTACACTCGACGCCTGCAAATTCTCTAGTGCCAACAAAAACATTGTTGGTTATACATTAATTAATCCTGCAACCTTCCTTCAGCATTGAATCAATATAAAAATAACAATTTCAGTAAATATTTTGACAGAAGTTCTAGTTCAGACTTAGAAAAATGATAATTGATTTGTGCATTTCTCCTCTAATTTTGTAAATTTTAATATAATATATAATATTTATATAATATATAAAGACTTATATATGTATAATATATATTTTATTTATATAATATTTTAATTTAATATATTTTAATATACACTAACAGTCAGAATTTTGTGTTCACCTGTTTTTCGATTATCGTTTAATTTTTATTAAATTTAATTACATCAAATATTATATTTTTTCTTTTAATCTCAATTTTTTATAAAAATATCAATAACTTTCGAAATAGTGAACATTTTTTTAATTTCTTAGGCTCATTTTAAAGGTAAATTTGTAGATAATTTGATAGACTTATTGAAATAATTGCGTACAATTATTTCTCTGCATCATACAAGGGCTTAAATTTGAATCTAAAATACGTGAAAAGTTCAATATCAGCTGATCAGTAGAAAAATAATAATAAAAATGAAGTGAGTATATACCCGCGCCAACTTTAACACCTCAAACACTTTAAAATGAGCCCAAGAAATTAAAAAAATGTTACTACTAATTTTGATAGCTCTCAATTTACTTATAATAAAAAATGTAATCTGTGATGTAATTAAATTTAAAAGGTAAACTCACAATTCTGATCGATCGTATTTTATACTCGTATGATTAATTATAGCAACAAAATGCTTCTGTGATATTTCTAATTATGTATAATTATAATGGTTGATTATGAAGCAAGCAAAATGGAGAAGCAATGGAAGAATGACTCTGGTTCATTACCTAAAGACCGAAACTAGGTTCCTAATTAATGCGAAACTGGAAATAGACACCGAGTGTATGTAATAAGTATGTTACATAGATGTATATCGCGAAACGGCTGGCGAAACGGTTCTTCTCAATGGCTGTCTCGGGAAGCTTGCCAGAAAATATTGGTTAGTGATATGGACCAGACTTGCACAGACATGATGTATCTCTGCCGTCTCTGTTATAGGAATGTTGGGATGGGCATAAGGGAACAATGAGGGTACAAAGAGGGGAAGAAGTTTGCACGAAGTAAGAGAACTTTTATTGAAAGTGAATCCCATTACAAAATATACTTCTGTCTCCGTTTGTCGATACACTTCAGAAGATATTATCCGAAAACTAACTTGCCAAGCAGTTTCGAAAGCTACTGAAAGTAAACTGTTCGGAAAGTTTGATTGTTTGGAGTTTCGTGGCACGTACCAAGACCTTTCGCACTGAGCAATATGATTACATTTCTTGCCTTTCTTGCATATACTTTTTCCTACGACATACAAAAAGTTTGTATCGAAATATTATTATTCCCAATGCTGGATGTCTGATAATGCAAAACAGAATTATTAATCACTTTTATCAATATTTTTTGCAGATCAGTGTGGAAAATGCAGAGCAAGTACAAAAAGGCTAAACCTCAATAAATACTGCAAAAGAGATTACGGTAAGTAGAAAAAAAAATCGTGAATGAAGATTCAATTTAGTGGAAAATATCCTGATTGATTATTGTTTATTGAACCAGTTGCATGTATCAATGCGAGACTAACGAATGGTAGACCGTTTAAGTTTAGAAGCTTAAAAGTACGACCAAAGAGCGTTCAAATAGAGTCGACAGAAGGGGCTTTGTTTACTTTACTCAGCACAATCAAAATTTAAAGTGCACCCTTGCGAGGGCTCTCAAACAGGAAAGTAAAAATGTTTCTGCCGATTCTTAATTGCGGAAGAGTAAATACAATTCGGGTGAGCTGCTGGATTTCAAGTTCATTCGATTTGATTCAAGGAAAAATTTATTAAAACTTTGTCGATTCCTTGAAAATGAAACTAGGAGCGAAGCTGAATTAAAATGGGAGGAATTGAAATTGAAATTGTTATTTAATTTTAAGGTGTAACAACTTTAAGCACACGTATTTTACTTGCTACATTCTTGTACACTGTATTTAAAATTTCGTCTCTGGTCAAATGAATTCAATTGAACTCAATAAAATTCACATAAATTCAAGTGTCCAACTCATTTCAAGTGACTTCAAAGAAATCAAATCACAGATCAAAATTGAGAGAAATTTGAGTTCCAGATGAACTTAAAAGAAATTGTAAAAGACACTTCAATTAAAAATATTATCTTCAATATAAATCTCAGAGCGCCAGAGTTCGCGTGCTTTTAAATCCTGAAGAAGATGTAGATATAAATTCTCGAAACAAACGCCTATCGGTACGATATGTAACAACATATGAGCACATGGTCCTTTCCCCTTTCATCAATTTTTTTCATTTTTTTACCCCTTCTTTCTTTCCACACTATATGCGCAAAGCGTCGTTAAAAAATGAAAAGTACGTTTAGCATTCTCCCTCTTGGTTTCAATAATAGAAAGGCATGCTTTTGAGAACAAGCCCAGTTCGCCGACTGGGAAAGTGGGAAGGGGCTTCTTCTCTCGATTCAGTAGAGATAAATCTTCGACGAGTCCACACTTAACTGCCGACTTGGAATAGATTTTACAACACGGAATCCGCCCAGCTTGAATTTTCACTTCCCGCTTCGCTTAGAATCGCAACACTTACAAAAGTCGTCGCACTTAGCACGTTTACACGCAAGGCTCTCGATTAACTAGATTTATGGCGAAGCTCGATTAAAGCGGATGGCGCCTGTGAAAATAAACGCGTCATCGACAACCTTACTTGTGAAGCAATATCGTAAAGAAAGCTATGCAAGTTAAACAGAATTAGTAATATAGATTGTAGATTGCAATCTCGAGACTGGAAAAAATGATTCAGATCAAGAATGTTATTTAAATAATGTATGCAGAAGTTACTTTAGAATTTCTGTTGACTCTATTTGATATAATTACAAGCATCTAGGTTCAAGGTCAATGCCAATCTAAAGAAACGATCGTACAGAGCAATGTCATATTTTACGATGAACTTAAAGTCGATCGTAAGGTCATTGTAATTTAAGGGTGTGTAAATTATTCATTTGTAACTGACAATGTAATTCGGCTCGTTTCGCTAGAAGCATGCAATAGGAGGAGTAAAAGCGAAGTATAGTATTTAGAGAGATAGGGGGTGGGGGGGGGATTGGATCGATTGTCCAGTGTACGATAACAAAGTCAATAATCGGCTTGGTATGCCTTGGTGTGTAATATAAATCAGAGATGTTGTGGGGCTACTTGGTATCACAGTGGGACCAGTACTTATTGATTCTCAAACTCAAGTGCTCGTACTAAAGATAAAGAAAATCTTAAACTCGATGCAGTTAAAGGAATTCAAGCATTGAAGGTGAAATTGATGTAATTCTCTTTTGCAGCTATCCTGGTTAAAGTGACAGACAGGCACAAGAAGAGCAATGGACCACAAAATGGAATCGTTGCCCCTGGTTCTTCGTGGGTGCAATTCCCTCTGGATGTCCTCCTCCTTTACAAGCGAAACCGGGACTCACGTATTCAGCGGGGTCCTATTACACTTTATGTCCACTCTTCTGATTTGGCATGCAGATGTCCCAAAATCAAACCTTATAAGTAAGTCAATTTATTATTTTATTTTCATTGAAGACAAAGTCGTTCATAATAAATCAGATATTAATTTTAACTGACGTCTATTAACACTCGAATTAATTTCAGATCCTATCTGATTTTGGGCCAGGAGAGTGATGAGGGGGGCCATGATGGCCTGACAGTAACGCAGAGGTCGATCGTAATCGAGTGGCGCGACGAATGGCGCCGCCGAATGCGGCGCTTTGAGCGAAGGGCAAGGTCATGTCATTGAGAAGGATCAACAACAAGGCCCTTTTTCGTCCTTCGAGCCTGCAATCGAGCTTCGATTCTCGCAAGGACCGTTAATCTAACTTCTGAAAAAACCTCGATTGCCAATAATTGGTACCCGTTGGTTTCGTCCTCAGTACCTAATGCTTTCACCATAATTGTGAAAAACATCGATGTACGCTAAAACGTGAATGAAATCGTGACCTTAAATTCATTGTTCAAAATAATGTTCAATTGTTCAATGATCCAGAAAAGGTCGCGATCACCTCAGCGTTACTCTCTTTTTTGGTCAATGGGCCACGGGCGTTCGTCGTGAGTAACGCCGAGAGCAAAATAATGCAAAACGCCTGCAGGATTACAGGATTAAGATGAACTTGTAGTTTCACTACAATATTGCGCCAATTTGCCATACTATATTTATTTAGGAATCGGCCATTCGCGGAGGACTATGATATCTAAGATGTAGGCTAAGAGTGAAGCGACTTAAAATCGCGTATTAGGAACTTTTAATATAAAGTCTTGATTTTCAACGTCTTAAAGTCTCAAATGTTGAGGATTCTTTCATCTTAATAAATTTATTATTCGGCTCAGGGCCTGAAGCGTTGTTGTATCAATTTTAATTATTTTAAACGCTTAAAATTTGCAATCGTTACATTTTGAATTCATTAATTTAAATTTATACTTTGTATAGTTGAAATCTTGAATTTCTCAGTTTTAAAAGCTCGAAATTGTGGTTCTTTGAAATTTAAAAGATTTTAGGCCTTGAATATCTCATATCTTGTTTGTCAGCTTGTTAGGAGTTGAAAATCCAGACTTGTCTCCCAAAGAACCTCTCACGACTCGTTGTAACGCACTTAGCATTGCGAAACTTTATACAGTATTCACCGTCTGAAAAGAGTCAACTCGATTGTAAAAAATAATAAGACCGCTCCCAGAGGAAATTTGAAAGACTCATTTTGAAAAAATAAAAGTTACATAATAAGCCCTATATTTTACTTTCTTATTATCTGTGAAATTTGATTTAAAGGAGCTTAAAAGGAATCCTTCATTCAATAGAGATTTACTTAAATGAACAATTTTTAAACTTTTGATTTTGCATTCAAAACTGCTTTGCTTAGTAAACTGTCAATTCTCCAATCTCCATTTCACAACTGACGAACAGAACAATTTACAATTAGATTAAAAATTAAAACCAATTTATAGTCATATCTATTGAAAGTGGCAGTAAAGACTTTATTGGTTTCGAACTGATTCGTGACTCGTAATATCTTTAACTATCAATTGTTCACTTTTATGATCTCTTCTGTAAATTCATTCGTCAAAATATCAGCACTTTTTTTTACATAATACTCTCGTTGTCGCTTTTGAATTTTTTTTCTTAAAACGATCCAGTTTTTATAAAAATTATAGGCTTTTAATAAACATTTAAATATGTATATGATAACTGTTTAAAAGCAGAAGTTCGGTATTCTTCAGAAGATCGACACACTAGGATACACTGTATATATATATTTATCTATTTAAGTATCTACGTTTACTATCTATTAATCGTAGAGTAAACGTTCTTGTCTTTTACAAAAGTATAAAATTTCCAATCTCCCCATTTTTAATGATTTCCCCTTCGATGTTATCCTTAATTTTAATATTGTAACATTTTGGGATAAATATCTCTTTAAAGCGATATAATCATTCTATTTCAAGTTATTGGGGCAAATTGGAAATTAAAACAGTGTATTGTGAAGCCTAGTTTTTGAACTTGCAACATATCCTCTCTTTTAATAAAAACATGTAATATTTTTACATTATTTTTTTAAGCCTTCATAGTAGATTGCAAAAATTTTTAAACTCATCAAATGATCAAAATTTACAAATCCAAACCACATAAATTTTCTTAAATCCAGTGAAACATATACATTATGAGTCAAGTGTACAAAGTTTGTGCGCAGTATTCTTTTTATGTTAAGAAATAAACTTTTATGCTTCTCTCTTTATTTTTTAAAATTCTTTTCTTCTTTCTTCTATTAAGTATTATAATTCGATACACGCTATCGACTCGCGCTGATCTTAATATAATATATAAAGTAAATTATAATTATAAATACGATATTATGAGATTGTTAATATACCCTTTTTTGTACATTTTTTCTATATAAATATAAGACTTCATTTGGAAAAAATATTGTACCTTCTCCACTGAAATTCAATTGGCTGAGGCTTATAGACACCAACATGGATAGACGTTATACGAACTGGTTAACGAATCTCGAACTGACTTATTGACTGCGAACTTAACAATACCGAAAGGAACTCGCGTTTCGAATGAAACATCGATCTTCTCGAGGATTCACGTACATTACGAACATTTTCTATATTTATATAATATTAATTGTATTAATAATAGCAACAATTATATTAAACTGGTACGTAGGGTTCGACAATGAAATTAAAATTATATACTTACTTATTAAAGATGAATTAAGTATCTCACCTTTCGAAGTTTCCTTTGTGACGTGTATTTTAAATACAAAAACTCTGTTTTGGTTTTCAGAACCTCGAAAAGCTTTAGAAAGAATTTCTAAAAGCAAAACTACAATTTAGGCTTCGTGTTCACATGATGAAACTCTTTATTTATTTAAGAAACCCGAGACTTGTGAGGGATTAACCACTACTGAATTCAGATTTACACCTGTTCCAGAATTTTTGTGAATTCTCTTGCATTTCCTTGCATTTTTGAGAATTATTTTAAATGCATTTAAATTAATTTTAATTCTTTAGAAACTTGAGCTAAGATGTTCATAAAATTTTCCAGTGGTTAACTCCTTGATGAAAGTCTTATTTAGAATAATAAATAATTTATTTGAATATGAACTCAATAGGGTATTTATTTGTCGCAAATAAATGTTTTGTCGAAGACTATTTTGCTTAAATTACTTTTATACCTTTTTACTATTTTCTATTAATATTAAACTATTCAACTTTGTTGTGCAATTTTAGTACAAGCACAAATATATAAAACTGATATTCTAAAATATTTTAATTTGCACGAACTCATTGGAATGCTAAGATCCAATAGAAAACAATTCTGCGTGCTTAGATCACATGCGCTCTAAACTTGCTGGTGTCTATTGAAAGTCATGATTCATAAAGCTTCTGAGGATCGAAAATATCTTTTATGTGATTTAAAAAATACAATTGACCCTTAACACTATTCTCATTTACGCTAGTTGAAAGTTGGGTCAAAACACAATTGCCGTCGCCCAGGAATGAAGTTAATTTATACGGAATTACAGCAAATTTGTCCTCGAGATAAACGTTTTACTTTTTTGTTTTATAAATTATTTTATTTTTATGAGCAATAAAAAATCTTGCATTCTTTAAAATGATTTTTATTCAAATTTTAAGAAAGTTTAATTGAACATCAGCTAAAAAAACAAATACATATTTCTGATTTTAAAAGAATATTTATTATTTTTAATAATAAATAATAAAAAATAATATCAAAGTTATGTTCTCTTTTGAATTAAAAAAAAAGCAAAGTCGATTCAGAATTTTCGGTAGTGTGAGAGTTAAGATGAACGAGTAAGACGACTTGTTGTGGGCGTTTTGCCGGTGACTTATGTCTCTTTTCTGTCTGGAACTCCACGAAATAACGTTAAAGCGATATGTCGTCTGGAGTTTCGCAGATAAACAGATCTGAAATCTACTGTACTCCAGACTGTCGAATGAGTGATTTATGTTCTGGATACCACGCCTCTGACATCAAAATCGATTTGAAAAATCATTCAGGGTATACATTTTTTTTCTTTTAAAAAATTCCTGCAAACAATAAAATTAATGTCAGCCCTCAATATCAAGTAAACATCATTTATAAAATCGATAGAAACTGAATAAATGGTAGAGATAAGACATTTATTCCTCGCTAAAAGTATTAAAAAAATTTGAAGTAATTAGATCACTGATTTTTAAGAAACTACTGAGTTCATATTCAAATGTAAATGATTAAACTCTTAAAATATACATCAGAGGTATAATAAATTACAAATTCTTTTCCAAAGCTTAATCCGATGAGACTCGAAAAAACGATATTTTGGACCCACTCTCATCAATTTCCTCTTTCTTGTATACTTGACAAAAAATCAAGAATTAGGACTTATGGCTTCCAAGCTAACTCAACTAAATGATTCATAAAATTTATTTATTCCTCAAAGATCGCAATATTTCATTCATAATTCTAAATTTCCTTTTAACATAAACTGTCTTGTTCACACAAAACAAACATTCTATATAACTGATTTCACTAGAAACTTTTTAAATAAAAATCAAACATATTGAAATTAAGATCCTCAAACGAAAAATAACACTGCCAAACTTTTACCTTCAACATAAAAGCAAAAATTTAGTAAAAACTTAAAAATAATGGAGAAAAAATTGATTTGATAATCCCTTTGAAACCTAAAAGTTATAATTTTTTGGTTAATCTTTATGAACGAATAAACTCGAAAATACTGATAGAAATATCTATAATCGGTATCCATTCGTTACTGCTCTTAAAAATAAAGACTATCGATATTGACACAATAAATTTGAATGCAGATAAACGTATCAATATTAATAGAATACTTTTTTCTAAGAAGTATGTATGTAGAATCTACTGATGAGTAACGATAGTTTTATTCCAAAGAGGATTGCGTCTTTAGTTTGATTACATAACTGCGAAAGCAACGATGTGAAAATGGCGAACCGCTGATATATGGATATAAGTACTCACTAACCACTTTTAATTAAAAATTTTTTTCAAAATACCTTTGTGAATGTACACAATTTTCACGTTAAGCGTGCTATTTATACTTCGAGATTATCTTATTTAGGAAAATTAATCGATCGACTCTATATGACATTGTGATTAGCTCGCTTAAATTATTAAGTGTATCTTTGTATAATGTGGTGTAATAAATGTGATTAGATCGATAAACTCATGATGAATAAATACACTGTGTGTAAATTCTCCCACTGTTATGCAATCACACTTATTCCCTCCAGGTATTCCTAAAAATATCTGAAAATGAGAAAGTAGCTTAACTAAAAGATTAATTTTAAGTAATGAAAGGTAATTAAATCAAAACAATGAATATAAATTCAATGATGTTCCAAGGAACTTTATTTTTACATCAGAAAAAGAGATAATGAAACGGGAAAATCTAAAAAATTAAATACAGAATATCACTATTAGGGAGATGTATTCCAATATATATCCAGTATATATTATATAATTTCAATATATTTTCAACAAAACTTGTAATTCATTACTGGCATCGAAAAGGACTACGTTATAATAGAATAGCTATAATACAGTTTACAAATTCAGTGAGTAGTAAAACTCTATAGATCAGACCTGACACCTTCTCCAGGACCAGGGGGATGACTAGTTAAGGAAGTAAGTCCACCTGCAGGTTCTGCTGCAAATCGTGGAGAATTTTGAGGTCCAGGTGGTGGCCTCTCTCCTTTCTTAAGTGCGCTGATTACAATTTTTGTGCTCTCTGGGGTAAGATCCTCCTACATCGAAATACATATAAATTTTCATTCAATCAGAGAAATAAATTCGGAGTGTCAAATAAAATGTTAGAGGGTTTACGATTTTGACAAATATTTTTTAAAAAATGTTTATTTAGGCAATGACTCCAGCGACTTGGTTTCATTATTTAAAATGTATACTCACATAGTAATCATCGTTAACTTGCAACATCGGAGCATTAGCGCAAGCACCGAGACATTCCACCTCGGAGATGGTGAAAAGCTTATCAGCAGAAGTGCCACCCACTTCACAATTTGTCGCCTCACAAACTGCCTTCAAAATCGAATCAGAGTCCCTGAGCCAACAGGGTGTACAGGTGCAGATCTGAACGTGATATTTTCCCATAGGTCGCCTGTTGAACATCGTGTAGAACGTTGCAACCTCGTAAACTCGCATGTTAGCTACTCCCAGCATCTCTGCGACCTTGTGCATAGCAGAAATCGGCAACCAACCGTGTTGACGTTGAGCAATATCTAGGAGAGGAATCATCGCACCTCGTTTGTGACCCTCAGGGTAAATCTTCATTAAAGCATCGATACGTTTTTTATTTTCCGCATTAAATTCAAAGGGGATGTTGGGATTGTCTTCTTCGCTGTCTCTGTGCTGTAATAATTAAGTTAATTTAAAAGCATTTAAAATTGACAATTTGTGAGACCTAAAATATATAATATTAAAATGAAAAGAATCATAATAATTTAAATCTTCAATACTTAGAATTATGAAAAATGTTTAAATCCCAAAATTCAAATTCTTTGACACATATTCTAAATCAGAATTTTTTGATTGAAAGGAGAAAAATATATTAAAGATAATTGTGTGAATTTTGAAATGCGGATAATTGTGCAAGAGATAAATAGAACATAAATTGACGTATTTTTCTAATAATAGGTAGTTGCAATAGTAACTTTTGTAAAACATGTCAATAAAATTGTCTATACTCTATAGGTATATCTAAGTGACATCCTGTATCAATTAAATGTTTTTTTTGTACATTAGTAAAATTAAACTTACCACAAATAACTGGTCAGATCCTCGTGGGACTGTAGCTTGTAACCCTCTGACATTTTTTAGAGTCTGTAAAAAATATTAATTTATATTTAAACAAAAACAATCAAAAATCAATATTTGAGGTTACATAATGTTGCACAAGATTTCAACTAAAATTTTTAGGATATATTTACCATTAGACTACAAGATTTTCGCAAAGAGGCCAGCATTTCGTCACCGTTTCAAACTTTCCAGATAGTATAATCTCTACTTCACTAATTAGAAAAACAAGAAAAACCAAACTGATTTCACCAGAACGAAAAGATGAAATTGAGGTTATGTTGCTGCGCACAAAAAATTAAGTACAGTTCACAAGTCACAACATTTATTTGACTTGTTGTGGCAATACTGTTTTTAAAACTGCCGCAAATTTTCAAAATATAAGTCAAAAGGTCGAACATAACCTCTTAAAAATTGTTTAGTTTATGGTAGAGGTTGTGAATTCTTCACATTTTTTGTTGTTAATTTTGCGTTTAAGGGTTTTAAATGACACACAAAATTATCAGGGGTGAAAATTCTTAAAATTTTGTATAAGAAATTGGAACAGTGAAATAATGCAAGACAGAAAGCCTATTCTTTGTGCATCTTTATCGTCTTTCTTGGCCTTTCTTAGACCGGCTTCTTCTAATCACTTTCGAACTTTCAATATTATAATTTGTACACAGTAATTAAAATACTTGGTAATGAATATATAATAAAATTATAATAAATTATTGTGTATGACAAAATGACTGAACCAGAAGCAACATCTAGTGTGTCAAAGAAAATTGGAGCAATTAGTAAAGAAGCAGTTCATCAAATATGCTCAGGACAGGTAAACTTATTTTTAAATTAATCAATTAGACACAATTACTAATAGAGACAATGAATTATATATCATTAATTAAATGTATATGATTTAGGTCGTGCTGGACCTCGCAACTGCTGTAAAAGAATTGGTAGAAAATAGTTTAGACAGCGGTGCTACAACAATTGAAGTGAAACTTATCGATCATGGAAAATCTTGTATTACTGTAAGTGATAATGGATATGGGGTAATGGAACGTGATTTTGAAGGATTGGGTGAGTTAATTAATGCTAAAATATTAGTTACCATCATTTAAGGGTGTATGGTTCAAGTTCTAATATCACAATTTAACCTCGTAGTTTTATATACAATTAGAAAATTTGAAGTTAAAAATAAATTATGTCGTTAAAAAAATTTCAAAGATTATAAAATATTAAGATATAATATAATTTAGGTCTCAAGCACCACACGTCAAAACTTAGAGATTTTGCTGATCTAATGAGTGTCGAAACTTTCGGATTCCGAGGCGAAGCTTTAAGTTCATTATGTGCCCTCGGCGACGTCAGCATAATCACTAAACATTCATCCTGTGAACACGCTTTCGCACTTACTTTCGACAAAAACGGAAAATTAATTAAAAAAGAAGAATGTGCCAAAGCGGAAGGAACGACCGTCCACGTGAAAAATATTTTTAAAAGCCTGCCAGTAAGAGCAAAAGAATTCCAAAGAAACATTAAGAAGGAGTTTGCAAAAACTATTCAGATTTTATACAGTTACTGTTTAGTATCTGTCGGTGTGAAGATAAAATGCACAAATTCAATCGGAAACAAATCTTCTAATATTGTAGTATCCACTAGTGGTACACAAAATGTCCTTGAAAACGTAAATTCAGTGTTTGGAAAGAAAGCCTTGGAAGGAATTGTAGAAGTCGAAATGGAACACCCCGATGCAGAAATTCGAGAAGAATATAAATTGCCTGAAAATATTCTAATCGACTTCTCCTGGGAATGTTACGTTAGCAGTTGCGTTCATACCCTTGGTCGTTCTTCTCCAGACAGACAGTTCCTTTATGTAAATGGAAGACCTTGTGATCTTTTAAAAATAAGCAAGCTCATCAATCAGATTTATCATAAATATAATAGCAAGCAATACCCCTTTGTATTCTTAAATCTAAAATTGAATCAAGAATGCGCTGATATTAATGTCACTCCAGACAAAAGAAAAATTTTCTTCACTCAGGAACAATTAATTCTAGCAACTGTTAAATTTAACATGCAGAGAAACTGGGGAAATTCGCAAGGAAAATTCCCTGTAAAAACTCTTATTGAACTTAATTTCACAAGAGAAGATAGACACAAAAGAGGAATTTCTCCTGTTGATGAATCTTATCCTCCGTCGAAACGGCAGCAGTTTTTGGAATCTATGTCGAAAGTAGAAAAGAAAACTTGGAATGATGATAAAGTTCCGAATAAGATATTTGTAAAGACTGAGTCAGATAGAAAATTAAAAAAGACAGAAAAGACAAAAGAAAGGATAAAAAGGGAAGACATAAAAGAAATTAAAGTAGAAAAAATAGAAGAAGACGAAGAAATGGAAGAACTTGAAGAATTAAATATGAGTAGTATGAGTATATTACCAGATATGGAGATGAAAACTAGTTTAGAAAGGATAAAATTGAAATTGGAAACGCTAAACGAAAGATCGAATGACAATAAACCCAAAAGAATGAAGTACAAGGTGCAATTGTCTCAAAAGAACGCAGAAGCTGAGAAGGAATTGCAAAAGGAATTGACGAAAGAATCTTTTGAAAAGGTAATTATGTAATGGTTATTTACAGAATTAGCTTAAATTAAAAACAATTTATTTAAAGAGTACGTTTATTTTTATCTAATTTATTCCAGATGCAGATTATAGGACAATTTAATTTGGGTTTCATAGTTGCAAGACTCGATACTGATTTGTTCATCATCGACCAACATGCAAGTGACGAGAAATTTCGATTTGAAAAACTGAGCAATGAAACGAAATTGAAGACCCAAAAATTGATTGCTCCAAAGCCTCTTAACCTCGCTACTTTAAATGAAACAATATTGATCGAACACAAGGAAATATTTGAAAACAATGGGTTCAGCTTTACAATTTATCATGAAGGTGATATTTATATCAATTAAATAAAAATACCTATAAGTTTTCAATGATACAGTAGAGCTTATCTCCATTGAATTTGTTAATTTTGGTTTAATAATATTTTCTTTTAATTTATAAAAAAAAACAGGAGAACAAGGCCACCGAGTGAAACTAACCGGAATGCCCGTGAGTGGAGGATGGCAATTTGGCCAAGAGGACATTGAAGAATTAATTTTCTTAATCAGAGAAGGAGGAGCCGATAGTACTATACCTCGACCCAGCAGAATAAAACAAATGCTAGCTTCAAGAGCATGTAGAAGTGCAATTATGATTGGCAAAACTCTCAATAGGACAGACATGCGTCGCATTTTAACTCAGATGTCAACAATGCAAAACCCCTGGAATTGTCCTCATGGTAGGCCGACCATAAGACATTTATTTTCTCTGTGTTTCCTGCAGCGATGATTTCTTAAATTAGTAGTTTCGAATAAACTACGAATTTATCATGCACATAGAAAGATTTGAAAATAATTTACAATCAAAGAACAATTTAATTACAATTAAGAATGCCAATTCTTTTATTTTGAACATTTTATAAGAAAGAGAAACTTATTATACACTAAATATAATTTTTGTAAATTAATTATTCTGGATTTTACATTCTAAAAGTAACAAAACCTTACTATACACTAATAGTCCTAAACATGTCCAATCCGGACTGCGCTGTGGAGATGATAGTACCAGGGCATTGGGGATGCCAGTGAAGTTCTTTTATGTCTGTTTGTCCCTGATGAATAAAGAGAAGCTGTGGAGGTAATTGGGCTAAATCCTGGGCCTGGGGTTGATCACTATCGACTTCCAAAGATAAATCCCACTGGGCTATTTGGTCATCCGCACCACCAGATGCGAAGACAGTCGCGTCTTGCGGATGCCATTCAACTGTTGTAACTGGCGCTGTGTGCTGTTTAAATATTGCGACGGGAGTGCCGGAAGTAAATTGACGCAAGTCCCAAACGGAAACTACTCCGTCATCACCTCCGGAGACGAGGAATCTTGACTCTACTCGGTTCCAGGATATGACATTGACATCGGCAGTGTGAGCATCTTTTGCTGTCAACATACAAGCTGACTTTGGATCTACTCTAGTGTCCCAGATTTTGATACTAGAATATAACAAATTATTTTCATTAAATTATTTGCAAATATTTAGATTTTAGTAGTGTAAAGTGTCCTAATGCAGTTTTAATACCTTTTATCCACTGAACAAGAAGCCAAAACGTTCCTCTCGTTAGGGGACCACTGCAAATCTTCAACACTGTGGGGAGCGTGTGAATTATAAGGTTTTTGATCCACGTTCCATTGAAATCCACTTACATAATTCCAGATGTGAATGTTTCCCTTGCAATCTCCGGTAGCCAAATAGCCTTCTCTTACCGGATTCCAATCAATTGCATAACCTTCGGATAAGTGACCCTTGAAAGTGAAAATTGGTTTCTTCTCAGATTTATCACAACTCTTTCGATACTTTTCTAACAATTGGGGATCTTCTAATGCTGCTAGTTGTTCTTGCAAGTCCCAAATGTGAACGCGGCCTAATTCGCTCCAACTTGCTGCTAATGTTGTGTGTGCCAATGGTATACACCTATATAAAATGAAAGCAAATTATTTAAGAGGTACTACAGATAAACTTTTATGATTTTTCCAGATCCTGTAACAGCTCTGAACATACACAAAATATTTGGAAATTAAAAACTCTTTAATCTACCTAATTCTGTTAACGCATCCTTGGTGCTTGATCGATACTTCTTGCATTTTAGGACCTTTCTCATTTTCCTCATCTGAATCACTAGAATCATCATCGGATTCGTTCTCGGAATCTATATCGGTTTCATTTTTGCCAGTTAAATTAGTCATTTTCATGACAAGAAGACTGTTTATATGAGCTCTTGCTGCTTGAGTTCCTGAGACCAGATACATGGAAAGTGGATACGTTTCTCGTGAAATTCCAAGATCATCACGTATTACGTCAAAACTAAGGCAAGGAGCGCCTGTTTGTGCCTGATGATACATTCGATAGGCACTTCTAGAATATTCTAATTTCTCTCCTTTCTTTAAAGGCTGGCCTGGTAGATAAACTGATTTCTGGCCATCTTGACCTGGTGAGGATTCTTCTTCATCTCCTTCATTTTCGTCTTCCTCCATCGATTCTTCAGAGCTATCCTCATCATCTTCTTCTATTTGTTCCTCATCGTCTTCATTAACGTCCTCTACTGGATCCACTTCCATTGTATTACCGTTTACGGCTGCAATAATCAATAAAATAAAATTAGGTAACAAAAAAATATATTTCTATAAATATTGTGTTACTTTTTACGCTTTTCAATACATACTTTAATAATACGAGTTAAATTTAATCATAATAATAACGAATGTATTAAAATATAATTAAAAACTGCCTTCTTAGTAAAATTATTTACTGTAAGTAACTTTAACACACATGCGGTCTCGGAATAAACAAAAATTCCCATTTTTAGGTTATCTTACAAAAACAATTTTACATTTCAGATCTTTCAAACAAATATATATACCAAAAATACTTAATTTTCTGTGAAATTTACTTACATTTCTTCATACTTATATTAAATATGTACGGTAAAATATGCGAAACACTACCGTATGTCAAATAAATGTCAGTGTTTAAAACGATTAAAACTTTTTCGACAACATGCTTTTACATGACTTTTTTGCGAAAACAGGAAACGGAAATTGTCTTCCCTGTCCGCAACCAGCAAAACGAGCAGAATGGAGCAGAACCAGAGACTCTGGCAGAACCAGCTGATTCCTGGATTTCTAGGGATATTGTCTATCATACTAAAAAGTTTATTTTTCGGATGATGTCAGCACTGACTTAGCAGAAGACGTAGAACTAGGAAGCAAAGAAGAAGCAAATTTTGTGCATGTGTGCAAACCAATCCGAGTTTACGTAAATTGGTATGTTCCAAAAAATTATTACATATTATTAATAAATGAAAGGTATAAAAATAATAATTCTTCGTTTTTCTTAAAGGGTAAAATGTCGGCGATCAACGCAGTTTATAATGCGATCTTTAAACGCACATCGACCTTCGCTCTCGCCATTGTAGTTGGCAGTTTCTTTTTCGAACGAACAGTCGAAATAACAGCTACTTCCATTTTTGAGAACTACAATAAAGGGGTATGTAGTATCTTTACTTTTTTTTTAATCTGTTAAATCATTTGTATACTTAGAAAAAAAATAAGAACTATTATGATAAACTAACCTAGCTGAAAGCTTTTGGGAGTCAATCTGACTCCAAAAACTTTCAGCTCCATAGGTTCCATATCTAGATTGCAAACATTTTGTGCTGTTCGTAATTGTTTATATAATACAGTTTATTATATATTTAGTATTCCTGGAATGTCGTGGCTTCATATACTAAAATTTCCGCACGAATAGCTCGATTTTTTTTGCCAAAAATACTATTTTTGTAAAACCTCATCTAATTGCATTGGTTAAGAGTTACCTAATGAATTAAACTTTAGTTTAAAAGTTATCTTTTATTACAGATGCTGTGGAAGGACATCAAACACAATTATGAGAAGTAATAAAATTTCCAAAGAAGATTGAGTTCTAGTGCTATTTCCGAATCAATATTGTTATGTGTAAATAAATAAGCATAAAATTAATATTTTTCTGTTGCTTTTACCTTATACACCCAGTTTTGAACTTATTTTTAATTAACGAATTAAGAGGATAAAAAAATTTGGCATGCTTCTTTAGACATATCACATATATTTTTAATAAATTATAGATAGAAACTTACGGTAAATTTTAACAATAATTTATTTATCTAACAATATGTACATTTAAGAGGCATTACTGCACAACCTCATTTTTGTATTACAAAAAAAAGAGAAATGATCACGAAGATAATGCGATTTTTTGTTCCTGTTCATTAGTCTCTACTTCAGTTACTTCTTTATTCAAAGAGTAATAAGAAGGTCCGGGATGTGAAATTTTAGCACTCCCTAGACATTCGTCATTTAAGTAGAACACAGCGTACTAAAAATGTTAAGTATGAAATCAGTAAAATTAAATAGAATTTAGTTTGTTTAATATTATCTAAGTATAAAACACTAAAGAATAAGAAAATAAAGTACCTGTCCTGAGGTAATTGCTCTGAGAGGTTTTGAAAGACGAACAATTAATGTACCGCTCTCTGTCTTGAATATAGAACAAAGTACCCGTGGTTTCGTATGTTGGAATCGAAAATCACAGTGGAAGATAGTGCCCTCTTTTAATTTTTGAGGTTCTTGATCAATCCAATGAGGTTTGGACGTTATCAATAAATCTGTATATAAGGCTGGATGATTAGTACCTTCGACCTGATCATGAAAAATAGAATTTAGTCAGTAAAAAAAATTCTCTGAACTATCACTCTATTTCTTTCATCTAAAACAAATTTAATTTAAAATAATTTACTGCAAATTCCTGATTATCAGCATTTTATTTCAAAATCTAATATGAAAGGGACTGAAATTTATTAATTTAGCCTTACCACAAAAATATCGTTTGTCTCAAGATTCTTGTAGAATACCATTAGGGGACCATAGGGCAATCCACCAATTCTACATCCTTGCCCTAAAGTCCAATGATGCACACCTTCATGAGTTCCTACTATTATCCCTTTAGTATAATGTACAAAATTCCCTGGCTTGTTTTCTATGTACTTGAAACAGATCAAATATTTTTTACCAATTGCATTTTGTATTTTATCTGCTTCTAGAAAAATAATTGCTTATCTTTATACCTCATTGATAAACTTTTTAAAATTTCGACTACCGATGAAACAAATTCCCATGCTTTCCTTTTTATTTAAAACAGGAGTTAATTTCGCTTCTTGCGCTATCTTTTTCACTTCCTGCTTGAAATATTCTCCTATAGGAAACATACATTTTTTCAAAGGTTCTTGTGGAACTTGTGACAAGAAAAATGTTTGATCCTTAAAAAAATCTTTTGCACATAAAATTTTCACATCTAAAAATATAAATAATACACTCATTTAAAATTATTCTTAGAGAAAATGGAACTATTATGCAAGTTTACCTTAAAAAATAAATACTTATGAAATTTTAGAGGATATTTTTAATTTAATTGGATACGTACTAGTATTTTTTTTGTAATTTTCTAAATATGGACTAAAACTTGTTCGCACATAGTGACCAGTAGCTATTGCATCTGCGTCAAGTTCGTTGATGGCGAAATGATAGAATTTATTAAACTTTATCATTTTGTTGCATTGGATATCAGGATTTGGTGTCATACCGTTCTCATAATGTTCTATAAGATTGCTAATGGCAATTAACAACCAAAAAAAAAATGTTGTTAACAATTATAAACCTGAGAGAAATATGCGAATTATTATTGCAAATAAATAGTTCAAATACCTGAAAACTTCATTCCAATATTCTTTTACAAAATCAATTCGAATAAGAGGAATCTTTAATTTGTTGCAGACCCAGTTTGCATCTGCAAAATCTTTTTCAGCTAAACATTGTCCTGTTTCGTTTGCCAGGTCCCAATTTTGCATAAATACTGCTTTGACATTGAAACCTTACAAAATGGAATTCAAAATTTAATAATAAAATGATAAAAACAATTAAACTAAAACTTAACCTATATAAATTATAGAATAATATTAGTTCGTTCACCTTATCTTACCCTTATTCTTTAATAAAAGCCCTGCCACGGCACTGTCCACACCACCGGACATACCCACAATTATATTTCTGAACATTTTATTTACATGCACTCTCAATTAGTTTAAAATAAAAAGTAGGAAATTATAAGAATTCTTTTTATCCGTTGCGGTATGCCCGGTGCCATAGGCTTCTATCTCTCTTGTCACGTGACCGCAAGTCCTGCGATCACGTGACATGGAGCAATTGGGAGCAATATCAAATTTATAGGTTTATAGGAAAAGACAGACGACTGAAACGACAGAATCATATAATCTTCGAGTTCAGGTTCAGCAGGATCAGGTTCAAGTTCAGGACCCGGTTTTGGTTTCGGGTCTCCATTGTGCTCAGGCCTTTTCCTTCATGTATAAGTTATTATGACGTATATGAAGTGGATATATTTGTTATATATTAATTATATATGATATTTATATGTAAGATATAATTATTATATTATATATATTTCTTATATAATATAGGATTAAGAGATATTATGAATTCAAAGATTTAACTCAAAGATATAACATCTTGGTTGTAATTCAAAATGACCGGGAGTTGTTTTTGTTGATTTTATAATATCATATAAATTAAAATAAATAAATAATCATAAATAAAAACAACCTTCTTTCTATTACACAATTTTAATAGAAATTTTAGTAAAATCTAGAAAAATTTTTACCTATTCCGTCTTCTCTTTTAACAAAAAGGAGAAAAGCTTATTATTTTTCCACCACGATTTTTGGATTTTCTTTAAGACTAGTTTTTTTGTAGAAATATTATGCAGTGGGCCGAAAGCGAGGGCCACGGCTGTACAAGCTAAGCAAATAACATTGTATGGCATACTAAAATCAGGAGTTGGAAGACTTATTAATAAAACGTCTGTCCTGAGTTCCACCACGTATCCTTCTCGTGATGCGTTGAAGCTGAAAATTTCATAATCATATTATATGAAGTTAAATAAGAAAAGATGATTTTGTATTTGATTTGATGAATATTTATATAGCTCGCAATCCAATTATGGATATAAAAATTAATTTAACTTATTAGAAAAATTAAATTATTTTAAAATGTCACCTGGAAGAAATTGTGCTGCCGTCAAGAGGCAAAGCAGTATAATTTCTAGCTATAGGCAAAGATGCTGTGATAATTGCCGGACCCACATAAAAACCATGATTAGCATCAGGTGGATACTCTTGCCATTTAAGAAACAGATAATCGAAATCTATCGAAAATTTCGTTATGGAATGTGGCGGTAATTGCAGAATGAATTCGAGATAATAAGGCCTTTTTCTTTCCTTGCCGGGTATGTAGCGCTGAACCACTAGAAAATTAATTTAAAATTAGAATTCTGAAGCCTCAAAATATGTTTTTTCAAAACATGAATTTAAAAACAATTCACTTACATGGCTGTATAGGTTTTCCGTTGCAAGTGAATTTTACAGTGTGTAAATACAATGACAAATACCATGGAATATTTTCTAAAAGTATAATATCTAGTGGCTGCCAGTGATTATTACGCAACTTTGTTACTAAAGTACCTTTCTGTTGACCATACCCTGAAAATTAAATAAGCAATTATTAATAGTTATTTAGTTTTATTTCAATTAAAAAAATTGCACAAATGACTCACCGATTATGTACCGACTAGCCAATAAAATAGGCACAAAACCTTTAGTATCGAAGTTTGGTGAATTATAAAAAGCTGCGATATTCAAGACTCCTCTAGAGGTATAAGATCCAATATCGTATACTGCAATCCTATTTTTTTGTCCACCTCGTAAACTGCTTACTTTGGCATTTGGCTCAGGCGTTAATTTATAAGTATGAATAGTATTGTTAGTCGTTATATCCACATAGATGTTACTTATAGTCGAAAGTGGACACGCATCTTTAAGCCCCATACCAAAAAGCTTACGAATGGACCAATCCTATTTGAAAAACAAGAAATTAGTCAAATAATAGTTATACCAACTTTTACTTTGTAAGTTTTAATTTTTTTAGAAAATTATTTTACCTGCGAGTCTTCTGATAAAATGTCATATACGAGTGAAACAGTTTGACGCAGTTCAAGAGAAGTCTTCGTGCACTCTGAATTCCGACAAACTGAACGGAAATGAATTCCAATTGAGTGGTAATTTGTATTGTGAATGTAAGCGGAATTCAACAACGTTGCTAATCCTCTCTGTTAATAAGTAGAATAAATAAAAACCCTGATTAATTTTTATCATGAATAAACAAACCTGTTGGATAGCATTTCTCAAAGGAAAAGTCTTTTCACTTATTATATACATTTAATTTTAGTTACCTACCTTTGAGTCACAAGGTAAGAGTTTTTTAAATGGCGTTAAATTTTCTGTACAAGCAGTTTCTCTTGGCAATGTCGAATAACGCAAGTAACTCGAGTTTGGTTTATGACTTAATGCACTTGTTGGTTGCATACTAAACTCAGGAGATAAAGTGTTCAAAGGTTCTACAAAATTCAAAGAAGCACACAGTAATCCAGCCAGAGAATTCGTTAGGCTTTTCCATTCTTTATCAACACTGTAAATAATAATATTTTTAATACCACTCAGAGTAAAAATTCCTCTTAGTATACAAATAAGGAGAAAGAATCAAGATCCTACTTCGACACGTTTTGATTGAACCAGGCTGAGATTTCAGCACCTGGTCCAGCATTCTGGAATGGATATCCCCATTTTTTATATCGCCAAAGTCCTTCGCTTAGAGTAAAATGCAATTCTTCTACCTGATGGCGGCCTAAAATTTCTCCTAATCCTCTTGGGAATAAATGTGAGTGTTGCACTGAAATATAAATATTATTAATAATATAAATAGTTTAAAGGAAAATGAACAAATTGATTTATAAAAATACTACAATGACTCTAACTTTATTTTTCGAAAAGAAAATGTAAACTTACGGGTATGTAAAGTATTTGGCGCCTCCCAAAGAGTCGTAAATTGGAAAAATGCATAAATGAACCCACTTGGGAGTGGTTTTAACATCAATTCCTCATCGAAAGTATCACTGAATGCATTTACACGAGAAACGCATAAAATCATTAATATAACAGAACATTTCTGATACAGAAAATTCCTCATTATGAACTAGTTTCGGTCTCCGACTCCAATTGTTATATATTAAATATAATTAAAAATATAACAAATGCAAATACTAATATAGAGGTGAAGAAAAACTAAAACTGCAAAATTATCACTAAATAAACATCATGAGTTTATATGCTTAATCTCTCATAATTTCATAATTAATGAGTTTTTACAAATCAGATAAATAATTTTTCGTAATTTAGATTTTTAAAACCATATTTCTTCTTTCACTCCTGTCACTTGACAATTCGCGACGCGAACGGCGAATTCTTGTATTCTTGATCCTGGCAAACCTAACCTTAAAATACTGTTGAAAACCTTCAGAATGCTTCAGAACGCTCAGAACGACAGAACCACTTCAGAACCGTGAACAGTTCGGAAATGTTCGGGTGATACGCGATTGATGACGAACCTAACCGAAATTGTAGTGGAAATTGTCCATTTAAAAATGATTAATAGCATCTGTTTAAAGGGCATTTCAGTGATTATTCATATCACTGACAGAGATGGGGCATTTCAAGTTATTAAAGCTGATTAAAGCAGGGTCATTCAATAAGTGATAAAGTATTTTTAATTTTCAATTTTATTGGGCAAAAGTAATAACATACAATTAATTTGATATAATATCGAAAAACTGTAAGTAATATATACATATACATCACTTTTTCCATTCTTTCCTACAAAAGCATATATTAATAAATCTATTTAAATAAAATCATAATTAGTTAAAATAAATTAATAAAAATAGTCCATAATGAATAAAGGCATTTGTTAAAAAACTATTTCTTTCCTATAAGAATGTGTAAGAAATTATCATAGAAATAGAGTATATATTTTCCTTCTTTGCCTCTAAAGTAAATATAAATGTACACGTGCTCAGTTTTTCCGATTAATAAATTTTTTGAAGCTTCACCAAAAAGCTTTCCTAACTTTAATCATCTTTCTGTCACCAAACTGAACACTTTTTTGTCGGATTCATAGGCGATCCAACAGGACAATTAAACACTTGTGCAAAGTCTTTTGTGTTAGAAAGCGTACCAATCACTCGAAATTTACCAGGCGAATGCACTGCAGTCTTCAATTTATTTCTAGTTGCTTGCGGTCTCATCGAACCACACCAGACTTGTGCAAAATTGAGGAAAAATAACTGCTTTCCGGTTGCATTGATGCCTGGAAGATTTTCATTTTCGTCTCCATTTGTCCTCAGCCACGTTTCATAAGCCTAGCAAAGGTATTACACATTTTTTAATTTACTTTAAAATGAAAATAGTTTCCCATTTGAAACAAAAACTTCTATTTTTGTTATTGTTTACCCTAAAGGCTTGCTTGATTCCACCATTGTCAGCAATATTTTCTCCCTGAGTGTTGACACCGTCGATTGGCATGTCAACTTCTGTGACTGTATATCGACTATATTGATCTTTTTTTTAAAAGACTGATAAGTTTATATAAAATAATTTATTGTCACATTAATAATTAAAAATTGTCATACCAATCAGGCACTGGGCTCTTTGATGAAATTCTTCGACTGCTTCATCCTTCCACCATCTGTGCAAATTTCCATACTTGTCAAATAAACGTCCTTTATCATCAAAACCGTGAGTAATCTCATGACCAATAACGACTCCAATTCCTCCGTAATTTAAACTTCTAGGAAAATATCTGTGGTAAAAAGGTGGCTGCAGAATTCCAGCAGGAAACACTATAAAAATGAGAATATAATTTAGAGAGATATTCAGCTTTCGATTAAAACAATCGCTAACCAAATTTAAATCCAATGAGGATCTTTTTGAACCCTAATGATTGAACATATATTACAATAATTTTAACGGACTTATTTGATTTTTATTTCGGCTATAATAAGCATTCACGACCGCTGGAGCAGTGTTCCATAGAGTTCTGTTAACAGTACTTCCAAGACGATCCTGTTCGACTCTAGTTAAATGATGCAAAATATTTAAAGTATTTTCAAAATATTTATCCGACCGTATCACTACCTAAAATAAAAAAATATTCAAAGAAGATCAGAAAATCAAAAAAGTAGTCTGAATTCAAATTTAATTACATCTTTGTAGCGTTCGTTGAGCAATTCTGCGTCTAAAATAAAATCTGGATATCCAATCCGAAGAAACATCGCGTCCACTTTTTCACTTGCTATTTTTTTTGTGTCTCTATCAATCCAAGCGATTTTATTCAATAATTCTCTAAAAGATTGCTGAATTTCTTGAGTCATTAACAGCGTCTGTGAATAATAGAAAATTGGACATTCAATTCTTATGATTAGGAGAATATATTCAGGACAATCATCCGTAAACCTACATCATTTTTGCTGTTTTCATCAAAATATCTTCTAACGAACATTGATCCAACTGCCATTCCCATATTCGAATTTACTTGGGTGACACAATTTTTCCATCGAAGTGGAGCTTGTTCTCGTCCAAAAAGAATATAATAAAACCTCTGCTTAGCTTCTTGAAAGCGATCATCGAGATTGTTAACTCTGTGCCTTACAAATCGCCATAGAAGATAATTTGATATAGTCCTAAAAATAAGACAATTAAAAATATTTTTAACAAATATATGACATTTTTTTTTCATTATTACAAATATTACAAATCTTACTTCGGTGGAGTTTTTGAAATAAGATTCACCAAATCCTGAATATATTGAAGAGCAAATATAACAACTGGTTCGGAAACATTAACTGGACGAGCTAAAACGATTGATAAATATCGATGCCAGTCTATCTGCGGAATCATCACTCTTAATTCTCCTATGCTCATTCTCTTATAAAGGTCGGAAACGTTTCTTCTCTCATCTGGTGAAGATGTGATCTATGCAACAAAATTAATTTGAAAAAGCTAACAAACTTAATTTTTAATTCTAATTAGAAATTGTTTCTCCAATTTTCTCTATACAAATTTTAAATATACTTTTGCTAGCTTTTTTTCGAATTGAATCAATTCTTCTGCCTGCTTTTTTGCATTTTCCAAAGGTGATCCTAGTAGGGTTGCTATTTTAATCAAGTAACTTTTATACGCGTTCAGGTATGCTGCATTCGAGGGTTGAAGAAAGTAGTCTCTTGTTGGTAAACCCAGGGATGTTTGATCGAACTGTAAATTAATTTCATTGGAATATTTACAAAGGCACAACACAAATAGGAACAATATAAATAATAATAATAATATATATATATATATATAAGCTTTCTAAATATAATTCTTACTTGTATGACATATTGATCGCTGTTTTTAATGTCAGGTCCAACCCACTCAGAAATGAGAATATCGTTATTATATAGGCGCAATTGTGCGATCAATAAAAGCCAATCGAATTTTTCAGGGCTCCAGTCTGGACGAAGAATTGGCCAGCCACCGAGTTCATCTAAAAGCTCGAGCAAAGGCTTCTCCATTCTTTGTTCCAAGATCTCTAGATTGCAGAGATGAAGACAATATATATTGTTTTTAAATTTTGATCCAAAGGATCTTTAAATTATTCGGAAATCTGAAGGAAAAATTCCATATCAGAACCGTTTTCGGTTTTGCACTAATTAAATTTAATATTTTACTAATGCTTTATCGAATAAAATTTGTAATTAAATATTTTAAATTTATTTCTAAATTTAATAAAAGTAGAAATTAAAAGGATACGTACTGACCATAATTCATACAACTTTGAAAAAGGTGCTTCGCTTTGACGATAGCATCATTGGAATCTTTTAAATTTTGAGGAATTGGTTCTTCTAGCAGTTCTTTCAAAACTGAATCCAATGATTCTCTTAGCATTTCAAAAGTATCATATCCCGCTTTATCTTTTGGAATTGGATTATGTTTTTTCCAGTTTCCACAGGCGTATTGATAAAAATCCTCACAAGGATCTGCACTTGTGTCCATATATTTCAACATCATTTTTGCTGAAATAGATTTTGATTGGTAGGTGTTTATTATTTTCAAACACAGGTTTTTAAACTCCTATATAAACATTTTTTAAATAATTTCCAGAGAAATGTACCTTGGGTCTTGCGAATGCTATTTCGATTTCCTTCGCCTTTCCAGAAGGTGTAAAAATCGTCAGCTTTATCATCCAAGTTGACCATCTGCATCCAAGAATTATCAAATATTGGCAAATCGTCTTCTTCTTCATAATCTTCTGGTTCTTGAGATTCATCCTCATCCATTTCGTCGCTGTTGACTGAATCCGACAATTGCCAAGGCATCTGTGATTTTGCCAAATTACCTACTGTTGCCTCTAAGTTGACGAGCTCGTTTGCTCTACAACGTGCAAAAATCCGGAAGTCACATTCGACACGAAAGTAAAAATTATTCTTTGAAATGAGGTACTAACTCCTCGTAATCGTTAGCATCAGCTTCGGTAGAGTCTAAGATTTCAATTTCCACCCCTGGATTATCATTCACTAAGAAATCTTCCACTTTCTCTAGGTTCAAGTCATCCCTAATTCTAATCTGATTGTAAATTCTTTGAATTTAAGTCAATTCATTTCATAATTATAAAAATATTTAAAGGATAAATACTGAAGGGGTGCATAACTTCTGCAATTGATCCTCATAAGTTGTTGTTTGAGATTATTTTAAAATTGTAAATTGGACATTAAAATTTTAAATTATGTAATTTACTTGCAATTCCGGAAGATCATTTCTATAATCCTGGTTGGAATCTCTCTTCTGAGATAAATATTCTCTGCATTTATCACAAGGATCTAAATTTCCTAAACTGTTATCATGCAGCCATGTTTGAGGATCTTTTTCTTTTTTATGTTCCCGAATCGCAGACAAATTATTTATTGAAATGTATTGATTCCAAATACGTGGATACTAAATATCATTATTGAAATCGTTCCAAATCAACGAATCTTGTCTAAAATTATTCTAATGATTTTTTTAAATAAAAAATTTTAAAGTCGTGAAAAGGGTAGAAAATAAATTACAAATTATGATGCGAATGTTTAAAATACCTGATGCATTTCTCTTTTGTGTCGCTGAAGAGGTTTTGTTTCAACAAATGTATTCGTGGGCACGAAACTAGTTTCCACGTCAGATAATATTACTCGATCTTCTCCTTCTGCTTCGCCTAAGTGACTTGGAATTGTGGCTAAAAGTAGTAACCGTAATGGATTTGTTTTTACTCAATTTAAGGAATTTATATCAAAAGAAAATAAAACTTTCTAAGTACTAAAATAATCAAAATAGACAAAATAATTTAGGGAATAGAAATGATCACTTACAGAAGTAATTAATTGATGACTCGGTTGATACTTCTCGTCTTCTCTCTGTACTTTTGTCCGTTGATTGATGAAGTGAAAATTTGCCAACGACAGTAGATCGCGATAAGGCAATAAAAATAATAGTTACTGGTAAAATAACTGCAGGTATAAGGAGCATATATCTTATCCAAGCTCGCCAAAATTTAGTTCGCCCGACGCACCATCTGATTTAACGTAATGATTTGATATAATCAAAAATATATTGAATATTTTTTTTCCAAAATTTTTAGATTGGAAATTTAGATAATCAATTGGAAGAAATTTTCAAAAAAAAAAAAATAGGAAAAACAGAAACACAAAGAAACTAACGTGTGTCAGTTCAAATAACTACTAAAGAAGATTTAAATTAATATCTCTGGCTTAAGATTGAATTAAGACCAATTCAATAGAGATATATATTATGTCATAGATAATTACGTACTTCAATCTGCCGGTGTCCTTGTTAATGGCCAGCCTGCAGGAGGGACAAATGCCACCTGCATAACAATCGTCGTCACTGATTTGGCTCAATTGATCTCCACTCCTCATTTTTTCTATAAAAAGCCTTTGTTTCAAGTTTTGTTTCTCTTCTTAAAAAAAAATGTTCGTTTCATAAATCATTGGTCATTTCAGTATTAAATATTTAGTTCGTTTTCACTTCAGGGTTAATCATTATTAAACAAGTAGTAATTATCATTATCAGGAGGGAGCCAGTGTTCCTTTTTTATACTTGCTATTTTCTAATCAAAAACGTTTGTCAAAGATTCAAACACTTTATCACTAACGACCATGAAACGAAATAAAGGACCGGATCATTGAAATCATCATTTTAGCCATTTACTCCCACTCACCAATTTACCTTAAATATTCTACAATGAAAGCTCTAAACAGTCTAATTCAGAGAATTAGAAAATAAATAACACGTTTCATTTCTTGAGAAAGTTATCAGTAAAAATTATTCAGGAATAATTGACAAAAAAAGTTAATCTCATTCCCTGAAATCTACGATTCACTACTTTCGTTCAAAATCCATAATTTAGAAATTTCCATCAATAGAATTTGAATTTAACATAAAAACTTGAAATCCAGTTTTCAGAAAAAGAGAACTTATTACTATAAATTTTATTTCCTCTAATTGTTCCTTTGAGAAAATCAATCAAGGTAAATAAATCTTCAATTTTTATAAAAAATTCACAAAAATTGTATTTTTTAATTTTCAAAAAACACTTGATGCACTTTTGTATCAGAACTCACCAAAATGCGCACTTTGTGGATAGAAATTTGTTGAGGATTAATTTTAAGAGACTTAAAAAATTAAAGAGTGAAGAAGGAAGAGATCTGACAAAAGCTTGTTGATCTTTGAGTATCTAGGGCGAATATGAATGTCAATCTGGGTGATTCGAACGACACTGATGTCTCTGCTGAGAGTAGAGAATTAATCTATTAAATGCGACTGAGCTCGTTGCGATTGTAGCTAATGTCATACTGACATTCAAACACGTATTACGTTCACATACGCTATTTCAGGTACATAGTAAAGTTTTATAGATAGGTGAGTTTCCAGCCCAAGATAAATTGCTAAAAAAAACTACTCCAGGCACTCCATAGGTTTATAAATTGGAATGCTTGCATTCAAACGAATTAGGGACTTTTGTTTGCTCTTCGATTTTACCAATTGACCCTAATTGCACTTAATTAGAAAATACTGATTGCTTAACTGATTTTACATTTTCCATTTTAATAGGCGTGGGCCTTTTATTGACAACTCTTCTCTTCTTTTAATTGCTTTTCTAATGTTATTTCCATCACAGGCTTCGAACTGCTCTAAGCCTTAAGTGGCAAAAAATCAATTCAAACCCTGCCATCAGTATTTGCATCAATAAATTAATAAAAATAGATAACAATAATTGTAACTTACTTTGCGTTTTATTATTTTCGGTAGCAAAACTTTTCTCCAAAGTTTTCCAATACAAGCAATCATATTTGTCTGGCATATAACCCACGCTTTCATTGATTTCATTTTCGCTAAATATCATTTCCACTGATTTTTATTCAAACTTCCGATTAGTAAAAAAAGCGAGGATATGATGAAGAAAAAATCTCCCCCTACTATTGGAAACATTTTGACCCAAGTATAAACTTCTTTTTACTTTTGTGTTTTAAAAATTGACGTCATCTTGTCAACTTCAAAACTATAATAAAAGAACATCAATTATATCTACAAACATAAAATATAATTTGTGATTACATGATTATCAAGCGATATAATCTGATAAAAAGACATTCTTATTTCTCAATTATAAATTACAATTGAATGACAAATGGTTTTGAAACTGGCACGCTGAGTCTTGTCTAAGTATCTCTTAGTCTTTTTACACGGTTTTAAAACCACGTATATAAAATCGTATGATTAGTCTGAAGACTGATGGAAAAGTTGTTTAAAAATTCTAGATTAAAGAATTTTTCTCTAAAAAAAATCACCTCTTCAATAAAAAAAGTGTGATATCTTGATGAAAAAAAAGGACAAGGTTTTAAAAACGCGCATGTTGTTTCGAGTATGAGTTTGATCCTTGCTTTTCAAATTCAGTTTTGATACACATAAATAAGCTCATTGTAATTAATTAATTATCTATCATAAACAATACATCGACTTCTATATATGCTCTTATGTGATAAATATAGTCGAGTTGCGAACTTGACTTCCTTTTAATTGTTTTGAAAGTGGCTTTTATCAAAATTGACTATGAAATATATATAAAATTATTTTTCACTTGCGAAGCTCTAGCCACTGGTGAAACTGTTTATATATAATGAGCCATTACTCAGTTTATAACTATTACTACGTATGATGATTTTGAAACGGTATTCCTCATTTGTGCAGGAAGTGGTATTCCAAAATATCTTCCTCGTCTGAAAAAGAAAGAGAAAATTCAGTTTATATCAATCTTGAAATTTGATTTATTGTATATCTTTCAAAAAATTTACAATAAAAGAAATGAATACCTCCTACTTCAGGATTTTTTTAGAACTTATCTTTTTGAATCAATGTTTGGAGCATAAAAAAAACTTACAAGTATCCTCTCTGCTATTATCCAGGTCACTAGTTTGTGTGTGACTTTCCTCTTGCGTGCGACGCCCTATTTCACCCACCAGTGCAGCAAGGCACAAAAATTACCTTATTACATCTTTTTAAATCTACGATTGCGTGCGGAAAAGAATTTTTAAAAGAGCCAAAGAAATTTGTTTCCATGTTACAGATAAAAATGTATTTTACAATTAGGATTGAATTTAAAAAAATTGGTGACATTAATGCGAATTGTACTTAGAGTGGCTTCTAATTCTAATATATTATAAAAAATTCTAGGCATTGAAATTAAAGAATACAAATTTTCAAAGCGGTAAAATTACATAATTAAAATCTAGTCAAATTAAAAAAGAAGTAAAAAATCTATGCTAATTATGTTAACATAATTTACATTTTATATTTTAAATATTCAACAAAAACGATGACGCTATTCGATACAAGAAAATATAATTCTAACGCCATTTGAGTTTTTTTCCATATATGATTTTTTAAATTGCTGTACAGAAAATTAAGCTTACAGCGTATAATTTAATATAAATAAAAAAGTTATTTTTTCTGATTGAATATAACAATCTGATGAAAAAGAATCATGCAAACTTTTATTGAATTTCAAAAACACTTAATAGGTATCAATGATTATAAACTACAAAGCCCACTAAATAATTTTCGTCATAAAATTATCACTAAATAGTTCTTAAGATATATTTGAAAATATTTTCAAATATAATATATTATTTTAAATTATTATTAGCTATATAATCTTTGTAAATTGTGCTGTACAAATCATGCAGGTGAAGGCGTGCTCGTGAACCTGAGTCACTTTAATCGGAGAAACAAACACCAAGGTGTGTATTTTAAAAATTCGTGTATTCAAATACCTTAATACAGTGTATAATGTGCACATTGCGAATTGTATAAATTATTTTCTGTACATGCAAGTAATTCACGAAGCGATTTGTCAGCTTTAAAGCGTAAATAATAATTTTTCCCTTCCAGAAAAATTACTGTTCTCATTTGCATCGAGTGATTTTCAATTTTTCAAAGAAAAACAAAAATTTATAAACATAGTTTAAATTATTTCATATATTCTTTGAATCTTTTATTTTGATTATCAGTTAATGATTTTCTGATTTAAAAACAATTTATTTCTCGGAATTTTACAGTCTCAACTAGAATTGATTTAAAAATTGAAAAATTGAAAAATTGAAAAAATGCTTCTCGATGCAGAATATATTCACTGAGAAAAAAATATTGAGAGCATATATCCTTTAAAAATCACTAACTCATTCTTGGATCCTCAATATTGCGATTTCTATTCGAGATCTATTGCATTATGGAATGCCTTTGACACTGAAACGGGTTGCTAACAATTAAAATATCTGTAAAACATCAAAGTCTAATAAATCTAGGGAAGAGAAACGAAACCACAGGCAAAACTCAGGGAAAAGCAGAAACACTTGATAGTAATGACTAAATTATTGATAAAGATTTAAGACTTTCAAAAATAAAAAGTATGTTTCCGTGTCCTTTCACCCTCAGCCCGTTTTCCTCCGCAGCCTAACGGATTATTAAAAATTGCATTCCTCTCTAATTTATTCTAGTCGCTTTTGTATAATCCTCAATGCAACTTTTCTTCCACTTATTTCAAAGCGCAATATGTATAGCTTTAATAAATAGTAAACGTGATAGTATACATATTTAGTCAGACCACTTTATTATTATTATTATTATTATTATTATTATTATAGTAAACCCTGATCCAGAAAAGTCCATCGGACCAATAAAAATAGACTTCTTATCATCCAAATATGCGAAGCAGTATTTTGCTTTGTGCTCGAGTGACTGTATTCTACATTACAGTTTACAAATCTAGTCGTCACAATCGCATTGTTTCTATAAAGTTTCACGCACAGCAGCGTTAAAATACGAAATATTTTTAAAAAAAAATAATTTTTATATTTATAAAGTGTACATACCATAAACTAAAAATAAATTTCTATATCACAATCGAAATAAATAAAGTTAAGGTAAAAAAAACAATATAGTTCTAAAAAATTGACAGATAATTGTTTGTATTTTCCGAATGAGAAATAGAACAACTATTATAAACATAACAACGATTGGTTATACAAATTTCATGTTTTTTTTAACACTGCTGCACGTTTCTACAAATCTAATTAGAAATGTTTGTCCCTACCAAAAAACTTATACCTGTATATGCCCGTAAAAAACTGCGACTGTACTAAAATATCACAAATTTCTGTAAGATTCCTAGTTCGTTTTTTTTTCTTCTAAAATTTAGATTTTCGTACTTTTGTTCGATTACAACTGGTCGCACGTAGAATTGACAATCGATTACGACCTAACTACATTCTTTCTGCGAGTAGACAATACACTGATTATATTTTCGACATAGTCAAATTTCACGTATACAAAATACACCACTGCAATCTCGATTTTTCAAAACTTTAATAGTATGTGCGAAGTTAGTAAAATTTATGTGCGAAGCTTTAGATTAACTAAAATTAGTCAATCCAACTACTTTAATTCAGTCATAAATATTCTCTGAAAATGTTATTGATCACAAAATAATATCAAAGAGTTCTAACAGTCAAAGATAAATAAAATTATAGATAGTTTAAAAATGAAAAAAAAAGAATAAATTATAATATATAAAGAAAACCGATGTGGCTGTACAAATGATAAATCTACTGTAAAGCATTGCCAAAATAATGTATAAATAATTAATGAATTCATTGTAGTTTTGATTAAGATTCAAAGAATTTTGAGACTGAATTTTTGCACAAGTCTAACAATATAGTTTCTCTGACTTAAAAATCTTTTTATTCGCAAGAAATAATAATAATATAAATTTAAAAACAGTATTCTACGCGAATAAAAGAAACAGTAAATAATATGATTAAAATATAATTGGCCATACACCTCTAACTTGTACGTATTTCGACAAACGGTACTCGATTTACCTTACTCTAACAGGAAGATAACTTTTATTTCCTTTTTGATAATCCACGAGTTCATTCACAGAGCTTACGATAGTAAATGAGTAAAAAAATGTATTTACGAATCAGACAGCGTACATTAATTTTTTCGGTTTTAGTCTAAAGATGTTTAAATGGCACATTCAATATTGGTACATTATGTTAGTATTTACACGTCGATTTCTGCAAACACTCAAATCCATCAGAGTTGAAATACTATCTGTAGAAAATTTTAATATTAATTTTAATTTTACTCGTAGAACATTTTGATATGAAAATTAGAGTTTAAAAAAATTTAGAGACTCAAAATTAGAAATCGTTTAAAGGAGAAAGTCAATAAAAATATCAAAGGGAATTTAAAAATCATCTAATTAACCACTTGATCCATTGATGACTTAAACTCAACCAAATTCTAAAGAATTCAACTTAATCATTCTAATAATAAAATATTTAATTACATTTCATTGCAGTCAAAATGGATTCATGTTGAATTAAATAAAATTCTAAGAGAATTAAAAAATCTAAGTTAATGGTTAATCCCTAGACATTTGAAATCCAAGCCATGTGCATGTGGATAAAAAATAAAAAGATAATTATATATATACAGGGTATTCAGCGGGTGGTCTTCTTAAATGAGACCACAAATACTAGAGCAAAAACTAAGTAGAAAACTTAGTTTCACAAGATTTTATAGTTGTAGTTTTCGACTTAGTTTTTGCTCCAATTTTTGTGATTTCATTTAACAAGATAAATCAAGAAATACCTTGTATAGACATAAAAAAAACTGAAGAGAAACTAGATAGATTTTTTCTACCAAAGCTGTTTTCTCAACTCTGTGATGAGGTGGCACAGAATTCTAATTGTCGGTTATGTTTCTTCATTTAGTTAACAATTCTAACGTAATATATATGCATGTGTTAATACATATATATTTATATATATATTTATTTATTTATATATATAAATGTATGATCGTACGGATGTATACAGGTTACGTACCCTTCGAACGATTCATCAGGTGAACAACGAACGGGTGTGCGAGGGTCATTAACTTTAAGTTCAAGTAACGAGAATAGGAATATCGTGGCTGCGTAAACGTAATCTTCCTTACTTTCGGAGTTGACGAATCGTTCGTTCGATACTTGATAATTATCTTGAAGACTTTTTAAAGAAATAGCTGCCCCATTGTCGTAGATAATCCTAAAACGCAATCAATGGAACAATGTTAATGGCGACGCTCTCTCTTCAAGCGACGAAATAACAAGATATTACAAGTTCATGCATCTCTTTTCTTAATTGGTTACTTTCGTCTTTACGTAAATCACTTGCTACAGAAGAGCCCCGTGTTATTAACATAAATCATGCGTGTGCTTTTGGGTGCTTACGTCTACCGACGAGATAGAAAATCACGATCAATGTCAGCGTGCCTTCGTGAATTTCAACTATTGGCCCTAAAGTCGTTTCGTTTACGAAAAGATAAAATAAACCAAATATACTTTACACACTCTCTCTTTCCCTTGCTAATATAATTTAGTTATCTAAATTTCTAACTTTTTAAAACAAATCTTTAAAAAATAATAAAAGTTTACTTTAAAAGTAAAAAGTTAGAATCAAGATCTAGAGATTTTAAATATTTTTAAAACCAAGGAGAAATGATTATACTTTACTATTTTTATAAAATAATCAACTTACTAAAAGTGGTAATACAGACAAAGAAAAAATATTAAAGTAACGATCTACGATTTTACAACTGAGAGCCATATCGATATTCTGATAGTGTGTTGCATGCATACAAAATTCAATAATCCAAAAAAACTACGTGGAACTGTATTACAAAATGCTCTATAAAAGGAGAAAATTTACTTCGAGTTTGACGTGCACGTTTAGGAAAAATTTATCTCAGAAAAGGTTCAGGTTTTTCGATCATGAACGTCAAATGCGAAACGTGAGCAAAGCAGACAATAAATTCCATCTAGGTCAACTGGAAAAACAACTCGAATGCAAAACGCTTTCGGAAAGTATAAAATTCACCGCGTTTAAAAAATATTTATATACAACTTTTTATGTAGGGGCAAGAATCAATTTTGTTTTAAGTCTTTTTTCAGAGACCTTGTGGAGTAATGTCGGAGCTATTTACAACACCAACATCTACATAACATCGACAAAAAATTCACAAGGATTGCCCATTGCAATGCGAAATGACTGTCTACTACCGGATAGATCTTGCTGGTTTTGCTGATTCCCAGAGCCAGTTCCTGTCTGCACTGACTGCTCAGAACCACTGGATCGACTGCGACTACCATTAGATCTCTTTCCATTAGAACCATTTCCATTACCTGAATTCTGCTTTGGCATGGCTGGCACAGACGGCATGTGAAGTTCGGATTCGGAAGCTGACGAACAGGATTTCACATCGTGAATTGGTTCCTTACAAATATGCTCGCTGCCTGCACTACTACCACCTGCAAGCATTCGAAATTATATCCATTTAATGGTTCAACTACGAAAAAAGGGGATACGTAACTTTTCCAATTGCAGAGTAGTCAGAAAATTCAAAAAAAAAAATCTCCGGTCATTTCACTGTATTCCAGGTTGAAAATGGCCTTCTGGCAAAATAATTTAAAATTTTATGGCCTTCAAAAGTGGATATTTGAAAATAAAACATTTAAAATTCATTCAAAATGTTCCCATGAAAGCTTGATTAATTTATGAAATTTAATTGAATTCATGTAAAACAGAGGTCAATTAAAGTAAATTATCTTAAATTTTAGTGAATTAAATTGAATCCTACGTTAATAAAAGTGAATTTAATTAATTCAAATGAATTCCAGTTCAATTAATGGTAAATATTTTCCTTTCGAACAAAACTTCCTGCATCTTAACTCAATTTTTTGAATCCCAGACTTTTCGCTCACTTTCCCTTACCGATAAAATTCCATGAAGTTTCCCTGACATCCAAGTTTTCCCTGCCCTGGGACCAACCTACTCAATTAAACAGAGGATGAAAAATAATAAAACTTCGTTAGAAACACAATAAATTACAGCTTTAGAATTATCATTTATTTTGGAAACAGGAAAAAAAATTTTTTTTTAAATAAGTAAGTTGACTATAAAAGTTTGAAATAAAAGTAGTCACAAATTCAAAACTATCAGCTTTGTAGAACAAAAGAAAATGTATAACCCACAGTTGGCCTTAGTTCTTAAGCAAAGAAAAATAAAATAAAAATAAATAAAAAGATGTCTTACCTGATCCACTGTGAACGCTTTCTTCCCGATGATATCCATAAACCGTGGGTTCACTCGTAAAGTTAAATGGCATCGGGCTGTACCCTGTTGCTGAATGTGGAGCATAAGTTCCTGAATAAGGCATATCCCAAGCACTAGGCGGTGGTAAAGGACCGACCGTATCGCAGTCAAGTTTCATATTGTTCATAGCTGAACATAAATCGCCAAAAATGTAGTAACACTGTTCCGAAAATGTTATTTTATTCACGGTGTGCCTGATGAAGCCAGCTTTCAGCATCAATGAGGCATATTTCCTAGCATCACGTCGATCTATAAAACCCTCAACGTGGCTATGAAGCCAGTCAACAACATCCGCACCGATAAAAGCATTTGGAATGGTGATCTTCAACCACATTCGATCCCGAATCTCTAATCCTGAATCCGGTCGAGCCATCGCACGCACTATAGTCGGCATGTCCGTATTTATGGTTAAGTGGAGATCTTCTGAAATATCAAAAAGCGTTCAAGAATTAATTATAAATTACCATGTTCACTAATAATATTTTCCCGAAAAGTAAAAAAGAATAATTTTTTACTCACGCTCTGTATCTGGCAGTGTGCTAGCAAGACTACTGGAAGTAGAAGTTAAAGTTGTGGCACTAGGAGGTCGAGGTGGAAAACCCTCGCCCCTTATGGCAGCAGTGTGAGCGACCCAAGCACCAGGATCAATCGGCCGAACTGGTTCAGTTCTGGGAATAGTGAAGTAGCCCTTTGGATTCGGATCCCAACACTTAGCAACCACTAACTTTATTGGCCTGAAATAAAAATGTATCAAATGTAAAAACTTTGTAATTTACAAATTTAACTTAGAGCCTCTCTGAATTCGAATATTTTAAAAATATTTTCTACTTTCAGATACATATATTAGAGAAAAAAATAACTTACCCTGGTTTCTGGACCACTTCTCTCAGCACCCTAACAGCCTCGTCATTGGACATGTTTTCAAAATTGATATCGTTTACTTGAAGAATCATATCTCCAGGTTCTATTCGGCCGTCTAAGGCCACGGCTCCACTGTTAATTCAAACAATAAATCACAGGTAATATTACTGAATATCAATTAGTTTATTATTGCTTTAGAGTAAATATTTATCTCTATTCTCTGTGCTAAATTGATGTTCTACAAAAATAGAGTATATTAAACTAGACTATTCAAACGACCAATAAAGAAGGCAAATGATTGTTTCATAATTCTTGGTATAAAATTCCATACCCTTTCATTATTGAGCCGACATAGATGCCGCCATCTCCGCCTTTATTGCTCTGCCCGACGATACTAATCCCCAGGAAATTGACTGTATCCATGTTTAGAGAAACTGTTATAATATTTAAAGACATTGTGCTGTCTGTAATACTGCTGATTGAGGATGCTCTCGACATCGGTGGAAGCCGATGACGACGTCGTCTTTGAGGTCGGCGTCGATCTAATGAATCAAAAAGAATAATTAAAGAGAAATACACAATGAAATAATAGGGTCTATCAAATTAAAATCTATAATTTTCTACAAGTTAAAATAAAAAATGTACCTAAGGTTGCTCTGTCGATTGTGCTACTCATATTAGTGTGCCGACCTCCTGTGGTCGATGTGATACGACTACTTGCGTCGTCATCTGATTCCAAAAAAGTTGAGGTCTCTATGTCAGAGCTAAGAATCGAAGCGCTTTCGTAACCATGACCTGAACGATGCTTTGAGTGACCGTTTATGCGAAGTCCTATAGAATATGGAAAATAGATTTACATTTAGATTGCAGTAGTTCATAGTTTAAACTCTAGTACCGAAAAGTCGAACACTCAATAGAGTAATGAATCAAGAGATTAAAGTGCTTTAGTAAAACATACCATTATATTTGTTATATTTTTCGTATTTATCTGCATGGTGTCTGGAGGATTTGTGTAAATGATGGCCTTGTCGACTACTTATAATACTTTCTGTTTCTGTGAGCGTATCGTCGTGAGAAAGAGGCAGCGGACCTCGGGTTGTGAGACCCGGAGCAACATGATCAACACGATCATGTTTTGTTTCGCCATGTGCTACAGAGTCTGTGCATTGAGAAGCACCGTCTGACACATTACTCCCTTCAGCAGACACCAACTGTTAAACAATTGATGATTCAAAATATTTTGATAACAATATGAGAAACACATTTTTTTACTTTTATTATTGTTCTTCTAATATACGCTTAATTGATTCCGCATTTTGAGTAAAACTGTTGACAATATCAGTAAAAGAATTAGATTCTCAAACAATCTAGAAGTATAAAAGTACCCAGAACGAAAAATTAGGTCATTAAAAAAATGATAATAATTTGAGATATCAATTTTAAAGATAGAAGTTTCTCTTTCCTTCCGGATGTTTCTGCGCATGAATTTTAACCGAAAGAAATTTCTTCCTCTACTTTACAATAAGTATTGTGTCAGATTCGAAAGTACAATTAGGGTAAAATAGCGAACGTACCCAAGAGACAACACGTCCGTTGAAACAAGGAAGGTGTGCATCGTCATCTACGATTTCTTCTTTAACGACCCTAGAAAAGAAAGAGGAGAAAGGCATATTTTAACGTCCTAGATCTTGTTTGTAGACCTCGTTATAAATCTTAATTGAATTTTATTATTGTTTCAAAAAGATACATTACAAATAAAAAAGCATTTAATTTTTGTTTAGAATTTAGTTAAATGCAGTTTACAAATTAAATAATATTTAAAGAATTTTAAAGGTGGCCATTAAAATAGAAGAAACAAAATCCCCGTCATTTTCCGGTTTAGAACAATATTTTCCCGATTACTGACATTAAAAAATTCAAGCTTTTGAAGATGAAAAAATTGAATCTTAACTATTCAAAACTAAATTGCAGTACTTTTAAAGGAACTCCATATCTACCTAGAAATTCATAGTGTTCATATAATGCCATTTAAACGCTTACATTTCAACCAAAATCGTAAGGACTGCAGTACAGGAAACCCATTTCTTTCAAAAGTAAAAGCATAGAATTTTATGAGCCATTTCGAGCCCAGGATGGGTCAATGGAAAGATAAGTTTCGAAAGAATCACGATACAGACGATAAGCGAAGAAAGAGGTTTTAAGAGAGCCACGGATACGGGAAAGAGTTGCGGCGGAAGGAAGGGTGGATCTATGGAAGGGGTAATTGTCAAAACACGCAGCATCCTTCTCACGTAAATAAAGATTCAACGAGCTCTTTTACGAGAGGGAATAAAAAAAACAAATCCCGCCGCCATTACTGGGTAAAATCTTGTAAAAATTGACAGATTTACCCAAAATCATCGTCCATTGATTTGAAGAAATACTTGTAGTTTGGCCGATTGAGGCTAGATTTGAAATCGGCAAGGGTAACCCTCTCGGGGACGATATTCAACTTGACCAAATAGGGCGTCTCCTCATCGTCAATGTGATAAATGATCTTCGTCTCCTCCATTCTCAATCCTTTTTGTTGCGCGTTCATTCACAGAAAAGCCGTATCTGAAGAACCTCACTGACACAATACAATACTTTTGAACCAATATGGCGAGTCGCACAAGACGAAGCTCTCACGCGCCCGCAGATTTGACGTTTCAGCGAATCATATTTTTCGCACTTCAATTCACCATCCAACTTTCAGCTTTGGATCTCTAATCTTCCAGGTCAATTTAATTCCGAAACTACATTTTCTGTATGATACTGTCAAATTGTACCTCTTTAGTGTACAACGAAGGAACACGAAAATGTCGGCACTCACTGAAAACTTGGGTCACTTTACACACACAATTTGCAACATTCGCACAAACTTTTTTCAATAAAATATCGATAAGAAGGATTCACTGTTCCTTAGTAGTCAGAAATCGAATCTTACACTCTTTTCGAAAGTTTCTTGTTCTAAAAAGTACTCATGGAAAGTTATAACATATAGCACAGCGAGAGCGAGTCTCGGCTTACTCCGGAATCCGGCGAGTGTCCACGAGAGTCGTGAGCAGCGAGACGATCATTGCACTTTAAGATCCGTCCACACTATAGAGAAAGTGAGAAAATTTTTCGTTTAATTTACCAGCTCTGGACAGCTCTGGACAGCTCTGGATTTACAATCTGAAACTTCACTCTCTGCACTTCATTGGCTAAAGAAAGTGATTAATTACAAGTTTAATTCTTATTACCAATAAGGAGGACCATATTCAGTTAGAGCTGCGTTTTTATTGGAGTAAAGTAACAATTGTTTTTAAGCGCAAGAATTCAAATTTTTATGCTGGATCTGGACTCTGGTACATGTCTGGTACATGTCTGGTACATGCTACTCTCTGATGTTACATACAGTTACATACAGATTCATCTCTGCTACTATTGTACATGTAAGAAAGAGGTAAGAAACAGTCGAGGAAATCATATTTTCAATTCTGAAATTCTGCATGAAAAGAAAAATTTGTTAAATTAGTTCTTTTTAAAGAATTTAATCACTAAATTCACAAGAAAAAATTATACATCTATTTTTTTTAAACTCCTTATCACATCTGTCATCTATAGCGCATGTGCACATGAACTGTCAAAATCGCGTTTCTAACCTCGAAAAAATTGTTGCTAAATCATTTTTTATGGGAAAAGTATAATTTAAAACTATAAATATAGGTAAAAGTAATGCAGAACTAGTTTTTTTGTTTACTTAAAGTCAACAATGGAGGAACACATTTCAAAGCTGGTGCGTAAACACAATACACTATTGTTGTTGGAGCGAGAAGAAAATCTTCAAAATTTTTTCCAAGATCTTTCGCCGGCGACTATTCATAATTTGGAAAAAAATGGCCAAGCTTTAACAAAGTTGAAGGTGACAAATGTTGCCGGCAAGGGTCCAGAGAGATTTCAAATTGATTTGGAGAGATCGAATGAACAGCCTCTCGATAATAGTTTGTCTCAGGGTGACCTAGTGATTTGCATTGAATCGAAGCAAAAAGGTCAAACTATAAAAGGAATCGTCACCGATGTGTCTGACACAACATTGAGCATTTCTTTAAATGATAATTTCAATAATGAAATACAGGAAGAGGATCTTTTTTCTGTTATCAAAACGGATTCTGATTTTACGTACAAATGCCAGACAAGGTATTATATTTAGTCTGTAATTTCACTTTTCTTCACATATTGTCTCACTATTATCCAAAATAAGACATGAGTCATTTAATTTATTTAAACATAAAAAAGGTATAGTCTATACAATTTTTTCAAATAAAAATATGTACTTTTCTTAACAAAAATCTATTGAAAATATTACAGAGCCTTGAGTAATTTAGAAAAAAGGGAAGCCTACTCATCAAGATCTCTGGATTTAATCAGAATTCTTTTCGATGAAGACAAAAACGCAGTTCGCCTATTGCTTACCGCTGAATTGCCAATACAGGAAAAGTTCTTAGATGAAAATAAATCACTAAAGTTTGCAAATCAATCATTAGCAAACGATCAAAAATCTGCTGTTGAGTTTGCACTGAAGAGAAAATATTTTGCGATCATTCAAGGACCTCCAGGTACTGGAAAAACTACAACTTTGGTAGAATTGGTCGTTCAGCTATATCGCCTTGGAAAAAAGGTAGTTTTTAATACATACGAATTTCAAAATATGTAAGAAAATAATAGAACAGATATGCATTCGTTTTTTGTTAAGGTTTTAATTTGCGCCCCCACAAACGTTGCTGTAGACAATATGGTTATGAAACTTGGTGAAACAGAAGCAAAACCTCTGAGGCTCGGTCATCCTACAAGAATAATGAAAGAGGCTCAGAAGTTTTCTCTCGATGCTTGTATGCAACGTGATGATTGTTACACTATTCTACAAGATATAAAACAATCTATAAAAGACTTAGAAATGACCACAAGAATGGGAAAAGGATTCAATTATAAGGAAATCAGAGAGTTGAATAAAGAATATAGGAAAAGACTGAATAAATTGACGTATGATGTTCTCCGGAAATTCCCGGTAAGTATTCCAAAAATCAAAAAGAAAATGTAGGGTTCTGTAAACACAATATCAAAAGAGTGAATAATAATTATATTTCTAATTAAATTATATTTTTAAACAGGTAGTCCTATGTACGCTAAACTCTTCTTCGGCGAACGAAGGTTATTTGCGACACGTTGCAAAAGATCATTTTGATGTTTTGATAGTCGATGAAGCTTCTCAGGCATTAGAGGCATCGATGTGGATAGCAATTCCAAATGCGCCAAAACTTGTTTTGGCAGGAGATATTAATCAACTGCCTCCTGTTGTAATGTGCCAAGAAGCAACAAATCAAGGTCTCAATGTGAGTCTTATGGAAAGAGCAATAAAAAAATTAGGAAAAGACTCGTTTAGGTGCCTTACAAGACAATACAGAATGAATGAAAAGATTATGTTGTGGTCTAGTAAACGATTCTATGACAACAGTTTACAAGCAGACGATTCAGTCAAGCATCATTTGCTCAAAGATCTTCCTGATGTCCGAAAAATTCCTTTGACAAGTAGGTACTTTTAAAAAAATATCAAATGTAAATGAATTTGAGAGAGGAATTTTAATTATGAGCAATTAGAAATTTTGAAATAATGTGAAATACTATTTATGCGGTAAAAATTAAATGTACAATAAAAAATTTTTATAAGCAGCTTGAAATTTATTTTCAGTTGAATCGCTTGTATTCATCGATACCTGTGGCTGTGAATGTGAAGAATATCAGACTATAGCAGAATATGGATCCAAAGCAAACGTTGGAGAGGCTGTTGTTGTAAACAAAGTAGCTTCTTCGTTGATTCGAGCTGGTTTATCATATAAAAGTATTGGCGTGATTACACCTTATGCATTACAAGTAAGTTTACAAATATACTATAATTATGTATTTAGATAATATATATTTATGAAAAAAGCATAAAACGCTATAATAGAGACTATGAGACTTTTGTTAAAATACTAAAACACAATCAAAACATACAATGAATTTTGTTTAATTTCTAAAACGAAAATGAAGAGGGACTCTTGCTAAATTTTAAAAATAAATTTTCTAAATTTTTGTGTAAGATTACTTCTGTTTTCAGGTCGACCTACTTCGAAGATCATTAATATCCTATTCATTACCCATAGAAGTAAGTACAGTCGACGGGTTTCAAGGCAGAGAAAAAGAAGTAATTATTCTCTCTCTGGTAAGATCAAATTTGGAAAAAGAACTCGGTTTTGTAACCGATTTTCGAAGATTAAATGTTGCAGTAACAAGAGCAAGACGATTGCTTGTAGTAATTGGAGATAGTGAAACTGTAGGAAAAAATGACGTGATTGTCAGTCTTCTAACTCACATAGAGGACAATGGTTTACTGGAAACTGCAGAAGAATATTTATCTGGTAATTAATAATTTTTTATTTTTTACTATTCCTTCAAATTTCTTCAATCTACTAAAATCCAAATCTCTGAAATTATATCTATTTTATTTACAGTTGCTGATAACATGGAGAATGAAATTGAAATAACAGCTAAAAGAAATACTAAACAGAAAACAAAAACAAAAACAAAATCAAGTATAAAGGAAGAGGAAAAGGACATCGATAATGTCTTAAAAGTTGAAAATAGTGTAAAAAAACAAATTAAAAGTACCCAAAAACTTAGCGATAAAGGAATTGGTTTAAGCAGTTGTCAAAATCGAAAAGGATTCAACATTTTTGAAACTATTGCTGCTGATGAATCAGAAGAAAAAGATGAAGCTGATCCTGTAGAAGTAACTGAAAAAAATAAAATTTCCATGTCTAAAAAGAAGAAAGAAAAACCGAAAGCAGAGAACGAACTGAATTCTAGGGAACCAGAAGACGATTTTGATAAAGTAATTGCTGAATTTGCTAAGTCGAATTATATTTGTTCACTCGATGGTTGTAAAAAGTCAACACAACTCATTCACTATCATTGTGAATTCTGCAAGAAAAGATTTTGTTTAGAGCACGGTTGGTACTGGTTGTTAACTGGTTTTACACATTACATTCTAATTTTTAATTATTTTTAATATTATTTTACTATTTTAATTTTATCTCGAAACAGGAATGCAAGAGATACACGGTTGCGGTGAAGCTGTGCGCCGAAAAGAAAAGAAGGCATTTAGACACAGGATGCCACCACCTGCGAAAAAACAGGATAAAGATAAATTTTCACAGAAATTAAAGAAAATGGCAGACGCAAGAAAGCCTAAACCAGCAAAGGAAGACGCGAAAAAGTCAAATAAAAAATAATAAATGTAAATCGTAGATTTCTCGTTTTAGCATATTTATTGTTTCCAAAATAGCGCAAAACCGTGTACATAGTTAAAATTATTTTCATAGCATTACTCAAAAATTTTTACTTCCGATTGTATAAAGATTTAACAAACCTTCGAAAATAAATCAATAAAAGTAAATTCTAAAAATAGATCAATTTACAGTTCTATCCGTTCTATATAAATTCAAACTGTTTGATTCCAGATTACATTTTATTCGTTTCTTTATATCAGCTATAACGAAAAAACATCAAAATTGTTCAGTCCAATGCAAGTACGCAGTACAGTCAACTTATTGCGCCCGGTTTTGACAATTGCTTTTACAAAGAATGATCTTTAAAGTGCCATTTTTCTAAGAGCTAAACAAAGTATAAAAATTATAGGCTCTGAAGTTTTCTGGTATATAATTTTTGAAAAGAGAAAATACTTGTCTTCGGAGAAAAGATAATGAATTTAAAAATAAAAAGACGGTATGCATAAAATCATTTTAATATCGCTCTATGATCTTATAATCTAAAATTCAGTTACAGTACTCGAGAAAAAAAATGTTAATGGAATTTCCCCAATAAAACCAAAGTAGAGCCGCTGCGTGAGATTTTAATAATTCTGTGTATATACAAGGCTCGATTGTTCAAAAAGGCAAACTGAGCGATAAAAAGAGTTAAGAGGGGATAGTTATTAAAGGGTTTTGTTTTCCCTTCAAGTCTTTTACCAAGGAAAATATACTCTAAATTGATAACGAGTGTATAATGCCTTATATTACTAAATTTTTATTGTTTTTCCGTATTTTTTTTGTTTTGTTCTACCTACAAACTTATAAAAGATTCCTATCTGCGCTAAACTGCAATCGGCACTTAACATACATCGACCTCCCCTTTTCGACGTATTCCTGGTATAGTAAATATTTAACAGTCCTAACATCAGCATTCCCAATATGTTGTCCAAAAATAGTCTTTACTCCATTTCGAACTCTTTATTTAACGTTGCTAGATCTCTGAAATAAGAACAGAAAATTTGGTTCTGACGGCACTAAAGTAAATGTTAGCTTAAGAAAATTAAATAAGTTTTCTTATAATTTTTCTTTTGCAATGCTGCGTTTATCTTTTCACTCGTTTCGAATTCTTTTATTTTGAGTTTAGTTAGTATTAGTTATTTTTTTTTCAGGGGTGCTATTTGCAAACATCGATTCAATTAATCTGAGTAGAGATGACGTTAATAAAACTATTATGTGCAATGTTTTAGATTTACCTGTTTTCTACAGCTTCACTAAGATTGAACTTATGCATAAGCGATACGACCAGCCGTAAAGTCGACCAGATTGTATCGGACATTGCTTTTAGTGGTGCTTTCTCTCCTAAAACGTCTTTTGCGGCAGCTTGTTGATTTAAGGCAGTCAAAAGATGTTCGCCAGCTTCTCTATAAAGAGAATACACATTTTTTAGTTACATGATACTACAAATTTGATAACAGGAACGAAAAATAAATATTTTAGTAATAATAATAATTAAATAATAATAATAATAATTTTAGTAATTTTACTTGTTGGAAAATTTGTTCAATTTCTAAAATGATCTCCGGGAGTTAAAACTGGATTAAAGATAAAAATCAAAGTTTCGTAAATATCCTTGGCTCAAATAAGTAATAAACTTACTTGTATGCAGAAAGATTGATACAGGAGATGCCAAGATTATAGCGAGCCCTGATAAATCCAGGTGCTAATTCCAAAGCGTGGTGATAGGCATCAATAGCTTCTTCTGATCTCTGACCATTAGCCAGAGTCGCACCCAGCCGATTCCACAATTTTGCATCCTGCAAGACAAAAGAATTTTAATAATTCATAAAACGTGTATAACAGACTTCGAAATACTAAAAAGCTATGAAAAAAGCTAAAAGCATCCTTTCAAGAGAATAAGAGTGAAAAAATTCAAAGTTGAGAAATGTCAGTTCGAAGTCTAATACAATTATTGAATGATTTAATCAATTAAAATTAAGTGGAGTAAAACATACATCAGGTGTCGCTTGTATCGCTGCCCGAAAACAATCTGCAGCTTTATCATACTCGCTTGAGAGATTGAAAAGTACACCAAGTCCACATTGAACGTCCGGATCTATCGTATCTCGTGGCTGCAATCTAGCTGCCTGAATAAAGAGATCCTTTACTTCGTTGTGAACATCGCTGGAAAGTCAACACTTGGATTACATTTCAGCAGCAGCAAAACAAGTTTCGCATCAACTTACAACCGTCCAATCAAATCTTCGTAATACATAAACATAATCTCCCCTCTATTTTCAATAATCAGTTCTCAATATTTTCTAAATACAGTAGAATTTCGCTTATCCGAGCTATTTTGGACCGGCCCTAACTTGGATAATCGGGAAACTCGGATAAAACGGAATATTAAATAAAAACAAAGTCTTAGTATAATAAACTGAAAGTATACTTAAATAAATATTCAAATTGTACAATTACATATTTTACAAAATTTTATAAATTGGTTATATTGTATTATATACAAGCAGTACAAGTTCATATATATGTATAATGCACAAGGCTCAGATAATTTGGACTACTCTTGCACTACAGATCGGACAAGACGGGTCAACTATTTTTGTTTCAACCTCGGCTAATCGCGAACTCGGACAAGCGAGGTATTATTGTAAAATAATTCTTATACTGGAAAGCGAATAGAACACTTTTCAATCATGCAATTATGAAGACTCACTTAAATAAAATAGTAGAAACGCCGGCCTGTGGACGTTGAGCAGCCGGAGCCGAAGATGTGAGGTGTTTGTATTTTTCATTTTTCATAAGCCATTCTTTAAGAGTCAAACACGCCTGACTCTGGAATGACTCATTCGTGTAAGAAACTGCGAGAGCCATCATCGCCACGGAATTCGAGGGATCGAGAGTCAAGCACTGTTTCAGGGCGGAAATCGCCATTGGATCCTGTTCGTTTTCAGCCTGAGTTTTCCCCAGAAGAAGCCATGCTTCCACATTAGCTCCATCTTGCTGTACCGCCGCTTCGAAGCAAAGAACAGCACTTGGAAGATCTCCCATTGCCAGTCTCTTCTTTCCCTCCTCAAAGGCGTTCGGCAAATCCATCATCGGATTGTTCTCGTGAAATTTGTACTCCTTGAACGGGTCGTAATATCTGTCGTATTCCGATATCCAGGGATGTGTAGCTGAAATGTTTTCGGAAGACAGAATTTTATCCCATTCTCCTTGGAGCCGTTTCCAAAATGACGACTCGTAATTATCGGTACCTGAAAGGGTGTCATGCTATTAGGCTTCTAACGTCCCAAACTGATTCAAAAATTCCTCAAATGGTATCATTAAAATACACTGGATTAATAAAAGATTTATAGCATCATTTAGTGAATTATAAATAAATTGACAAGTTAGTGTGAAAATATTTGAGTCAGTTCTGAACGTTCCATTGCCTGCTAATTGAAGAACTAGGAAAGGGTGGCTATTCAAATTTTGTTTTTAGAAATTCACGTTCACTTTTAGTATTTTCGTGGTTTCCTAGTGAGTTTCCAATGATAACGAAAACCAAATTGGATTAAAATCTTGATTAGAAACATCATAAACTTGCACTTAATGTATGCAAAAAATTCTGACAAATGATTTTACAAATTATTGCACAATTTGAAACCAAAAATGTTTGTAACCGAGCCACTATTAATTTTAAGCGCACGTAACGGCAATATTCCAGTTTTTCCCGACTTTGCGAGCAGTAGCCACCCTATGGGATGATTTTAAAAATGAAGGACGAAAAAAAATGAAGATAAATATTTTCTACCAACCTTGTGCAAGGGATTTATTGAATTCGTCGACCCAAGCCCCAGCGGTAGCCAGTTCCTCCTCTACTTTATTCAAAACCCCGCTATTTTCACTGGAGATTGTCGGAGTCTTGGTAACTATTTTTTCCTCGATGAATTCCGAAGACCACTTGTCCTGTTCCATCTCGATCGGAATGCTTTCCTCCTGACGCATGAACTTCATAAATTTTGAGTAAGCAACATTTGGCTCATCGGTATTTATATTCTCAGCAGCTTTTGGCAGTTCAACATCTTTGCTACTTGCTTCTGGGTTTTCTATATTGTGTTCCAAGTATTCTTCCGCCCATTTAGGACCCAAACCCAGTTCATTTGTCTCTCCAGATGGAAAGGTCGAAGGTCCAGATGGAAAGGTTGAAGTTCTAGATGGAAAAGTCGCAGTTCCAGGTGGGAATGCTGAAGGCCCAGCTGGGAAGTTCGAAGATCCAACTGGAAAGTTTGAAGGTCTGGCTATTGGTTGTTCTGCCGTGGGAGAGTTCCAAATGTCTTTTGCGTGATTTTCCTAAAGAGGAAAAATGTTCTTTAATTCTGACTACGAAAGAAGTAAAAAGTAAAAATACGTAAAGACTTATGCTTACGTCAAAATGTCCACCCGATTGAAGATATTGATTCGCCCACGCTGTGTCCTGACCAGTTAATTCTTTAGCAACTCCAGGTGCCATTACTGGAGGATAAACGCTTTGATCAATTTCCCTCATCTCTTGCAACAAATGATCCATTTTGAATGTCTGTGGATGTACCGAACTTTCTTCCAAAAATTGTTTAACGAGTTGATCTGAGTTTGTGGATTCAAAGGGTTCCCGCAGAGAAGGATTGAAAATATCATGTACACCTTCTTCTTTCATACCATGATCTTGGACGAAGTGCGAAGTGAACCGCATCAGAGGGTTTGGCCCCCCGCAATCGCCTTCCACCAAGTCTCTGAACGCCATTGTTTTTTATCTGAAACAAATATAAATATGTTTTTTAAAAAAAAGATGTATTTATAAATTCAGAAATGTGGTTTCTTTTAAAAACCCTGCTTATTTCTATTTAAAAAATTAAAATTGCTGACTAATAAGTCAACAATCTAATGGATAGTAGTGACGAAAAATAGGTTGGGACTTTCAAACAAAGATTCAAAAGTCTCTACAAATATAATTCAATGGTTTTACTATAAAAGCTCCAAAATTAAAACAAATGAAGAAACTAAAATTACCAACAAAAAGAAAGGATTAAGAATCAACAGTAGTAATTTCACATACTCCAAAAAGAAATGAAAACACACAGAAAAGGCAAATTATACACCTTTTCTTATGCATTACTGCTGCAAAAGTTAATCTACTTAAGTATAGATACTATTTTTCTTCAAGATTCAAGGTTGAAGTTTTATGACAATATTTATTTACTGAAATTCGCTGAAACATTCCTTTCGATTTATAAAATTCCCGACTGTTTAAAATAGGGCAAAATGACTAGGAACAATGTGTGAATGAACAAAGGACCCTTTGTACTTTTAATAGAAACAAATGTAAAAAGTGAAAAATCACAGCTTCTATTGGAGCATTCGTCAACTTTCGTACGAGCATGCAAAACACGAACCTTCTTATGTCAAAATGAGCAAATGGAGTCTAAAAATGGAGAAAAAAAGTCACTTTAGAGCAGTATCACTCTAAAATTGCGCAGACAGATGCACAAGTGCATTTTGCGCAGTGTCAAAGTTCTGGGAAAGTTTGCATTTACACTTTTGGAGCAACGTACTTGTGTTGGTCGAACGTCGAAGAGGGCGAGCACCGAGCAAAGGCTTCCTTGAAGAATTTAATTGTGCGTCTCCTTAGAAATATGAAATCCAGTAGAGCAAGTGGATTGCGCTAAATGGTATTTCCTCTTCCTAACTGGTTTTAGGCGCGTTGCACCAAGTGCCATAACTTCAACAATTTTTCATTATTCCTCACTAAAGATGGACACGGGTGGAATCACCACGTACTGAAGTATTTCATTAATATCAGTGCATATATAAATAGATTCGACTTTGGACACGTTCCTACAATATTTTTTGAGCTACACTCTAGCTACACACTAAATCCACATGAAAATGCAGTCAAACCGGGAAAACACAAAACATCGCGTCATGTCATTCATAGTCTGCAATCTGCATGGTCTGCAAAGTTCGAAAACAATCCAAGAAATTCACGCACCCTAACCTTAAATAGTACGAACAAATTTCTGGCAAAAAAAGTCTCTTGAGTGCCTGAAAATCTAAATATATAAAATTGTAGAAAATAGGAAAATTCTTGTCGCAGGAGTTTTATTTCATTGTCGTAAATAAAAGTTATAACAAAAATAACTTAGCGTTCCTGAGGGCTAAAGAACCCTCTTGTTAGTTTCGGAAAATCCGATCAGGTGGGTGGAAATCATGAAATTAAATAACCTGCATATTTGTTGTGTTTCCCCTTTCACCAAAGAAATTTAAATTACCAATTAAAAATTTTAATTAACAGTAACCACAGAAGTTACTTCATCATGACTCCCTCATGCTATTTTGATATTATTGTCCATTTTACCCGAAAAAAACCAAACTTTTGGACGGATTTTCAAAATCCGGGAAGCACTCAAAAAATCCACGGCCGTGAACCGAGGACCAATAGGAGTGCGCGTTTTATGATCTCAATTGAGGATGTTGCTCACGAACGAAATCAAGATGGCATCCAACTAGAGCATATACTAGTGCCGTGTCAAGTGAGCGATGAGATGTAAATAGTGGATAATTCACGGTGCGTTTAAGCCAATTCGGGAAGACGTTACGAGGGTTGAGTCTTATGACGTAACGCACAAGATCATCATAAGACGAGAAGTCGGTACGATTCCAAGTCACGCTCGGTTAAGACGCCCAACGGGACGCCCACGGGTTTTCAAGGCGTCATCGTCAGCGAACTTTACGAAAAACTTTTAACAATTTCCCTGCGGTGATGCGGACAGAGACACCGGGGATCCGCACATTGTCAAGTCGAGTTTGCATCTCCTGCCACAGGAATCGCGCGGCATGTCCCAACATAGCGACACCAAAGACGCAAACAGAACAGTCAGTCTTCCTCAAGAGCCTGAGGGTAATTTCTATATTTTTCGCCCCTTTGTCTTTTTAGTAGCATATTTTTGATAAATACTCGAATTTTTTTGGCCCCTTGATTCAGCTTTTTAATTGGGAATGCTAGCAGCATGCTGGAGATTTTGTAAAAAGTTGATTGTGTCTGAAGACAAAAAAAGAGTGATTAGAAGGGTAGGGGTACATTTTTATGACATTTGCAATATTTAGTCAATTTGGTGGGATTTGCTTAATCTTTTGAGTAACGAATCATTGTGTCCATAAAATTTTGCATAAAGCAGATGTGGAACTGACAAACGACCTCGATAAGAGAAAAAGTTGATCTTTTGTATTTTAAGGGAAACTTAAAAATAGAATTAAATTTTTGGTGTCGAATTGATATTTTAAAGATTTTGAATGACATTTTTTTGTCATTTAAAAATATTTTGTTGTAGAATTTAAGAATGTCAAGAATTTTTGGAGCAATAATGTTGGTAATATGAGGTAATATTTGTAATTTATAATGAAAAAATTAATGAAAAAAAGGTAGATTTTCATTTTTGGAAATGAGCATTTTTAAATATCAGAATCTTCAAATAAATAAACTCATTTTTTTTGAAGAGGACTTTTTGGACTGATTGTAATTTTGTAATGTTGTAAAATTCCTTTTTGAATTAATTTTTTTTATCAAAAATGTCCCTTGGTTAATGAAAAAGTATCCAGCTTTCACTTTTTAAAGAATTTTTTACTCTTTAACTTTTCAAAACTTTACATTTTTCTATGTTGAATACATGAAAGTAATTTTCTTATCAGCAAATTGAATTCGACACATAAGCAATTGGAAATACTCCATTTCGAATGTGAATTACCGCTTTTTAAGTTGTATATTCAATAGAAAATTATTGTATATAAACAGCTGAAAAATCGAATATTTGAAAGAAGTGCTACAGGCATTCAAATACTATTGAAAATTAAAAAACCCAAATCTTTATTCTTTTCTAACATTTTAGGGGAAGGAAAAGAATGTTCCGAAGCTGTGTGTACTAGTGTATACCCACCAGAGGCCATTAGTACCTATTCTGCCCATGTAAGTGTACAAAATAATTATTAATCCTGTAATTTTTGATACAAAAATTCGGAAGTTTTTAAACACTAACTGATAAAGATATCAATGTTAACTAAACAGTTTTTTATTAATTTCCCATTTTAAAGAAACTCTTCATTCTTTTTTACAGACTGACACCACATACAGTGAAATGGCCTGCGAAAATAAGAAACAATCGTTTTCCACAAGAATCGAAGAGTGTGGTAATGTTTGTAGCAAAACGCCGCAGCTTGCTGAAAGTCCACAAAGTAGTGGAAAAGTTTTGAATAGTCCTCGAAGTCCAGACTATCCTCCCAGGGTCTCCAACGACCACACTCTCGTCAGCACTTCCATCCCATCAAGTTCTTCATTAGCAGAATCTTCCAAAATGGAAATGGACACTGCAAAACTCTCGGTTACGAAGGTAAACAATGAAACCGAGAATTTTTCCGCAACTCCAATTGAGAAAACTCTTTGTCCTCCACTGAAAATAAACGACTTACAGAAAAGCGTGAAAATGGAGGTTCATCCCGTTGAAAGCGTTGAAATAAAAGATGAGAATAGAGAGAAAATCTCCACAGAAGCGGCCGGTAAAGAACATCCTGACAAAGTAGAGGTGAAGATTGAACCAAGCGAGTGCAGATTAGCGAATAATAATGCTGTCTCTAATAAAACAGAGCAGAAACAAAAACAAGAGTCTTCGACTGATCAAAATGTGCAGAGCAAATCTCACTCTTCGTCTTCCTCGAAAGACAAAAGAAAGGAACACAGCAGACATCATTGTACACGTTGCTATAGGTATAGTAAAATCAAACGAGCGAATGTTGGAATTCAGTGTAAAAGAGATAGAAATTCTATCTCTCACAATCACAAGCTACTTTCTTTAACTCCTCCGAAAATAAGTGGCGATAATTTGAGGCTGAATTTGCAGACGAAAATGTGCAAGACCCTGGAGAAACAGACACTGAAGCACGAATCTCTTCAAGGGTTGAAGTACAAGGATTTTATTCATATAGAGACTTATCCGAACGGAGGAGCCACTGTTGTGCATATGTATCAGGATGAAATTGACGTCTTAACAAATGAGCAAGTCGAAGAATTGGCACAGGAGTATTTTAAGATTGTCTTTGGAGAAGATGAGAATGGGAATGCTTATCATGTCATGGGAATAGTCCATAACGCTGCCACCTACTTGCCTGATCTTCTGGATCATATGGCTATGAATTACCCTAATTTGACTGTAAAGAATGGCATATTAGGACGAAACAGCGACATTGAAACTACGACAATGTTACAGTATAAGGAACAAGTTTGCAAGGCTTACAGTAATGGTACTGTCAGATATGGTCCTCTGCATCAAATCAGTCTTGTTGGAACTGTTCATGAAGAAGTCGGAGGATATTTTCCTGATCTTATGCGAAGACTGGAGGAAAACGTATTTTTGAGATTGGTAAGTTTTTTTTTACTGTAAAAGGTTATACACAGAAATAATGAACCAATAAAAATTAATAATACCCTTTAATTACAGACAATGCCATGGGGCCCATTGTCAGCCGTAAAAATGGATAGTCCTCAGGAATCAAATGATGGACCCATTCTCTGGATCAGACCCGGTGAACAATTAGTGCCGACTGCAGACATAAACAAAAGTCCCTGCAAGCGTCGCCGAACCGGTATAAATGAACTTCGTAATCTCCAATATTTACCCAGATTAAGTGAAGCCCGAGAATACATGTTCGAGGATCGTACTCGTGCCCACGCCGATCACGTCGGCCATGGTCTTGACCGAATGACCACAGCCGCCGTTGGTGTTCTAAAAGCTGTGCATGGTGGTCATTCATCCGATTATAACAGAATAACGAAAGATGTTGTTGCTTTCTATGCCGGTGATTTTCCTGAACTCGTCGAAAAATTGCAGCTTGATCTGCACGAGCCTCCAATTTCACAATGTGTCCAGTGGATCGAGGACGCTAAGCTAAATCAGCTTCGAAGGCAGGGTATCCGTTATGCTAGAATTAATTTATACGATAACGATATTTACTTCTTGCCCCGTAACATCATTCACCAGTTTCGTACCGTCTCTGCTGTCTCTAGTGTCGCCTGGCACGTCAGATTAAAACAGTATTATCCCGAGACGACCTACAATGCGAATATCAAACACACGAGACCTTTAGGCGAATCCACACACTTACATTATAAGGAAAAGAAACATCACGAAATCGAGGTGGCCGATGAACAAAAAGAGAACGCTGATCGACAGAGATTAAACCGTAGAGTTAGCAGCGACTCTCTTGAAGAAAAGAAAGCAAAAGAACGAGCTGCTGAGTATCAAGGAAATTTGAAAAAGTCTGATCAGCAGCACGGAAAGCGCAAGGATCGAGATCGAGATCGAACGAGACACACTTCCTCTTCCTGTTCATCCAAGGAAATCAACAATGCCAGTGAAGTGGCCCACTCGACTTTGGAATCTGAGAAACAATTAATTGAAAGGAAACAAAGTTTAGAGAAAAGCGAAGCGAGGAGGGAAAGAAAACCAGAGGACCGACATCGAAAAGGCAGCAGCAACACCAGCAAATCGACGAGTCATCATCGATCTGATGAAAGGAAGAAGCACGATGAGTCCAGGAAGTCGGAACATCGCCGAAAGTCTTCTAGTCAAACTCCCAAGAAAGTTGAACACTCTACTAGTTTCGACTCCAACATTTCTAAAAGTGAATACAAAATGGAAGTCACTACTAAACCTGATACTGTTTTAAGGATGAATTCTCTCGATTTGCCTGCGCCAATTTCCCAACATGTAGAAATTTCCATTGATAGAGAGATGATTTCTGCTAGGCAAGCTGCTGGGAAAACTTATGCGACAGCAGTTGTGGACAAAGCTCTCGAAGTAGCGATTTATAAATCGAAAACAGACGTAGATGAAGTTTGCCAGTCGCTGAGAAGTGGCGTGGCTACAGCCTCAAAAGAAATGTTGGAGAGGATCAGGAAAGAAAGTTTTGAAATTGCTGAAAGGATGTTTGGGGACGATAAAGTCAAGGTTGAGAAATCCTATAGATTGTTAGAAGCTGAGACTGTAGCTGCTTTTACGTCGAAGATGGAATGTGCCACCGAAAACGCTGTGAAAGCTTTGATCGAAATGGCAGAGGAAGAGATGAAGGAGGCTAGTAAAAGTGAAAAGTCTACTGAAGAATCCCCACCTGCCGATGTTTCCGAAAAGAGTAAGAATTCCAGTAATGTTACTACACCCTCGATTTCATCCCCTCTTTGTACTTCTTCAGCGTCAATATCTTCCTCGAATGAGAGTGAAAGGCGCAACAGTGCAGATGATAAAAATTCTGGATCACCTGGAAGACCAACCAATTATGAAAGTAGTGAAAGAAAACATAGCAAGAAGGAAAAAGAAGAGAGGGATCGAAAACGTAAAGAAAAAAGGGATCATGAGAGAAGTGATAGAGGAAGAAATAAGGATAGAGAGAGGAGTAAACATCATCGTAGACATGAAAAGTCTGATAAGTCAGAATCGAAGGAAAAAGATGAGAGGTTAAAGAACGAGCAAAAACGAAAGGAGGAAAAAAGATCGGAAAAGCATAAAGATTCTGGACATCATTCGAAGGATAAAAGCTCAAGAAAACACAAGAGTGATCCGAATTCTTCGAAATCTTCTCATAATAGCTCGGGACATAAGAGGAAAACAAGTTCGAGTCCGGATCAACAGGAGGTGAAGAGGCTTTGTACAGAGGAGAAAATTTGTGAGGCGCAAACTTCTAAGCAAACTAATCAGGATACGAGTACGTGAATCGACGAGATGTCTTGGAAGAATTTAGCTGAACTTTTAAAGTTGGGTCGATCGAAAGTACGTTTTGAGATTATGAAGGAAATAGTGAATCAGTGCAACTAATGTTTAAGAAAAAATATTTCGAATCATAGTTACTACCTAATTTCGAAAACGAAAATATTAAACAATTTTTTAATTAAAGTGAGGAAATTGGTGTTAGTAAATTCTCAATTTTACATATTGCATATTTTATGATTTGCAAATTTCGAAAATCCAGGAATTAAGGATTCATCGATTCAATGGTATCGGCAAATTTTTAAAAAAGGGATACTTTCTATTCATTAGAAGGAAATTTAAGTTGTAATTTCAGATTGTTGAAACGCCTTTATGTTTGCATTAATTTTGAAAAAAAATTAAAACTCACGCAATTCTGGTATTAAAACAATGTAACAACTTCGAAATCGAAGAACCTTTAACAAAATCATTTTTATATCAGAATCATTACATTCTTGTTTAAATCTTATTTGAGAGGAATTTGAAATAATGATGTTGAACATTTTGTATTTATTATCAATTTATTGTTGATTTTATGAAATCTATTTTTATACAAAAAATATTCCTTAAATATCTTAAAGCTGCACTGATTTTGTATTTCGGTTTAGCTCATATCTACAGCGTGGACCAAAAAAACTACTAAACCATCAAAACTGGCTTATCGTTCTTCGATAAAAAAAAGGGACTGAGATGTTAGTTTAACTGACAATTTACTCAGAGTATCAATTCTCGAAATTTTCAATAATTTCGAAAGATTGTTACAAGGAAAAAATCGAGGTGTTAATTTTTGTAAAATATGATTGACGTTTTTCTGTAGGTCGTAATAGAATCTAAAAGAGGTTAAAGTGAATTAAATGAATTTCATACTGAAATCTCAAATATTTTAGACCTCAAGGCGCCAATTTTATAAATAAAACTGCAGGAATAAAATTAAATTAATTTTAAATGTTAATTAAAAAAAAAATCTTTGAGATTTAAAACATTTTTTCTTTCTAAATGAAATAAATTATTATTCAAGTTCCCTTTGAAACTTTTTTAGTGAATCTATCCACTTTTGTTACTTAAATTCATCGTTTGCAATGGAACATAACGAGCGCCCTGATTATGTTTTAAAACAACTTTTAATCTCGCAATTCGTGAGACTAAAGTAGACAAACAATTTTTCATAGTGATAAACAGGAAAAGCTTTATAAAACTGATTACGGTGAATTATTTATAGGAAGTCTCGTTGCAAATGGTTCTATTCACAATTACTTTGTGCTTCGTAAATGTTTCGTTAAGGAAAGTAATTGAAACGTGTACAAATCATGAGATATTAGAATTTGAGACTTCAATCATTGTAGAAGTCTCGATTATTGTACATAAGAGTCTTTTGGTCTGCTTGGTTCTGAGAATATTGTTGCGGACTGATACATAAAATATATACATGTATGTATATATATATATGTATAATTGTATATATATATATATATATATATTTATATATATATATATATATATTACTTAAGTTATTTAATTATTTTGCCTTTGAAATTAAGTTATTTATACTCATTTCAGTTTATTCTGCAATTAAGATTATAAATTGTACCTACTTCATTGTAATATACAAGCAATGTTTTATTGCGCATCGCGGAGTTCTCAAAAACTACAAAAATATTTTTTAAATTTAACTATTTAAATTACATAAATGGAATTAAAATTGGAATCTAAATTTGAAATCAATTTCAGCGATACGTTAGTTTTATATTTCAGATACCAGTTTACTTAGCTTTGACAAATCGCTTCGAGGCCAAGCGCTGTGAGAATTTTGAGATAAAACTTTTTAAACCCATGACACGCGGTTAAGAAGTTAGAGTTAATTTACAGTTATATTCTCTACAAGTATTATTTTATTTTGTCCAGCACGGTGATGAGCATCTTTGCACTTGTTGATTTTTTTTTTTTTCCATAAATAATTAACAAAAGTGCGATCGACCTCGAATCGCTTCTTAGAACAATAGTTACTTTTAAAGTCGTATATTAATGAGCTGTGAAAAAAATGTTGTCGTGCAAGTCTGAGGGAAGACAAAAAAATTAAGATTAAATGTTGATAATTTATTTCTTAATATTATGATATAGAAAAAATTGGTCATTTATTTTTTCTCTTCCTATATTTGACTTCACGTTTTCTGATAGATGAAATGTCTATATGAATCTCGGAGTGAAGTGTTTGAAAGATTTAGTGATGACTCGGAAAGTAACTTTTGCAATAAGAAAGCATTAATCTGAGATTAATTGATCGTGTTTAATGTAGTTCTTGTACTTGTATTTCATTTGAAAAATGAGATAAAAAGGTGTCGGTGTTTTCAAGTTAAGATTTTAAATGCGTGTCTCGGTTTAAAGTTTTAATGCATGATAAAAGGGGTCGAGTCTCGAGAGTTTGAAGCTGCCCTCGGCAAATTATTTCCCGTTAGTTTTACCGTCACCATTTTAGCATAAAATAACAAAATATTATAAATGTAGATAGTATACATAAATTATATACGCACCCATATGATAAGAAAACAGAGTTTCCTCGAATAATCGAGAAGAATTGCCCGAAGAGAATTCAGAATGTACTGGAATTGAAAATCACTCACTGTAAATTTTTGTAAATAGTGTCTACTGGTATGCAAACATATTATATTATATTGTATTGAGATTAGAAGAGCTGCAAAATAGTGTTGATGTATATGACGTTGAAAATCTAAATTTGAGAATGAAAAAAAACCGGAAGTGTGGGAGAGATTTGCACACTAATAGTTGCCACCTGACTATGGCTATTCTAAGCATTACAATGTTCTATTATTATATATAAGATATATTATGTTGATTACGAGAAAATCATAAAGCATAGAAATAAATATAAATATTGTAGCAAGTAGTTTTACATATTGTACCCGTCACACGTGTAGAGCCGCATTCCAGATAGGTTTTTAATGAAAAAATAAAATTAATTTTATCAAAGCATACGAAGCTGACTTTCTTTTATTTGAAGCAATCCCGAGAGAAACTCTAATTTACTATAAAGAATGATTAATTTTTTAATCTTTTTAACTTCATATATAAGATTTTATTTCTATTGAATAATTTTTATAATTTTAATTACTCATCTATTTTCAGAATAATAAAAAATTTATTTTTAGAATGTTCAAAGCATCTAATTATTAGTTTCCAATAGCAATTTTAATGTATTTATAAATTCACTTGCACCAAATTTGCTATCAAGTTAACGGGTTTGTGACTTGGAGAACATAAATATAATTTCAAATTTACCGCGTTATTTTTTAATTCACTTTTAAATGGCGTTGCGATCGGTTTACGCAAGCGCAGAAAAGTTTTAGAAAGTGGCAGTTTTATTTAGCGTTTGTCCGGCTTACTATATTTTTCATTAATAAAATAACATTTTTAAATGGAATATTAGATGAACTTTGATTACAGGTATGTAAAATTATTGCCTAATATCTTTAGAAACCTAAATAACAAATTTAAAAAAAAAATATCTTCAAATAGTTCAGTTAATCATATGTCAATTTTGAGGTTAGGATTTTAAATCTAACATCAAAACCATCAAAATTCAAATTAATAATGTACATATTTGCAATAAATTAATGTTTTAATGGTTTTACCAGGTTTTACTTAACCATTTATATCATTTTAAATATGCGTCTGCAAACTTTTGAAGCTGTGAAATTTTTATCTGTGTTCAAAAATATAGTTATAAAGTTTTATTATTTTTGGATCTCTGGAATTATGCGAGAGGTTCCAAAGTTGTTATCGTTGTTATTAACTAATATTTAAATAATTATTCTGAGTATTCTAAATTTTCATTTTAATTTCTCTAGCGCAGAGTTTGACGCTGGAAGTAGTCTGATTTTATAAAGAAAAGTTGATTACTTCGAAATGTCCATGTCCAGGAAAATCAAAGAATGGTATACTTCCATCGGACTCCAGAAATTTGAAGGAATTGCAGAAGAAGTGAAGGTAAATAAAATTTTTTTAAAGTAATACTAGGTAATACAAAATTATAATGTATTCTCAATTAAAAAATTTCTGATTCAATCTTCTAAGTTTATAAAAATCGAACTACTAATACACTTATATTAATTTTCATAGGAATTTATGCCCGATCCAAATCCAAAATACAATCAGCAGCTTGATAGCCTACTCGTCCGATTGACCCACGCATTCATTAAATATCAGGAATCGCATAAAGATGACGTAAAAACGGGATTAGAAGTATATAAATTAACATGTTGCTTCTGTGATAGGTTCACAGAACTAACAAATCCTCCAAGACTTCGTTCTGGAATATACCACATTTCTCGATGCCTGAATGAATTGCGCCTTTATTCAGAATCCATGATTGTTTGCAATTATGCGAAACCCGGAAAACTTTTCAGCCCAGACTCCGGCGATTCTGAATTTTTCTACAAACTTGCCCTTGCCTGGCGTCAAAGCGCTGAGTCTCTAATAAAATCCCTCTCCTATAAATTTGACCAAAAAGACTACTTCACTTTCCTAGAAATAATAAAATATGATTTTGAACTCCTTCAATTCTCAGATCAGAATGGTCGTTATTTTCAGACGGTTTTCGCAAGGTTCCAAAGATACATGGAGTTAATAACGTCTCCAGAAATGAACTGGAGTCAAAAAAATATCGAGAGTCTGTTCCACTCGATTATGGGACATTTAAAGATTTTAAGGGAAAATGCAGGTTTCGAATTCGACCCACTTCTCGTTTATGATGGAATTATTGAAATTATGCACTCTTTAAGCCTTAAGTACGTAAAAGCGAAACAAATTTGTGAAGTCTCTAATTTAATACCACTGTTTTCCAAAGAATTCAAGGTCTTTCTTGAAAAAGATTCCCATGCTCTGAAGTGTTTTGAGATTCAACTCACTTTTTACGAAATATTAGTGAAGCCAGTCATTAAATTCGATAAAAGCATGTTGGAGAATATTCGCAGTTATAGGAAACAGTTCGGTAGCAGACTTGAAACACTTGGTCCCTCGACAGCTATGAGGGCAAACGCCAGTGGAATAAACAAAATCATGGCTCCGCTCTATAATTACTGGCTTGCGTGCATGAAATTCTGTTCCACCGAATGCATAACCGAAATCGCTGTCGAAGTAATTAAGCTCACTCAATGGGTAGCTTCGATATTTGCAGCTCAGTCGCTCAAAAATTGCAAATGCGGGTTTAACACCTGCAAAGCAAAGAAAAATCATTTCGAAGAGATAAACATTATTCAAAAATGTGGTAGCTTCATTTGCATGTTCGACCAGAAGAATTTGTCGAAGGATTTCTTAAATTTTGTTCGAGATTTTTTCATCGAGGGAATGATGAAAGTGGACAATTACAAAAGAATTGAATGTGGATTCTACTCATCTCTCTGGACAGCATGTGGACAGATTCTGTACAACGTTAGCCTCATGTCTTCTTTAGAATACCTGGACGAAAGTGCAGAAATGTTTTCCAATCTGTGCACCTTTATTATTCGCGAAGAAGGAATCAAATGTACAAATAAATTCCTTAAATGCCAAAATCCCTTATCTTTAGTGTTGTATAAATTGAGCGGAGTTTATTTCAGAGCTGGAAAGTACAGAGAATCGATGACAGTCACCGCTTTTAATGGCTTGATTAGTTACGAAGACGAGGACTCAAAAGCTTTTAAAATGTGGGCCAATATAAAACACAAATGCAGTTCTGAAGAGATGATTAAATTAACGATGATATCGTGTTTAAAAAGTGACAAAGCTGCTATCAAAGAAATTGGAGTGGAGATCAATTTGGAAGATTACAACCTTGCTAAACTCTGTGCGAGGGAGATTCAAGGATTGCAAGAAGCAAAAGTAAATTTAACTCCGGCGATCAAGGCGAGTTTGAAGGCACTTGACTTATTGCAGAATAATACTACGGAGTTTATCGAAGGCGTTCAGTTTTTGGGATACCATGTCATCTATTTTAGGGATGATTCTAGTGTTTCTGAGTATGTGAAGAGGGCAGAGACTTATTTGTACAATCATGATAAGAACTCTGTGCGTTATTCCTGTTTGAAGGCCAATTTTGAGTTCTTTAAGTTTTTTGAGCGGCTGAATGAAACTAGCAGAAAAATCAAAAAGGATATGAAAAACACGAAACATATTCTTCAAAAGGACAAGGACGAAACCAAGATTCATGATCAGACGATTGAGACTGAGGAAGTCATTCCTGTTTATAGGATGATTAATATGAAACAAGATGCTGAAGTTGTATCTCATTTAAAAGAGGTGCTGGTGAAGTGGGAAAATTGTTTCAAGGAAGAACCTGTAAGTTGAAATGATGTTTACATTTTTTAAATATTTTTACTAATGGTATGTAGTTTGCAAATTATGATTAATGCATTTGTTTCTTTTTGTAGAAGGAAATCCTAAATTGTTGGGAACCACAAATCACTCTGGACATACTAATAATCGCAGGAGAAATAGCTCGACTATATCTTTCACAATCTTGCGAAAGAAGGATCTGGCTCCTTGCTCACAAATTAGCTTCTGTTCTGCAGAATAACGCAGCTTCTTTACATAGTATGCAAGTTCTAATTACATAAATGCAAAATTTACTTTTTCTTCTCTATTATAAACTCACTTTTAATTTATTTCTAGTAACTGCTCGTAGCATTTCTCTGAGATACATAAACGACCTCTGGATAGAAGAAGCTCTCTATTGCGCAGAAACTTTAGAAAAGTCTGAAAATACTGATGATAAAAGTGGAGTTGGCATGTTTTGGATTAGTTTAGCCGATTTCTATTTCGAAAAAGGAAAGGCAAGATATTTATTTATTAAATATATTCTAAATTTATAACTTATTGCAGAAATGAATTTACTTTAGTAAACTTCAAAAGGTGAACTAAAAAAACTTTTATTTCAGAGTTAACGATTTCTCGTTTTTCATTTTTAGAAAAAAGAAGCAGTCAAGTTATTAAAAGATGCAAAGAATCTCGGATCAATAAATTTTTCATCTGATATCCCAGTTTACTTGGACTTTATAGACACGGTCATTAGGAATTATCAATTTTATGCCGAAGACATGGAACATGAAGAATACTCCGAATGGATCATTCATAATATCTACTCTATGATCGCAGTAAGCGAAATTATAAACTCTGGAGGTAATCCATTAATTTAAATAATACACTTTACAGTTTAGTTCAAATTTAGTTCGCATTTTTTTTCTAAGACCCTTACTAATTTCACAGGAAGAAGAACCTACTACGGTCTCAATACACTACTTGATGCAGTAAACCACATGTCTCTTGTGATGCACAGTTTCATCTCTTTCAGAGAAATATCAGCACATTTAACTTACCGATTAGAACTTGCACAATCTTTGGGAGCAACTTTGCGAGTCGCTGAGTGTCTAAAATCCCTCTGCTATATAGAACTTTCACGATTAAAACTTGATGACTGTGAAGTAAAACTCCAGGGTCTGGAGCAAATTCTCGACGTCGAGGGATTCGGATTATCTATGAAAAATAAATTACCCAAAGCTTTAATATTCCGTTCAAATACTATATTGACATCTCAAAATATGGATGTCGACGATCCTCTTCGAGATGTAATTCAAAATGAGGCGTCTCCCATCCTCAGAAAGAAGATTTTCGTACCTCCAGAGTTCATGCTTCACGAAAATTGCTGTTGCTATCGATGCGAGAATATTCCGTATCAATATCTTGTATTCTCCAGTACCCATATTCGAGCTGAGATCTACGCCTTGAAAAATTATTCTTCCGTCGCTCTTCAACATTTTCACGGGGCCTACGAGATCAGGAGAAAACTACTTGAGAAGGAAGAAAGTAGATTTATAAAAGAAAGTCAAAATTCTATAAAGATACATCCCTGGAATAAATATTACAGCACAGTGGATTATGTCCTCTTTTTACTTGACTTCAGTAAATTTTTAATGGGATACCAAATTCCTAGGGAAATAGAAGCAATAGAAATTGCACTTGAGGCTGTAAATATTTGTAAAGTGTATAAATTAGAGACTCATCCGGTTTATTTCGCTGCTGTGGAACTCGTATTTCAGTATCGATTCCAAAATCTGAGGCATGAAATTCATGGTAAGCTGATTTTTTTCAATTTAATCTTTAAACTCTAAAATGTTGATACATAACTAGGAATTGAATAGCGTACGGCTCACATTTTATTAATAAGGCTTCAAAAAATTTAAATATATAAATAGAACAGTGAGGGGTTTGTAACTAGAATTTGATAGATTATATTAGAAACAATTAAATGTCCATATTCTGATTATATTACAGGGTCTCCAGTTCCCAACATTGATGACATTGATATTTCCTATCTAATCCCACCAGCATCTGTTTTCAAAGATGTGAAAACTCAGTCTTGCTTAACACCTTTCCATTCCGGAGAACTTCCGTTAAAAGCGGTTCATCGTAAGAAAATACCTCCTCTCTTACCTCTAATGAAAGTTGCCATGAGCCTAAGCGATAGTGAAGACGAAGATTCTCAATCACCGATAAATTCACGAAGGAAGCCTCTAAGAAAAAGAATCTTAAATCTGGATGAGGATTCTTCTTCAGATGAAGCTGTGGTTAAACCAGCTTCAAGAACGAAGTCAACTTCATCAAAAACTGATTCCATATCGAAAAAACCCTCATCCTCAAAAAGTTTAACAACACCGAAAATACTGCTGGACAAATACGAATCCTTGGAAGATAAGTTTAAGAACATGTCGACAGAACCAAAATCTCCAGGGACTATAAATTCCTCTTTAGTAAAACTGGTTCGTAAGGTAACGGAACTGAAATTGGAGAATTTCCAGAAAAGTCCGATGTTCGCATTTTCTGAGGAAGATTTGGAAACCATGAGAGCAGTTTTGAATGAAAAGGAACTTCAGAACGTTATTCAGTCGATAGAGGAACTCAAACTATTTAATTTTGTTTTAGCAAATAGTTCAATTGTCTCAAATTCGACACGACCGTCTCGTTCTAGAAGCAAATCTAATTTTCCCATTTCCGAAGATAAATCTATGCAAGCATTCGAGAAGAATATGAGTAAAGTTATGAATACTCTTTCTGATGCAATTGTGAGAAGAAAATTACCAAACAACTCTGTCTCATCTAACAAAGAGAAATCTTTGGAAAAGAAAGTGAATTCCCTTATTTTAACACCAAAAATGAACAAAAAGAGTCCGGATTCAAGTCAATGTTCTTCGCCAGATATGTTTTTGTCAGGCGATGAAACGGTGAAGATGGATGAAAAAGAGACTGTTACCACGAAGGTCGAAAAATCTAAAACTGAATTTTCGTCAGACAATGGTGCTGGAAATACTGATAAAGGTAAACGAATCACTCGTTCTAGGTCTGCAAAAATGTCTAGTGATAGCGAATCTACTGATTTTAGTTCAAAAAAACTTTCTAGGATACCACGGAAAAGAATTTAGATAGCTTTCCATTGACGCTTCTTTACAATCATATTTTTTTAAATTGTATAATATAGAAATTTGTATTTTTATATTAGAGGCAGATGTACTGCTAAGCGTAAACATATTATAATTTTAGGAGTTTTTTTGTGTTTAATTTATCAAGCGCTCAATATCTTTTAATGAATCTTTGAGACTGATTGGAATAAAATATAGCTTGATTTATAATTTACATATATTCCTAGAACGAAATGCCAGAATCTCTTATCTGTAACTTTTTAATTAGCATATTATATGTATCTAACAATAATTAAATTAAGCTATGGAGGAGACAAACAAATAAAAAGGATTGATTTCTTGAAATATATTTATTAAAATACGAGATATTTACATTCGATATAAAAAGGAAAAAAAAAGTACTTACATAACAAAAAACAATTGTTAAGATACAATTCACAAAAAAAAGGAGTTAAAGGTAAGACTTTTTATATTTTACTTAACGATAATAGAAGTAGTTTTGAAGCTTTCTTTACATTTATCATACTTTTCATAAATAATGACTATAATTTCGTTTAAATACTCTACAAACTCGAATTTTTAATATCCTCTACGAAAACTTTCCTCCTCGCACCCTCTAGATCTTTATTACTAAGTATCACACAAAGAACTTTTTTTATACATTCGTCGTTTTATTCCTAAAAAAAAATTCGTATTCTGTAGAAATGTCATAAATTGCTCACTGTTTACAAAATATTTATCCATATATAAAATTCGCTTAAATTAATACAATATCAACATTACTTATTACTATTTTTTCATTGATAGAAAATACAACTATAAATGCGTTTCAAGCGCTTGAAATAATTATAGAATACAGTCAAATGATCACAAAAAGCGAAATCTGAATTTCAGAGAATTTGCCTAAAATATTCGCCGATTTTTAAGGTTGTCAAAAACTTAAAACAGCCCAATCGAAAATCACGTATTTGCAATGTCAACCCTGAAGTTCTCAGAGAAAAAGAGGAAAGAAATCAGTGAGCTTAAAGAATCACAGTCTACGATTTATAGGTTGGTGTAATTAATATTATCGCAAATTTCGTAATTTCTCTTATATGTGAGAGCTTTTACAGCTTCTTCTTCCTGAGTCTTAGCCAATTCCATCAGCGCTAAGGCGCCCAGCCATTTCTGACTATCTTCTGGCATTGGCAAATTAAGAACTTCCTCTTGTTCTATAACAAAAACTTTAGCATTATTTTTGTCCAACCTGCTGCTCGGAGATTGCGGGATATTATTTTTGTTGTAAACTGAACCAGCTAGCATCAAAACAGTTGGACGAGTTTCGTTTTCGGTTCGAGGTACATTTGTAGGACATTTGTTGATGACTACATCCATCTTGGGGCTCGGAGACTCGCACTGAAAATTCAGGATTCCACTCGAGAGGTTTATATTCCAAGAGGAGCTTGAAACTTCGGACGTTACTTCCTCAGAAATCTTGGTATTCACTTGGTCGTTGAGGATATCAGCTCTGGATTCAGAGGAAGGCTTCCAAAATTCTCGCTCCAGGTTTCGAGAGGATGAGGAAACGTTTTTTCCATCTGCGCTGCTCAAAGATACGTTTGAAGCGACTCCTAAATCCCAGATTTGATTTTCGACGTAGGATTCTACCGACTTCTCCACAGTTTCTGCAAATAATTAAAATAAAAATTAATATTGTTTTTCAACTAGAATTAATATTAGTATTGAATGCTTTAAAATTCACAGCGTGAGTCCAGATACTAAGCATTTTTCCTTCAATGAAAATTATACACACCCGCAACTCGAATTTCAGGTGAGCTAGAAGCAGATAAACTCCACTCTTTTGCAAGATTCGACGCGCCCTTCGCATGCTGTAGCATATTCAATTCGGACGCAGAGTTGGGCGAAAGTGTCGAAGACTGAAGATCCCATCTGAGGGGTTTAGCCAATTGTTGTTCCAAACAAGCTTCCCTAAGCCATCGTTTCTTAGGTAGGAGTCCATAAAGAGGTCTGCGAGTAGGAGTGGTGTGAATTTTTGTTACAGATGTTTCCTCGTCCTCAGACATTTGGAGCATGGTGCAAGCTTCCGCAGGATCTTCATCTTGGCTCTCATCTTGACTATCCTGACTTTCACCACAGTAAAGTCTCTTATTCAAAGGTTTTCGATCCAGGTTCTCCTGCTCCCCGGCACTGTCCATCATTAAGCCTTTCTTGATTTTTCCTCCTCGTCTGTAGAATTCTTCTGTGTTGTCTTTCCAGCATTTTACCTTTTGGTCGCTTTTTCCTGTTGGGGCTCTATCTTCCCGTTCTCTGGAAACTCTGTAGCGCTCTAACCATCGAGCGACTTCGTGGGACAATTCGCTGTTTTCGGAAACGGGTTTTAGGACAAAATCATCCGAGCGGGTTAGATTTGCGTAAGGATGATCAGGGCAGTGTCTATTTGCGTGGGTGAATCGCATTTCACATCCTGGTTCAGTGCAGAGGAAGGGTTTTTCTCCTGTGTGAAGTCGCTGATGGGTTTTCAACTGACCAGACTGAGTGAAGGCCTTTGTGCAACCAGGATAGTCGCAGGGATAGGGGCGTTCACCTTAAAAAAGAAAAAATTATTTCTTAATATTCATATAGTTTTGGATATTCAAAAACTTTAAATTTGTAACTGAATATTTACTTCCAATTTTTGGATCCCTTTAAATCAGGTTTGCTTTTAATTGTTTTCTACTTAAATTTAATAGTCTACAGTCAGTTTCCAATGCTATTTTCTTCTACAAGTTCGTAAGGTAGTACAAAACTAACTTTCCGACATGTCTTATTCAAACTATTAATATTTTTTTTTGATATGTAAAATTTGATAAGGGGGTAAAAATAACCCGAAATTTTTTCACAGTATTTTGAAGTAATAAAAACTCATGTGCTGAATAATAAAAAATTTTTAAAATAGCAATTCTTCAAATTTTCAGACTTGAAAACAAATAAAGAAATGCACTTTAGTCAGTATATAAACGTTCCTTATCGTTTCTAAACGTTTTATTTACGTGTATCTGCTACGCAAAATCAATTTTAATGTAATATTTGAAAACCTGAAATATGTTACAACTTATACCACTTGTACATGGCCTTAATACCAAAATTAATCGTAATTAATTTGGTATCGCCAACTTTACGTTCACAATAGTAAATCTTTTTCACTAAAACTAGGCCATTTACCTTAGTCTATACAAAAGGTAGTTAAATGACCTAGTTTTAGCAAAAAAACATTTATTATTGCGAGCGTAAACTTAGGGAAACTAAATTTGCTCATATGGTTGTTACTATATGCCATAACTCAAAAGTATAACAATTTATCTTGAAAATTCCAAAGAACATACAAAAACAAAAAACTATTGATTCTGTAATAATGAAGTGAAGCATTCTGAAGCATCAAAAAAAATTCCAAGATCCCAAACGTCGGTTTCAAACAATGCACGTGCGCGTCTTAGTCACCACCCAACTTTCTTCGGACATCTTTCTTCTACCCCTTCTACCATCAAATACAAAAGCTCGAACTCCGAAAATTTGCAAATCATCTTAACTCTCTCCCAAACAAATTTAAATCACATCCAGAAATTAAATGACCCTTCTAGAATTCTCTCAAGAATCAATGTCCTCAGAAAAATAAACAGCACAAGATCAAGATTGGAGTCAAGGAATTTAAAACGCGCATAATGGCGGGACACAAACATGCGACATTCTTGATATGGCGCGTTTCATACAACAACGTGTATACGTTAAAAAACGTTGAAGTTGGAAAAATATATTTTTAAATGACACATTTCAAAAGAAAACAAATCATATTCAAATAATCCAAAAATACCTTTTTGTTTCAGAAGAAAGCCATGTAAATTGTTTCTCAACATTTTTTCATACCTGTGTGAGTTCTCAGGTGCGCTTGAAGGCTCTTTTCTCTTGGAAACACTCTGCTGCAATAGGTGCACTTTATGCTACTCGGAGAAGTGCTACCCTGTATCATTAAATTCGTCAAAGCATCTGCCCGGGGTCGTCCTCGTCGATGACTTACTGAACCTCTGCTTCTTTTCTCAGATCCTACTCGTCTCGAGACATATTCGGGTGACGAACAGGAACTTCCTGGACTTAGGTGGACGTTCCTGGCCTCCTCACCCCAATTCCAGGGGTAAAGCATTGTATCGGACATTGGTGGACTGCAGGGCAACATCTCGGCCAAAGAATTTGAAGCACGCTTCGGCGTGTGGAGAGCCATTTTTAAGTTCCTGGACACTATATCACCTTTTTGGAACACTTTCACACTGGGTTTAAGTCACTAAGTTACCGAATTCACGTAACCTTTTTTTAAGTTCTTCGCACCAGACAATCACCCACAAACAACCGCGTGCATTGCGTGCAACTGGTTAGCCGCCAAATTTCTACGGCGTGGGCCGTGGTTTCAATGAAGACAAAAAAATTTACTACTTCCGGTAAATAGTGCGCACGCAGCTGTTTTAAACATGGTTTTAAATCTGTTTCAATCACTGGTTGGTAAAGTAGGAGCAGGAAGTTTAAAGTTTAAAGCATGGACATAGGAGTAGAGGGGATTAGGCACGGCATGTCATGGCAACTTAAAGGAGGGGGATTGAAGAAATAAGATGGAGAGGGGCCACCATCTTTACTGAGCCCTTATTTCCGGTTGGCGCGCTATTTGAATTTGAAATTTTTCTTGAAATAAGAAAAAAATTAATGCACTTTGAAAATTGAATAGAGGAAAAGTTAAATTTGACGGAAAATGTACAATTTAATTATTTTGGAATGCAAAAATTATAATTAAATAAAAATAAAAATAATTAAAACTTCAAATATTTTTCAAATTTTTCTAAATTTTGTAAGAGAAAGGACGAGAGAAATAATTTTTCTATTGATAAAAAAAATAAAATTTTTGTACAGAAAAATTATGCGTTTTATTCATAAATACATATATTAGAAACTAAATAGTACGCAATGTGAACCGTGTTTTACAAATAATTGTACATAATGTGCCTCTGTTAATTGAGACACGAGCGCCAAAAATTCTCTTTTCTTCTCTGGAATTATAAAAGTGCACATAAAAATATTTAAAATGTCATCTCTAAATCGTACTATTTC
>JAUESI010000029.1:8508302-8588838 GCA_032275145.1 Synergus laeviventris
TGACTGGTAGCTTGTGCAATATAAACCGCATCTTTCTTAGTTCTTCAAAACACAGTTGCTTGAAGGGATTAATTCTATAAAAAAAAAGATGTAACATTTATTTAATTTTAAAGGAGGAAACTTTTAGTTTAAAAACAATCTATTTGTTTCCTACATCCAATCATTAAAATCATTATCTTTTTAGTTGACAAGCTCGAATTTGGATAGTAAACTCCGAGAAGATTGTGAGAGGTTGAAAAAAATTAGAGCCCACAGGGGCCTGCGACATTACTGGGGTCTCCGTGTTAGGGGACAACATACAAAAACAACAGGAAGACGTGGAAGAACTGTGGGAGTGTCTAAGAAGAAGTAATTTGATTCTTTATCTCTATCAATAAATTTCCAAAAAATCGAATTCAGACTACTTTATTTTTCCCTTTTCAGTATTTAGTCGAAATAATCTTAATGAATTTCAAAACGCTAATCGCCAAATTTCAATAAATTTTGTTGAAGCCTTTATTTTAACAAATTTTCAAAGATTTTCACAGCATGATGTACATTGTGAAACTTAATCATACTCACATATAATTATAACGAGACACTCGATACACTCATTTATAGACTTTTTTTATAAGTAACATTGGTCCTATTTGTCTGTTAATTTACAAAATTTTTAATCTACAATATCAATATCAGATTTAGAAATTTTAATTAAAAAGAATATAACACTTTTCAAAATGAGTTTTGATTTACATGTTACTAATTGACATCTCCAATTTTCAAAATACTAAAATGTTCAGAAACGATTATTTAAGAAAATATTAAAAAAATAAAGTGCAGTCCCATGCATTTGGTGCCAATATGTATGCACCAGCGTAGTACGGCCACTTTGGATTATACGTCACAATGTGAAATACATAATAACTGTTGGCTGTTGGCGTACAATTCAAATTTTGATTTAAAAACTAATACATATTTTGCTTCTAATTAAAATATATATGTTAGGTAAAATTACGTGATCAGCAAATTAGTAATCATAAGTTTATTTCAAAAGCCTCTGCAATAAGTAATATGTAATTATAAAAAATTGTTATTAGTAAATTAACGATTTAATTCTCTTTCTCTAAAAATTAATCGTAAGAGTCTGTCATAACTGTACTAATCTTAATGAAAATATTTTTCTTTGCTCTGGTTTGTAATCATTAGATTATAAATTAAATTCTCTCTCTTAAACTCAAACTAAAATTAATATCGCAGAATTTTTGTATGAGCTTTTAAAATTAACAAAAATAATTATTTCTTATTACAATGATTTTTACCTATGGTTATTATACTTAAAAAACTAAACAGCCTGTTTGATGAAGATTGATTTTAAAGACGCTTTAAACATTTTAAATTGCTAAACTTATTACAGATGAATTTAATTAGAGTTTATCCTTTAAGAAATAATTATGAAATCACGGAATAAGTAGATATATAAATAAACAATACTAATTCATCTCGATAATTAATGTAAACTTAACAAATCTACTTAATACTTTTTAAATATTTTTATCGGTTCTCAAATTAATAATCTATTAATACATTTATTAAATTCTTGCTTTCCTGTTAAGAACTTCCAGCATTAAATTATCAATGTGCTTATTTCTCTTCAAAACAATTCGAGGTTGTAAGGAAATGTTTCTCCATCTAGATAATTTTTCGTTAGATCTATATTTGTAATTGCTATTCTGAGATTCACTAGCACTACTATCTGACGAAGAATTATTACTCGGATTATCAATTTCTATACAAAAATATGGTTCTCGTATCTGACATTTTATTTTTCTCAGCATTTCCTGTCGACGTCGTGTATCTTTGAACAAATCCCTTCCCGTAAGGTCCATATGCTCCTGATACAATTTAGTATTAATGAAATTTTTTATCATCACTAGAGCTTCTTCTTTATCAAAGGGAGTCACAGGCCTACTTTCTTGTGCGGTACCTTCTTTAATTACAATTTCAGAGTCCTCAGTAATCTGATGTCCAGTCTCAAAAGTTTCTTCCAAGAGATCTGAGGATACGGGCGAATTTTGATTTCCGAGAACCAAATTTTGTTGGGCTGTTGATTCGTCAAAAACAGGAGACTTTCGTTGTCTTAAAGGAATCTTCTCGGTAAATTTCTTTCTAGCGGCACGGATACGCTTTTTACGTTTTGATTTTCCCTCGGGAGCTGTGTTTTTTATGGTATTAAGGTTTTCCTTACCATAGCGAATGGGAAAACTATACTTTTCTAGTCGTTCCCCAATAGTTAGAGGTATTGCTGATTTTGCAATCTTGAGGTGCTTTTCTAATTCCTCGGTGTAATTGATTCCTCCGTAGACAAGCTGAAAAAAAATATATATATACAATTAACGATTTCAAATATATATATAAACACATTGTTACTAATAGTTATACTAATTCTTTATTTATAAATCATTACCTTTGATCTTTTTACTGGCTGCAATGAGTCATTTTCTTTCAGAGACTTCATACGACTTGGGCGGACCCATGCACGATTTGGTTTATCTTCGAAAAACGTAACGTGGTACCTTGCCTGCGATATAAAAATCAATAAAAATAATTGTTTTGTACTTGTAAAATTTCTATTCAAAATGTTTAAAACTTACTGGAACTTGGGATTTGGCCTTAAGTTCGTAGTAGCTTAAAGTTTCTGGACAGTCATCGACGACAGCTGGCCATGAAGGAAATCCGTTTAACTTTGCCCACACTACAGTTCCAGCATTATATGAATTTTCTATCAGATCTGTTTCGTACAAATAGTAACTTTCTTCTACAGGATCTTCGCATGAAGAGTAAAATTCATCTGGAAGGCAGAGCCGAGATATTAAATATTTTGTCTATTATTTATTTAAATTAAAAAAAATATTTAGAAAATAACTCAAACTACTTACTAGGATTCATGGAGCAAAACCAAACTTCAGGAACGTTGACAGGGTCGTGAATTGATTCCACGTATCTCCATTTTTTACAGTTTTTATTATAACATTCTATCCAAACACCGATATCTCTTTTTTTTTGCAGCCACAAAAGTTTTTCCCATAAGTCCATATTGTCAGGAGGTAGTGAAAGTTTTCTGCGGACTGAGATTCCTAAATTAAATAAAAAAAAGTAATAAAGAATACCGCGGTTTCAGAGAGAAAATCATATTTTAGATTAGTTAATTAGTGATCAAATTTTAACGAGCCGTAGTAGAACCTAACGTTAAAGTATAATTGTAATAATATACATTACTAAACTAACTTTGGCCTTATAATTAATTAGTATAAAGAAATACACCAGTAGAATTATTTGCTTACAGAAACAAATATATTGCATGCAAAGTTTTAACTGTTTACAGTGGTTAGGATTTATTTAAAGGAACATAGGATTGGATCTAAATTCTGAAATGAGTGAAGTTTCCTCTGGAACTGGAGTCCTTTTGGCTCAGAGAATTTGGGATATTGGGATCGGATTTTGAGGATTGATTGGAAAATATTTCTTTACCACACGAGCTGGCAATCTGGATATTTTCTTTTTCCTCTTCCAAATTCTTCTTCACAATTGTCTTTCTTGGTAAAGGTTGTGTGGTTTGACAAATAACATTTTTATTCCTTCGTCTCAAGTTGTATGGATGCTCAACTGTAGAATCAACATTTTCAAGTTGTTCGACTTCATTATCAAGCTCATTTTGCTCAACATGTTTTGCAACAGATATTGAATCTGGCGATTCTTTTTTTTTTGATTTTACTGGAGTCTTTTCATTTTCTTGAACTTCGAGTGACTCCACAGACGAAATTACACTCGAGTCTTTTCTGGAGAATATTTCACACTCTTGGCCAAGATCGGCAAGATCTAGATAAAACAATTTTTTGGGTTTAATATCCATTTTGTTGGTTTGTTTTCTATTCGATTTTACGGGTGCCATAGGCAATGGAGCTGTGGTCATTGTTGGCGGAGTATTCATTCGGTCCTAATCTGAAAAAGAGATTAAAATTAAAATTTTAGGTTCTTTTGGTTTAGAAAAATTGTTGAAATTGTAACCTATAAATTTTTTGACATGGTAACTACAAAATGTACAACATTAACTGAAAGAAATAACAAATAGACAAACTTACTTCAATTCGATGAGTTCGCGATCAATAAAAAAATTCTCGATAGGATATTACTCGCGAAACTTTGGAAAATATATTAGTGACTATTTTTAATCGAAAATCTCGTAAACGAAAATTCTGAGAATTGATGATATATGCTGTGAAATTGGACCCAACAGATGACAAAAGACAAAAGATAATAATAAAGAGTCTTTGCAAACACTTGAAATTTGTCACAAAACTTTCGATTAAATTACAGGTTTTTCAAATTATTCGAATTTTGTACATTTCGTTTTGCCGGTTATGTTATACGGTTATAGCGAGATCAACATAAAATTTTTATTGTCGAATAAATATATATTATATATATACTCACAAGAAACCTTGATATTTCATTTTTACGGATACCTATATATATATATAATCAATTTAAATACTCTCGAGAACTACTATTAATTACAACAAGATAACCTATTCATATAAGAGAATTAACCACGTTGCGATCACTGGTGTTGCGCTCGTCACTTTAAAATGCTTTAAAATGCAACATTGCAATAATAATAATGGCTAGACAAAAACGGGGTCCTCACTAGTCAATTAAACGACTGGCGAAAATCCTAATTTTTTGAAATTTGAAAACAACTTTAAACTCAAAATATGCACAAAATAAATAGCATAATGCAAATATAGTAGGTTTGAATTGTATAAAATACAAAAAATATGTCAGATTTTGCTTAAAAACGAAATTAAATACACGTAAAAATACAATTTAAGCGAAAAGAGCGTTAACCTTTTCAAATTATGGCTGATTTCGTCGATTGAGGCGCGGTTCCGGAACCAGGCGGAAATAGCCGAAAGTAAGCTCGGCTTTCGCTAGCAACTCACATGGAAAATGGTGGTAGAGGCAAAGGAGTGAAGCAGCAAACGCCATCGTTGATAGGCATAAAACGGGTATTCCGGTTTGAGCAGGTCAATTGTGTCGTCAAAAGTATAGTTTTTTGTGTTTAACGAGAGTATAAAGTACAGTAGGAGGCAAGGGAAGACGCCGCGGATCCAGATTGTGGTGAGTTCGTACACATAACATGCCATTCAAGCTAGAAAAAAGCTTGGTGAAACGATTAGTTTTGCGAACCATCCGTTTTGTAAGTACATAAACTACTCTCGGCGCATGCGCGAATGCGGGAACAATAAATTTTCGCGCTAGACTTCTATTATTTGATTGCTCTGCATAGAAAGTTTTAATCAATTTTCAAAAACTAGAGATTAGTAACCTACTTATTACTTGTATAGGTTATAATTTGTCTCTTAGTTCACTGTATACCAAATTTTCTAATAAAACTTGGACTTTTATACTTTTTCAAACTTTTTAATTTTTTGATAAAGACTGGATGTATGCAGATTAATTAAGTTGCAAAATATGATTTTAAAATGAATGATTGATAGTGTCGTTGCTTAATTTGGATAGTAAAAAGAAAATAGGATTGTCGGGGGGGGGGGGGGTTGAACTCTTCGAATTCTTGTTTATACACGTGACCTCTGGTGGGTTCATACTTGTTGGATGTAGTTAATTTGAGTTTTTGTTGAATAGAGCAATATCTTTGATAGAGTATTGTATGGTGTACTTTACCTTCGAGATTTACCTTGGATGAGTCATGAAGGTTTAAGTTTTATGTTAAAAGTGTTTTTCTAATTGCAAATTGGAAAATATAGATTTATTAATTAATTAATTATTTTACAAGCTTACTGATAAATTATTGCTTTTCCAGTGCCAAGATGTCTTCGGCGCAACTAGATCGTGCTGCAAAGCTGGACAAGCCGAATAAAAAAGAAAACGAGAAGTCTCGTAAGCCTTTCAGCACTGCAAACAAGAAGCACAAGTATGATGACAATCGTTTTCACAAATCCTCTCGGAAGCGTTTGCAGACTTACAATGTTAATGGAAAATGTCCACTAACCAAGCGACGGAAAAAAGACTTGTTCTGCAAGGACATGGTTCTTCCAACCAAATTTCTACTCGGAGGCAGTATCTCCGATCCTCTCAATTTAAACAGTTTGCAAGATGAAGAGGTAAATAGAGCATTAAATGCTGTTACTCCAAAATCGAGTCCCCTTCCAACTCCGAAGTACAGGAAGGGAACAATTGAAGTCATTATACCACCTAATATTTGCGATCCTCTGAATCTCAGTAACTGCAATGATAACGAGGAGTACGAAAAGCAGTTAATTTCTCCAACGAAAAAAAGCTCTAAAAAGAGGAACAGGAAAAAGAAGCGGGCCCTTTCTTTTAATTCCACAAATAATCAAGATATCGAAGTTATTGAAGGGAAGGATCAAGTCGTTCCTGTGGAGAAGAAATATGTTGAATCAGGAAAGGTTGAAGTTGAGTCTGAAATAATTCCTGCAGAGTGTAGTTCTCCTTCGAAAGAGTCAGCAAACGAACCGAAGGTCGAAATTCAAGTGAAAGATAAACCCAAACTGCGGTTGAAGGTATCCGAGGAACCGAAAGACAAGAGATTGAGGAAACTCGATGTCATGGACAGAATTGTCAGCCCCGTTATTCCACAACCTGGCGCCTGGAAAACCAGATTTCTACATAGACCCGGACAGGATAATAAGAAAAAGCCACAACAAATACCGAAATTCAAACCTAAGGATGCACAGTTTCAATATGGAAATTACAACAGGTTAGGAATTTCGCTATTTATAAGTTAGAAGTGTTTAAATTTTTAAACTATAATTAAAAAATGGTCTAATTATAATGATTTACTATTTTTTCAGGTATTATGGGTACCGCAATTCGCAACATGATGTGGACACGAGGTTGACAGTCTTCGCTCAACGAAAAGAGCTTTTCTGTGACAAGGACGTTCTTGACATCGGATGTAACATCGGTCATATCACATTATCAGTGGGGAGGGATTTTTCACCTCGCAGCGTTACTGGAATCGATATTGATCGGAATCTAATCAAAATTGCTAGGAAGAACATTAAGCATTACGTTAACTGTGTCCAGTCGCCTATAAGTACAGAAGATGGAGCAAATACAAAGGATACCGATGTGAATTTTTTCCCAATGTCCATGCCGATTAATTACGGACCCATTGACGTTCCTGGATTTATGAAAGATAAGAGCCACAAGGGTTTTCCGTATAATGTCACCTTTGTACAGGTATACAATAATTTTTAATAGTTTTATTTTACTCTTAAGATTTATAATTTTAGGAAAAAATAAGTTCATCTTTCATCTTTTTTCAGGGTAATTATGTATTGGATGATGACTCTCTTTCTCTGGAGCAGCCACAGTTCGACGTGGTTCTTTGTCTTTCGACCACAAAATGGATTCATTTGAATTTCGGTGACGAAGGTATGAAACAGAGTTTTAAACGAATGTTCGCACAATTGAGGCCAGGTGGAGTTTTGATATTAGAACCTCAAAACTGGAATAGTTACGGGAAGAAGAAAACTCGTACAGTAAGTATTTTCATCTCGCAAAGTTTTTCTTTGAAATTATTACCATTAAATTTGTCTAATAATAATTCCTTTTTTATTTTCACAGGAACGAATTTTTAAAAATTATCAGAACATCAAGTTCTTCCCAAATGAATTCACACGGTATCTACTTTCATCAGAGGTCGGTTTTAGTAAATGTGAGGTCATCTCGATTCCTCCACACCCTTCCAAGGGATTCCAGCGACCTCTTCATCTTTTCACAAAAGCTGTTACGGAAACTCCGAACTATACACCTGTTTCAGGTTTCTGCCAATCCGATCTATACTACCAAACATATAGCCAGAGAAGTGTGGAGTCTTATCAACCTTTCGAATTCGATCAGGACTACAACAGTCCCACAACGCCCTCTCATACTTCTAGTGATCCAAACTGTTGTAATGTAAACGGCGATCGCTCGCCGTCAGAAAGTCCACAATTTGATTACCCACAGGTGGGTTCCAATGATGAGGTTGTCGAAAAAATAGAAGACGAGATGAGTAGTCATGAAGTTCTATCCAATGAAACTTGAATTGGATCAAATTTTAAGGCATTAATTCCAGCATATTTAGTTGCTCCAATCAATTTTGAATTTTTTTTTATTATGTTATCTTCTTACATTCGTAGGGACTAGAGATTGCAGAGTTTTCACTAAAGGGATTTTTTTTGCTTTGTTAATCAAGTTATGGAAATCTTTTCTATTTCATGTATTTATATCCATATCCAGGATTGCTGTATGTCAGATCTAAAATGTGTTAATTTTTAAATTTTAGTCTGAATTTAATTGTTTTTAAAGCGAATTACAAAGCAAAAAATATTTCCTTGTTGGACTAGTCAAAATTGTTAATCTTAGTGGGCCAATCTCAACGCTTTAGATAATTCGTAACAGTGAGAGCTTCCCTTTGAGTCTTCATGTTTGTACTTTGCATTTTTCTCGAAGACGTATGATAAGTAATTCAAGAGTAGCTCTATGACAACATTTTTTAAGAAGCATTGAATGAATATTAACTTGCTGCACATCACGAAATGCCTAAAGCGGACAAATAAATCTTACTGCAAATTTCACCACAAACTAGTAATAATATCAATTTTAAAGAAAAACGAAGAAAGTAACTGCAATTAGCTCTAGTTTTGAATAGAACCCAGATCTTTCCACTAGGTTTACCAGATTATCGTTTAAGGAGCTTTCAAGTTTGTCTCCTTTCGTTGAATTATTTTATCCAGTTTTGAAAAAAAACTGAACTATCAATATTTTCTTGGCGGTTCATCGATTCTTATTTTAGTTATTTGACACCTAGTTTTAATAACTCATTTTTTTCCGAAAGAGATTGAGTTATCTAAATTTTCTCCTCAATTCTGAAAATCGATTTTTGTGAACAGATTCTGGTAGATCTAGGTTGTTATTCAGAGGTGTTTCGAGACACATTGTGCGGTACGACTTTCGGTTATGATTGCTTACGAGATTGACAATAAAAGCTTAGGTTTGGTTCAGTTTAAAGGTGCAAGCGCAACAATTCAGTGAGCATAGTGCAACACTTCCCTAAGTTACTTGTCACGTGTATTGCGAATGCCATAACCGGGTGCGAACTGACTGTGTATGTGTGAGTAATACACTCGGACTCCTCGATAAGACGCGTCTGGGTCAGTCATCTAATCCGTTAGACTTGAACAAGAGCCTCCTCGAACCGTAAACAAACTCCGCCACTGACAATAGATCTATGGAGTTCACGACGCATGAGGGGCAGGGAAAAACACCTCTCACCGAGTCTCTTTCTCGACCCCTCACTTCCTCTTATCTAAAGTGACCGATGAATTTTTTCTAATTGTAAGAAAGCCCTAAAGAGGGTAGCCTTATGGAGAGGTGTCAGAGTGTAATCGCAAGTTAGATCAAAAATATGTAACAAAACTGATTCGTGTTCCGCGTGAATCGTTTGGTTCGAAGACTGAATTCTGGCTTTAATTGAATAAGATATAAAGAAAAAAGGGTTGATATTATTATTCTATACTTTTAAAAATTCTTTCAAAACTAAAATAGATTTGAAGTAAAATAGCTTTGAGGATAATTGATAAATATTTTAAACGTATTCGAAAATTTGTTGGTGAAATTAACATAAAAAAAACTTAGTTTACACTTTTTTATTGTAAATTCTCTGATGTATCTTGAAATTTTTTATCGATTTGAGGAAGGCAGTTTAAAAAATAGTACTTGTAAGGGAATGCTGTGTTGAAAGAGTGAGAGAGAAATAAGATTCGTTGGAGTGTAGAAATGTAAATTTCTGTAATTTAGTGACGGATATAATCTTTCGCTATATATTATTTATTTCTATAAACATATAAAGTGCATCTTTTGCACATCGTTGACGAAAAACGGGACGATAGGAAAGTATCGGGTAATAGATTATTATTATTCTACCAAGAATGCGGTGTGTATGATACTTGATGCGTTGATACTAATGAAATTGAATCTTATATAATATTGAATTTTTATACGCAAATGCGAGTTGTAAATTAATGAACGATACCGCGAATCTCATCGTCCCCTTTTTCTATCTACCTGTCTTTCGACTAATTGTTTCGTATTACAAGCAGCTGAAGAACGATTAAACAATTTTACACCTTGACTCAATTGAATGAATTTTAATTCATAGCGATAATTTTACACGTTTTCAGATCCAAATTTAATTAAAAATGATTATTACGACTGTATAAAATATTTAAGTTTTCTCGTTTTTAGTCATTTCAATCTGAAAGTATAATTTTATCGCAACGAAATAAAGTTGAGAAAATTGATTGGTGGTGTGAAATCACTCATTATTACTAGAAAACGAGATCTGTTAACTGGAAATCAAAAAATTGAATCTTGTTCGGTAAAACGTATAAAGTGTGTGGTTTTATTTAGCAAGAATAATTGAGAATAAAGTAATCAAAGTGTTTTGAGAGTAAAGCACGTTTCTTTTTGTAATTTTGTATAGAATGGATTCAAAAACAATTTAAATTATGAGATTGTCGAAAGCGAATGAGTATATTTAGCTGCAAAGAATTTTGAAAATAGCTTTTACCAAACAAATGAGTCGGGAACGATCCTAAGCATCAGTTTTACAAATCGTTCAAGACAGAAATAAGCTACTCATAGAACAGAACAGAACTATTGTAACAAATAATGTAATAAAGTAGACGATCGTACCAAGTTAATCGGATTTTATTCATGGGAAATTTTTCCAAGATTTCTTTTTTGTTAATTAGATTAATTAGGTTTTAGTAGTGATTTTAATTTTATCGAAGTCAATCCTCCTTATTAAGTTCATTCTGTCTTAGTTATGTTTTGATAATCCCATTAATAATAAAAGTTTTTATTTAATTAGGTTCTAAAAAATCAGCTTTAAGCTGTCTTTATTTCAAAATTTTAAAGACTTGCTTTGGATCCACAGAACGGGGGATGGTTTGAAAAAACATTTTTCTTTTTCCTCATGCTTTTTTATTGAGACTAGAACTTTCCTTGACCATTTGAACTTTTCTTTTCAAAAAGTCCTCACATCCGTCACTTCTACAATTATACTTTATCATTATGACGTGCATTCTGTTTTTCTTTTATATCTTAAAACGAGTGAAAGAAGATGTTTTATATCAAATGGTGCTCTCTTTTTGGTCCACTATTCTTTTAAGTTTTGTCAATATTTAAATGTTGATTTTTATGTTGTGAAAAAATTCTCTCTAGCCACGCTGGGAATTTTTCACAACTATATATATATTTAAAATATAAAATTTTCACTAGAGAGAATTTTTTTACAACATGAAAATCAATATTTAAATATTAACAAAATTTAAAAGAATAGTAGACCAAACAACGTAACGTCATTTGATATTAATTTTCTACGCTCTTCAAAAAATTAACGGGACACCGTTACTTTAATCTAAAAGATGTTTTGTATTCTACGCGTTGGCCTGCAACATTGTTTGTTTAAATATGTATAATATATATTAACGTATACGTATTATATATATATAATACGTTTACGTTCAGTACGTGTGCGTGTTACAAATGGCAATGAAGGAGCGAGGACGAAATCGAAATTGAATTTATGACACACTAATTATCAAGGTTATTAACTATACTTATAATTATTAAGGAACGCCAGCGTCCCTTTTTCTTTTTAAAATTTTTTTAAAATTTTTTATTTTTGTAGATACCTTGAACGGCTTGAACCTAAAGGGTCTTCTACTTTTTCTATTCTATCTACATTATTTACGTGTCATTATTATCCTTACGTAATAACGTGATAACCGTCATGGGTATAGTTATATTCGTTTAAGGCGTGAAAAGACGTGTTTTCAAAAAATTTTCAGGATTTAGCTGTTTCATTTTGTGGGAAAGAATTGGTAGTAATTGAACATTTCGAGCGAGTGCAAAAAATGGAACAAATAATTATTTTAAATTGGAAATTTTTTCACAACTTTTTTTACACGTGTTTTTAGAGTTTTCACTGTTTTAAAGAAAGTTCAATTACTGCAAGAAATGAATATGAATTTAAAAACTGTCGAATAATTTGTCGTTGGTTAAAAATTTTTAACAAACTCGACAGACCAGCTATCTACAAAATCGTGATAAATTTACTTTTCAGTGGTAAATATCTGAGTTAGACTCAGATTTAACAAATAATTGATGTTATAAATTGATATTGTAATAATTCAGCCTTTGTGTTATGCCACAATCTTGATTTAAATATTGCTGAAATCCACTTTTTACTCCAATCACTATTAAAAAAGTTTTAAAAATAAAAAATTTTTTAATTTACTCAAGTTTGAAAATTTTATTCGATTAAGATTCAGAAATGTGATTAATTAAGATTCTAGCCATGAGCTTGAATTTAATTGGAATGATTTTGTAAATTTACATGTCTGGAAGAAAAATGACCTAAATCTTTGTCTAATCAATATTTTGTATAATCTGCTATGCTTTTCTAGCATTGGGTGTTTTATCTGTAAGTGAACTCGAAAAGGCTTCTATGGATTGCACCACTTTTACTTAAAATGTAAGTAGCTAGTTATAAATTTCTTTAAAAATATTGAATATTACAAAAAAGTTCCTTTTTGTCTTATAAATTTCCTTAAACTTGGCTAGAACGTTTTATCTCTAATGAATTTTTTTCCTAACAAATATCTAATCCATAAATTTTATTTGAATCCAATCCTAGCTTTCCAGTATGGAATTTGATGATTCCACTTAGACGTTAAGTAAAATTGGTGCAGGCCTGAGTTCAAAAAGATGTTTTAATTGGATTCCTGCAAATTGGTTTTGCAATCAGTACAAACGGTCAATTCTAGGAGGAAGTGATGTCATTTCTACTTCCAGTGAACGCACCAGCGTTTGAAGAATATTTCGACCTGTAAGGTCAGAAAGACTCAAAAGTCGAAATTGAATTCAGAGCTAAACTCTGATAAGAGATACAAAGGTCACATGCTCAAAATTAGGATCTGATCTACTCGTCGACGAGTTCCCAGAGCATCAGGGCAGCATCGGTGCCACCTACGGTGACGACGTTTTGGTCGTTGTATAAAAATCGAGCACAAGCCACAAGCGAACTGTAGACTTTTTCCTCGACATATTCGGCCTTTGCACTGGTACAAGGATATTTGAAGAGACGAAGATATCCTTCAGCGTCACCACTCACAAGCATATCCTGAGCTGCTGAACGACTCGCGGTTGTCAAAACTGTCGTCAAAGGATAATAACGATTGTTCCACATTCCTGAAATTAAGAATTAGCTCAAAAAATTGATCTTGTCTGGAATAATTTATGAATTCGATTTTATTGTCAATTCGAAATTTTTCGATTGACTTACCTGAGACCATGTAACCAACTGTACAGTTATAGGTGTACCATTTGACATCCTTCATAACAATAGGACTCTTTTCCGAAGACAAAGCCTTAATATCCCCTGGAAAGAACAGTTATATTTAAAAAGAGAAAGAATTCTGAAATAACGAAGGACTTTATTTCTAATCAGAAAACTTACAAAAGACGAGATCATAATCTTGAGTCACAGTTTGTAAAAATCGACTATCAGAACTCCAATCAAGTTGAGCTAAAGGCTGAGTTCCTCGAATCTTGTTACTCTTTTTGTAAGAAAATCCATCTCTTGATACCCTAAATAAATATACACTTCCGTTCTGTGAACCCATCGCTACCATTTCACCGGCTGGAAAAGATTTGAATTGCATTAAAGTTCAACGTGATTCGGTTTGGACAAATTAAATCAAAATTAATTATATAAAGAACTATTGAATTCTAAAATACATAAATTGTAATCGAAATTAAACTAACTAGGATTATATCCGATACAGGATAAAGGAGATCCGCAAACTCTCAAAGTTGCAACTGCGGCTCCAGTGTCAGCTGCAAGAACAAGAAGATGTCCCTCTGAAGAACCTGCAGCTAAAGCTACACCGAAGGGATGGAAGGCTATACAAATACACTCGAAACCGACCTGGAAATTAAAACGAACAAAAAGAAAAATTATTCAGACTTCCATATTTCTAGGTATTGTAAAATAACTTATTTTCTAAGCTTTTAAAATTCATTTAATTAAATTGAGAATGTTTCAGAGATTACCTGAGTTGTCCAAAGCAACTTGTGTCGTCTCCACAAAGCGATATTTTTATCGTGACCAGCAGTGGCAAAAACTTCGTCGTCTGGATGAACAGCCAAACCCCAAAGTTGCCTCCCATGGCCGAACACAACCTGGTTAAATCTTCTTTGAAGGGAACCTTCCAAAATATTATTTCGAGTTGTTCCAACGTAAATGTTACCATCGTTTCTGCCTGGACGTTGAGGATAAATACTTCGGACCCCTCCAGCAGATTCTGGCAACTAGTTAATCATACATGATCAATATTTTTAGTAAGACACAAAGAGAAGTTTGAAATATTGTAATTTAATACTTCTTAATTGAATTTCTTAAGACTCTAGAGTTTTATTTCAAAATTAATTGGAATAGATTGCAGTCTTTACTTCAATTACGAAATTGCAATAAATATAGAATATTGGAAAATCATTGTATGGGCTTTAAAAATAACCCTTGAATTAAAAAAATGACCTTTGTGTCTGTTATTCGCTTGTAATTTTGTAAAGAATCCCATGCAGCGATTTTTCGATCCTTTTCCCCGCCAGAAAGTAAAGTTCCTTCGGAGAGCATCACTAGGCAACTAATTCCTTTATTGTGAGCTTCAAATTCCATTCGAACGAAATAGGCTCCATCCGCATCGACGGAATAAATTGTAATAAATCCGTCACTATCGGCTGTGACGACGTCACCGTCTTGTTCGAATTGAATACTTGTTACATGTGTTCGGGAAGGCTAGAAAAAATGTTATCATGATTATAAAATTATTAAATTTCTTTTTATGCTATTTATTTAATTTCAAAATAATGACCCATTAGATTCGAAAATAATTTATAATTAATTTTACTGTAATAGATTTTATTATTGTATTTTTTTATTAATGAAAAAATGTAATCTAATATTTTTATGAATGCTTACAGGTTTAATAATATCTGTCCTTTCGAAAAACCCATCCTTCCTTCGATTCCAAAAAGTTAAGTGACCCCGACCATGTGTTATTAGGAGATTGTCGTCGAGAGGATGAAAAGCTGCTCCTGTCAAATCTTCTTGGAGAGTCTGTAAGTGAAAAATATTTTTTAAATACAATCGACATGCCTTAAATTGCATTTAACTCGAACCAATTTTATTATTCTACGTTATTTTACATTATTAATTATTTGTTTAAATTTTCAAGATTAAATATTTTTCTGCGTTGATATTTATAATTTAAAGGTTTTGAATTTTGGAAACTTTCCAAATATTTAATTTATGAAGCAATGTAATATTTTAAAAGCTTCAAAAGTGTATTCAAATATAGAGACTTAATAATTTTCTAAATTGAATTGAATTTTACCGTCATTACCCAGAAATCCCTGTGGCGCATGTGCCGTACAATCTTACTTTTCTTGCTTTTCTTTGAAAGAAATCTGAGCTGTCTGTGATGACTGGCCATCACCATCAAGACTAAGAAGATCCCAATATAATCTACTTATTAATTGACAGTTTTCACTTGGGAGCATATCAAATTTTGAATTCAGTGGAAAAAATTCGTAAATGAAATTGTTTTTAAAGTATTTTTGTCGAACATTATTTATTTTTTCGTGGCAAATTCTTTAAACTGGTTCTTAATTATTGACAATTTTGAGCGGGAAAATAATTCGACCGGGTTTACTAGACTTTCTGTGTTCTAACCATGTTATTTTTGATTTCCAACTTATCAAAATTGATACGTGAAAATATAACGACCTTTTAATTAGTTTTTCGAATTTAATTTTGTAAATTAAAAGTTAGGTTAAATATGTTCAACAAATCTCGAATTCACAATTTTTATAGAGAAAATGTATTACAAAATGGCCGCTGTATTGTTAAAAGTTCGTTATTTCCCTGTTTACAGATATGCGTCGATAACAATATTTGCACCTAAAATCGATATTGTAATTATAAATCTTGAAATGTGAATTTTTCATCATGTTATTTTTTACAGCTGCCACATTGTTACGATTGCATCAGCAAAGCAGAGGCAGTGATGATTAAGGAGGAACTATAAGTATTTTCGATTTCTGAAGCAGCAATGATTAAACTAGATGAACCTAAATACTTTCAACTATTGAAGCAGCGAAGGTGAGTCCATGTTCCTGTTCCTCTTCGTCCAATTATCCCGAAGGATATACTCATAAATCGTAACGGCATGGAGAAAGGTTGTATTTTTAAACTTAAAAATATTTGAACCGTGATTCAGTTCGTAAAATAATGCACGTAAAATAATAGGGTTTAAAATTAAGACTCAGTATAATAGAAGTTTTTGTCTTTCTTGAATTTGAAAATGGCTGGGAATACGAAACTGAATCTTGATTGTTCGGATTTCTTTAAATTAATTTAAAGAAAACTTTACTCACTGCGACTTTTCCTAGTAAATGACCCCATTGCCATTGCCATACGGAGAGTATTGCTTCTCTACCGGCGTCGACAACGAGAACATAACTACCACCGTTCTGTAAAAGCATATAAATATATTGATTTTGTAATTTGACTTCTCTCAACTACGGGAAGAAAAGTTTCCACCATATTCCCCAAATGTTTAAAATTTCAAGAAATTTTAAATAGATTTGTCAAGTAAATCTAGCGGATTTTAGGAATCGACAGTAATTAAACTTAAAAAAATTTCAAATTCTTTAGAAAAATTTTACATATAAAAAAGTGATAAATGTGGAATACATAATTTACCAATTGGGAAAAAGCGAGAGCAGAAACGCCCATTTGGAATTCTGTCATTCCAAAAACATAGAGGGTAAGAAGAGTTTCGGTTGACCAAATCCGAACATGAGGTTGTGCTTTTCTATGCCTTCCGGCCCTTTGACCGGAAGCTACTAATTCTCTGCTGGGATGCACCTGGAAAATTAAGAAAGTTTCAGTTTTTGAGTAGATATTGAAACCATTTATTGAAAAAAAAAAAAAACATTTTTTGCATCATGAGAATGTAGATTTTGATTTATTTTGAGCACCTCCATGCAGGTGATATCCTCAGTGTGTCCAACGTAATGTCGTTGAGCATTTTCCTCCCTATCAAAGAGAACAGCAACGGCAGCAACGTAATATAGAAGTTCTCCACTTGGCAGTACCCAAAGATTTCTGCGGGTATCGGTTCCCCGATACCCGTAAACCCATTCTAATTGTAATTTTTTATCTGGCGGTGAATTATCGACAGGTGCAAGATGTGCGGGAGGATAAAAAGATCTTCTTAAACCTCTAATTGTCACCCTTGCTGGTTCTTCGCGTAGTACTTCTACTACACTATAGTCTGTAACAAAACATGAGAAAGAAATTTGTTATTGAAAAATTAGATCTTGTGGTTACTCTGTATTATTGTCTTACCATTGACTCGTACTACTTCAGATTCAGGAGCGTACAAAGCACGAGGTCTACTCTTACTTCGAGCCCTCCTTTGTCGTCCAATATCCTCAACAACGGCAGGTGGTCCACGCGACCTGGACCTCCTCGCCGGGGAACCTAGAACCGTACCCATTCCAGTCCCCATTCCAGTCCCCAAATAAAATGTGTCTACGTCGGCGAATTCGTTTCTTAATTGCGAGAAACTGCGCACCTGCATCAAGGACAAAATAGCGATTAATGTCGATCGAAAGATGGCCCTTAGAAATATGATATACTTATATTACAGGATAGCTTGTAGGGTGCGACGTGGGCGTGTGATTTTCAAAGACTCGGGAAAATTGCTTGATTTGAAATTCATATGCGGTCGTGACCTGAAAGACGGATCTCTGACCTTTTTCTTGAGGGCGCCCTAGTTGCGCATACCTGCGGGTGCATATTTGTATAATCGTCTTGTTTTAATAGCAAAGGGAGAAAAGGGACCTTCTCAAAACGAGGCCGAGGATGAAATTTCCATGAGGGTAGAAGAAATCGCAGCGTGTAAAAGATAAAACAAACACGGCGAGAAGGGAAATCAGATCGCAGCCAGAGTCGAATCCATCATAGTCGGAAGTGGACAGTGGCCTCGGTTGTAGAATGTTTTTTTGATTTGAATCATAATTGCTAAGTTGAAGAGACAAACAGGGATTTAATTAGGGGATTTAATAACTTTGATTAGAATCAATATATTTACTTTTCATTAATCTCTCTTTTAATCACAGACTTGAGGAGGAAGTACATTTAATTTTTAATATAATACATTTTCATCTTCCAGATTAATTAAAATAGTTGTAATCAGTTTAATTTAAGGCGCACAATAAACCCTCTTTAAATTATTTAGAAAATAATTCATAGGAAAAATTGTATTCAATGTACAAAAAATGTTTCTTAGTAGTTTATTGTCCTGGATAATTAAACTGACAACATGAACCGATTGTAATCTAGACATACCAGACTGAGACGTGTAAATATGTGCATAATGAAAGGGGAAAGTCACGCGTGTTCTGCCGGTGATCCGAAAAGACCGATCAATATTTTTGAGACTCGAGATTTCAAATACCATACGTTTTATCAGTTATTTATGCAAATGAAAGACGCGCGCGCGGCATCGTCCTTATAAAATCTGTTTGAATAATGCTTGTCCATAAATATGCATGGGCAACTAAAGGGTAAGGGAAGGGATGGCAGAAATCGTGTTCTTAGGAACGAAACGAAGCGTGACGATCGGGGTCGACTTCATTCGAAACGACAGAATAAGGTCGTACCCGCTCGAACAAATTCTAAGACCCCTCAAATCGAGTATCTTATTCACTCAGGAATTGATGCCATCGACAATATCCTACCTGGGAAATCATTTCAACAAATTCAATTATAAAGATAAATTTACATTTCTGAAAACTAGAAATTTTATTCTGAGATGAAAATTTGGAAAATATTATTCGGAATATTTTTTTAAACATTAATATTATAGTGAAAAAAGAATTTATTATTTAAAATTATTGCTTCGTTTTTGTTAGAAAGTTCGGCAATCGCAATACAGACGCATTTTAAGGGGGGAAATCACATTAGACGGTTTAAAGATCTGCTATGAGAGACAGCTTATATCTTCATGAGAATTTTTTTGTACCTAGATCTCATTTACCACCCTATTTTAAATAGGGGAAATGAATTGTACAATTAATTAAGTGGATTTGGAACGAACCTCTTGTCCTGAGACAGTAAACATCCTCTTGGCCCCGTTCATTTTGAGCACTTGGCCCAGATCCTCAAGCACTTCCTCGAATGGTTGGGACGTTCGAAGATTCAAGAGCACTCGACACTGTAATAACATCCCATGCGAATTTAAATTAGGTTCTGTCAAAAAATCTGGGGTTATTAAAACATTTTATTGATTTAGAAGTACATACGTGAACTTATTACTGAAAATCGAATGCGGAACTGAGAAAGTAAGTCTTACTTGAACCGTGTGATCGAGGTTGTTGACAATGCGAATGACGCGACCGGAAGAGGGTTTTCCACCCCCGGGAGGGGGTGCTTCGTCGGTGATAGACGCTTTCCTGCTAAGACTTGCCACCGCTGGGGTACTCCTACTTTGCCACACTCCAACTCCCGCACCCCCACCCAATCCGGCAGCGGCACCTCCGCCTCTGCTTGCACCACCACCTGGAGTAGCATACCACGTATTGCTCTTTTTGCCGTAGCTTGCCGGCTGCAAATTAGATCACATGTCTTTATTAAAGTCAATGTTAAACTAATTAATCTAACTTTAATTTTTCGCAAAAAAAATTAGGGTGGATCGTCAGTAATATTTCTTCAACCAACATTTAAGCATCATCAATAGTAATGTATTTTGTCCTAAAGTCTCTTAAATGATAATTAAACAAGAAGATAGATAGAATAAATGTTGATAAAAAAAAAGGTGTTATTCAATCCATTTTCTGCTAAATTGAGAATGAGAGAGTCCAACTTTGAAGTAATTTTTTTTCGAGTGTGTAAAACACGTACGGTTGACGAATTGACAGTAAAGGGCGCGATACAACATTTAAACACCCTGTACTGCTATTTGAGAAGCACGCCGCAGTAGTAACAGAAGTTTTGACCAGACTGTTATATACCGCGCACGAATTCCCTCCAGTAGAAACAACCCGCTCTGCCAGACGTGATAATCTTCAGTAGTGGCGGTTTTCACCAGTCAGACACGTTCTTTTTTCTCTGCTTTTTTCCCTTACCATAGAATCATCATAAAATATTATCATATAAGTATTGGATACAATCTTACTCATTCTCATTTATTGAAATGAAATGCACTTTCCGCATCAAAACTAAAATCAAGGACAATTCCTGCATGGTAGACATCCCAAGTAGTCAATCTTCATAATATATAATATAATTAATAATAAATAGTTAATGAAGCAATTAACAGAAAGTGGATTGAAAATGATATTTTTTTAATTAATTGGGGGAATACCTGCATCATTTCGGCCGGCAAGGATATAACCTCGAATGAGTCGCTCATCAACACGACGAAGCTATCGCAAATATTTGGAATAAAATCGTCCTCAGAATCGCTGAAGTCCTCGGCGATGCGATCGGCGATACGATCGACGAGGCTCGGCCCTGAGTCCGAACGGTACGAGGAACTCGGTGACTCAATGGTGAACGGGTCAACGAGACCAAAACGCTACTGGAAACCCCTAAGTTCAAGGCAATTTTTTCATACTTCCGGTTTTGTTTCTTTTCAATCAGCGATTGTTAGTAAATAAAATGGACATTGAAATTGAAATATCAATTCATTTGATATATCCAATCCAGACTAATCTTTCAATCTGAAGTAGTAGGAAGTTACTAATAAATAGTGTTGATTCGATTACTTGTATTTTTAATTAGTAATTTTTAATTAACTGATAGTAACATTAGTAACTTGTTACTAATTCAGATGAATTTGCTCTTTTTGAATTTGTTGAGCAATTTTTCTTAAGAAATTTCTTGAATATTTTTTTAGGTTTCAGTGGACTGACATTTAAATTTCGAGAAACATTTGCAATGCAGAGTACTAGCATTTTTAAGAATTATCATACCACGCGATCGGAAACACATTTTACCAAGATCTCGTGTTTTTAACGTGTAATCGTGCATCGCAAAAATATTCCAGTCTATACTTATTACGTGCTAGGACAATTTACTAAGTGTGTCAATTTTGATACAAAAACTTGAGAGAAAAAAAAATCTTATGTGTTCATAATTTATTTTTTCAAATTTTCTAGTCATAGAACTAATCATATATAGTTTTCTTGAGGGTAATTCATCATTTTCTGATTATTTTTTTAACTTTCTTCACTCGATTTACTTCACCTTTAAAAAAAAATACTCTGAGGCAAAAAACTGAAATAGAATTTTTGCCTTAATTTTCACATTATCAATGATTTTGAGGAGATCGTCAGCTTTGACGCTTTAGAAATAATGGGTGGAAATCTCGAATGACGTCATCACATGCAGTTAACCCATTTTGCGTTCAAAGCTTCGAAATCCATATATTTACAACTCTCTTATTGTTGCCATCAATTTCTCATCCAATTTTTGTTTTGGCTCAGACAATTTTAATTTCCATGATCAAAAAAATTTTTTAAAAGTAGACAAGATCAAAAATCTAAAAAATTATTAGAACACCTTTAAGAACTATATACTTCAACTATAGCTATCCAAGAAATCTATTATAATTAGTTCATTATTTGTCAGTGTCTTTGAAAAATTGTTATTGAATTATATTTTTATTAATTAATTGTTAGTCACCATTTTATAAAACTTCAGTAAAGAAATTCTTTTCAAATTAAATAAACAGAAAATAAATTAAATGTTTAAAAATTAAAAAAGGGAAAGATCTTAATTCCGGGGACTCACCAACAGATAATTTATTTTAGTTTATAACCGCGCACTCGCGTACGCATTAAAATACTCGATCACATAATTTAGCCGAGATAACTTCCCCGCGATGATGTTCGAGGGAAAGTCGAATCCGCCGTATAAAAAAATGGTAAAAATTCGGTGATAGATTATCCCAGAAAGGGAAAAAATTATTGGATGCTGTTTGTAGGAGCCAAACACCAAGTATTGTGCACGCGATGGCTCTCAATCGACTACTGGGGGAGCGCAACCAACTCCTTCGGATCCTTAGGACCTGTGCTAAGACCTAGTAAATCCCCACCAACCCCCTTGCAGTGGGCTCAAGGCCAGCCGCAGCTCCAGGGCTGGTATTGGGGAAACCTGTCCGATACTGCATGCTAATCAAGACAATGCACCTTTCCTCAATCTGAGCTCGATCCCATCATTCGAATTGATGAAAAAAGAAAACGAATGATGAAAATTTTCGGAGACAAATACTCACTCTCTCAATTTTAACAGTGCGGTCACTTGTTAGAGAAGTCAGGAAAAAAATTTTTTCAGGGAAATGTTAGGGAAAATATAAATTGATATATAAATAATGATAAAGTAGGATCACTTGTCGCGTACCTTTGTCTTACAATTTTTTTGTCGGTCTGACGTTTTATTAGTAATTAAGTCAGTTTGATACTTATTTTCTATTTTTTTTGGTCATATTACATATATAGCTTTTATAGTTTATTTAACAGAGTTTAGATCCCCAAAGATTTCTAAATTTTAAATGATTTTTAAGTTCGTAGTGAAATTTTAAAAGATTTTAAAATACTTGCAGGAATGTTAGAACAGTTTAACGATTTTTTAAACAACGTTAAAGGATTTCAAATTTTTGCATCTTTAATTTTAAAAGAATTGAAAAGATATTTTTTAATTTTAAAAGAGTTTGCAAAATAGAGTTTTTCTTGTAAATAGCGCGAATACGACTGCGAAATTAGAAAGCTTCTCCTCCCCTTTAATTGATTAAAAAAATTATGAATAAAAATTGATCTTTTTTCTGAAACGAAAAACAAGTTTGTTAAGGAGAAACTATGTGGCAGGGACTTTGTAACTAACTAAAAGGAATATATTAAAAACCACCTGAGACTTTTTCCCTCTACTTTAATTCTCAATGTAAGTTTTGCCATTTCTTCAAGGTCGTAAAAAATTAAACTGAATTCTTATTTGACTTTTGCTTCAATTATTTTCGTTTAGCATATACTGGCCACGGATGGTTAAAAAATTTCATATCTGATGGCTCTTCAGCTCTTAAAGTCAACTTTTTATTGACTCACTAAATTTTCATATTCGATCTTCAATGTGACTATGTTTTGAGATACTTCATATGCGGAGGTGCCATGACGGATTAAAGGAGTTCAATTTAATCGAACGATCCATTTTAAAAAGGCCATATATATATGATAGTTGACTTTAGAGTGGACAAAAGATTGATTAATAGGAAAGTCAGGAACTTTAAATATTTAAGAGGCCAGGAATATTTATAAGAAAACGTGATCTATATACATGTATCTACTTGACCATTAGACCTTTACTTTTTAATATCTATCTAGCTTTTTTTGCCAATAACTGAAATTGAACTTCAAGGTTTAAGGACAGAGAAAAAAATATATTTTTTTTAAATCGTTCATTTGTTGATCGACAACCGGTAATGGGAATCAGTTAAATACCGGTGTTTTCAAACTGGAAACGAGCTTTAGAGCTTAAAATGGAAGTGCTAAAAAGGGGCTGAGGCCTCCTTAAAAAATTTGATGGCTCATATTGGCTTCGCCCAGGTTTCGGTCAATTAGCCTAATGGCACCCTTTCCACTTTGAAATCAGGGTTGCTCGAATAAACCAAGAATTCGCGCGGCCTAATGGACCTATATGGTCAATATCGACTTATGTTTTCACCACACGCATGGAATCCGAAGGCTATCTACTGAATGTTAGGAATTTTATGATCTAAATGGATTCTTAACCACCTTTCTTTTACCTCCCTTATTACCCTTTTCATCTCTTATTTTCCATTTCTCGAATATTGCTCATACTCAACTCTTACGCAATTAATTACAATTTAGTTCAGTAATGATTGAATTAAAAAAATTCAAATTGATTGTTTTGTCTTTTTATCACAGGTCTTTTTTAAGTTCAACTTTTATTACGAGTGACGGTTTTTACGATCAGCAGAGTCATAAAATATGTTGTATAGTGTCATAATTGATAGTTAATATTTCCTGAAATGGTTATTGAAACACTAATTAAATATAGGTAAATTCAAATAAACGAAAATTGTTAGGGAAATAGAAAAATTGGATCTTGCGGCTACCCTGAAAAATCATGTGTTTATTAAAAATTTGTTTTTACCAGACGATAATCATGTAGATTTATAATCATGAAAAATCTGGGATATATTATGTTTACATGTAAATACTGAACATATATATCTAATTGTGGGTTATCTGGGAGTTACTTCACGTGATGTAGATGGAATGCGATAAATATATTTCATCAAAATAAAAAATTAAACCTCTCACTAAAATTTTCTACCACTTTTCAACCGTGAAGATTTGTTTACTTAAAATATTAACTAGAAAATTGGAGAGAGTATTTAATATATGTTTGAGTTTATAAGTCTATTGTGTTCTCTATTGAATACTCCATTCACAATTCGAGCTGGGAGAGGGGAGGACTTTCGATAAGGACTCGCATAAAGCCAAAAGCCTTTGTAGGATAAAGAAGGTTAAACAGTTAACCTGTAGTTATCGTATCGTACAGACGTAAGCGTACGATAGTACTAGCATGAATTAAACTCAGGGCCAAGGTTAAACACTCCACAGCTTATTCACTTCAACCCTTCCAATTTCCAGTCTCATCGTCCTTAAACCCATGTATGGAGGTCATTAGTATTTCAAAATTTCAGTTCTTGTTTGTTGCACTCCTTTTTCTAAAATCAGAGTGGCATGAATTTGTCAGGCGGATTTTTGAAGATATTTTGAAATTGTTTTCAAACTTTTCAAATTTGTTGTATTTTTTCATATTTCAAGATATTTAGATTGATTTTAAAGGATTTAAAGATATTTTAAGTGATTTCAGAATATTTTTAACAATTTCAAGACCTGAACATAATTTATTTTGTAATTTATTTATTTTTATAAAATGTATTTAAATCTTTTGAACACTTTCAAAATCGTTTAAAGTATATTCAAATCTATTGAAATTCCCTAAGATTTCATAAAATTAAATAAAATCCTTTAAAATCTTTGCAAATGAGTTAAAATCACTCAACTTATTTTGAAACTCATTAGAGACATTTTAATTTTCTTAAAACCGTTAAAAATATTTCGAAATTTATTGAAATACGTTAAAATCACTTGAGAATTCTTGAAATTCATTAATCTTTGGAAAATCCTGTTGATTTTAAAATTATAAAATGTTCACTCATCTAAAATATTTTTAAATTAAAATTAAAATTATCAATTAAAATTATGACTTTAAATTATTCGGTCTTGAAAAATGAAATATCTACTTTTTAGAGAGAAGGAATACTAATTATCACAACAAATTAAAATTGTTAATTAAAGCAAATTGTGTATACCTTCACGTTTTTTCTTTGTTATTTTTTCAGAGCATGCTACAACAATCGGAAACGCGTGATTCGCATGGCATGTCCTACGAGAGAAGGCTTCCTGTACTTCCTCGAGGCAACCTCCTTTTTCCGACTTTTATCACGAGAAGCGATAACAAGAACTTGTGATAATATAGCACTCGGTGGGGCACGCGTGAGGAATTGCAGCTTGATATGTCTTTAATAGTTCTACAAAAAAGCATGCCACTTGGCACAATGCATTATAGAGCACAATTTGGGTCATTGGAAATAATAATAATTATGCCCTGAACCGACAATTCGCGGTCCACTCGATGCAAATGAATTAGGTTATCGACACAGGAAATTTTACATGCGTGAAGGTATTCGTTAAGTACTTCAATAGTAATTTACGAAACTGCTATAAGTGAGCGGATTAAAAGCGATGAGCGTGCTAGATTCGCATTAAATTTATATGGAAAGGTGGACTTTAAATGCACACCTTTAGGAAAATATGGCCAACGTTTAAATAGTTTTTTTTACGTAAATTATATGCGTTATTATACATATGAAAACACAATGAGAAGCATATAGATGGGTCAACTGAATTGATAAAAGTTACTTTTTTTTCTATTTACATTTGAACACAACTAAAAAGAATTTACTCAACGTGAAACAAAAGTCTATTATTTCATTTAAATTTCGCCAACTGAAACATTTAAAATAATAAATCAAACCTAAAGTTTCTGCAATTCGGAAAGGTTCTCTTATTTACTACAATTATATGCATAATAATGAGAATGTTAGTAGATGGAATACATAATGAAATAAATTTATTCCAGAGAGCTGTCTGAATCCGAATTTTAATGAGGAGGCCATTCAGTACTTGCAAATTCGAAAACGTAGATCAATCTTGTTTTATATCTCATTATGCCACGACGCGTGTCAGTTATTAGGTTAAATTTCTCGCCTAAAGAGTGACTAAAATGAGGCTGGAGGCCGAATAGACATCAAAAGTGACTAGTTGATAATAAATATCGCATAATTTCAGCCTAGTAGGAAAATTTTACGTGCAGCTTTTAATCAACGTCGTGGAATCTGTTCAAGGTTACTGGCCAGTTTATTGCCGCTTCGCGTTACGTTCAACCCGAAAGAAGATGGGGATCACAGAATTGTGGTATATAATGTCGAAGAGGTCACCGGATATTACATATATATATATAGTATATGCACTTTTTCCATTACTTAATTTTTTTGATGCATTGCTTATAAATTAAATACTTATTTTCTCATGCGTGAGGCCAATTGAAGGAGAAGTCAGGGATGTCAGGAAAATGTCATGAAAGATTCTTAAAAAATTGGATCTTGTGTCCAGCCCATTAGAAAAACTATTTCATCTAACTCCCTATCTAATATAAACAGATGTAGAAAAAAAGTTGGATATAATTTACTGTCGACTGATCAGTAAATAAGAAAATAATATGCGTGTACATAAATTAATGTTCACACCCTAACAAAGAAGCAATTTGACAAGAGTGAAATATGTGTGAATATAAGGGAGCTTTTTTTATGGTGCAAATTTCTACGTATCGCATAGCTATGCATCATTCTGCACGTACCAAGGCCAAGGTTATTGCTCGTCACGCGCTTTACGACGGTACTGGTTTACTATGCGTCGCGTGTAAGAAGTACTACCTGCTGGGGGTTACTGTGGGTGCTCAACCCTTGGCCTTTGAAGCATCTCACTCAGAGTACAATAATCTCCTTCATAGCATCCCTTCTTCTCATAAAATCTCTCAATGTTTAGAATTTACAAAAATTTTACTCATTCAGAGTTTAAGTCCAATAGACACATAATATATGTAAAATTTTTAAATGAAGAAACATTTGCAAAACTCTTAAGGGCTGAAGTTTTGCCCACAAAGTTCAATTTCTCCATTTTCTTCAACGAATGTAAGGAATACATATTTTTTCGCTCTAGAGGGAGAAAATATCTAATTATAATATTTGACAATTTGACTTTAGACCTTGGAAACAAGATCGTTAAAATTCTGTTCCAATCGCAAAATTTTTAAGGCAATTTTGAAATTGCAAACAAAAGGTGCTATGAAGCTTCGTTATCAATTGTAACAGTTATATATATACATAACATATTGGATTTCATTTGATTTCAGCCTTCCGAATACAAAGCTGCATGCATTGGTCCGTTGACTTTGTATGTGAATGCAAATAATCATCGATCTTCATAGCAAGGTGCATGGGCAACATGTTTTATACATCCTTAACATATGAGTCCGGTTGCAGCATCGTGGCCCGCAGGAGTTAGGTAGGGGATGAGAGGCTCGCTCTTCAATCAGAAAATATTGGTAAATATTTATTCAATATTCACAAGTATATTAAAAGTGATATATTACAAGTGCAATATTTCTGAAAATATTTTATAAGCAAGGCTCATGTACAATATGAAAAATATTAAGCTTAAAAAGAGGATATACTTGTGGTTAAATATTTTTCTCATTTGTGTCTTATCATTTTCAGAGTTGAGTGCACTCGCATTTCCAACTCCAATTAATTACCATAATGAAGGTAGAGGATCGTGATCGCGTTTTTATGAAAAAATCCGAGTCGGTCAATGTAAATGTGTGGAAAGAAAAAAGTTGTATGAGGTAAAGCATTTTTAAATCACTTTCCTTAACACGCACGTGTTTTCGTATCACATATGTTATATGGCTTATATAGAACGTATCTCAGCATCGTTAAATGAACTTAGTATAATTACACGCTGGTGCGTGACAAGTAAGAAAGTAAGTCGCAAGACGTATTACCATGTTACTAATACTAAGTACTAAGGGTTAACGAGGTGGTTGCTCTACTTATGGTACAAGCAGCCAGGAAATGAGGACATTAAATTGAGATGACTTTAATAATACTTGATCAACTACAACAAAACTTTCTATCCGAAATACATATATTTCCTATTTTTTCTTCAACAACGATTTAATTGATATAAAAGTTAATTGATCTAAAAGATACTAGAGTAAAATATAACGAAATCTTAAATGGATTATTCTCGCAAATTACATTTTTATCAGAATTTTTTTCATTAAGATTACAAATTTTCGATCTTTATAAATTTACATAAATAATGTCGTATATGTTAAAAAAATACTATAAGCTAACTTATCAGGCATTTGAAGTAAATTACTTTGTATTCAGGAAATCAGTCTTGTTTTTCTTTTCTCTTAACATCTATACAGGGGGGTCTGTTTATGCAAATATGAAATATCTAATATCATGCGATATGCAAATTATTATTTATTCGCGAAAACTCCATTTAGGGCTCCAATTTACTTTAATATTTGTTACTCGCGATTAAAATGCATCAGAGGGTGGTTAATTATTCATTCCATATAAAAGTAAAAAATTCTCTTTTTTCTTTCACACTCTCTATTTACATTATGGTTCGAAAATTTATATATTTTATAAAATACAAAAGCGTTAACCAAATGTTGATCTATAGTAAAATTGGCAGGGGGTGTATTTTATAGAGTTTTTGATGCTGAAAATAAATCCGGCCATTTTTTCCTTTATGAATTTATTCTCTATAAGGTAATCTAGTGAAACTGTGTAATCTAGAGAAACGAGAGGAAATTGATGAGGAAAAAAGAGTCAGCTAAAGCTAAAAGTGCACGAGATTTGTACTGGTATATATGAGCGAACTATAATTAGCTATAATATCGATAATATCACCAAGAAAATCATCGAGGTAATTATGCCAATTTAACTCGATTACGAGTGAGCATGCACTTCCGGACTTTGAAAACGATTTTTCCAATCCTGTTATTTTTTCCCTGTTTTCAAGCCCATGTTCAATTTTTTTTACTGCCTCAATCTCTAAATTAATATAAGCAAGATTTTCGTTTAAGATGTGCAAATAGAATGTAGGCAGGAAATCAATAAATGGAGACATCAATGCCGGAACTTCGCTTCTTGTCGGTAGTAAAAAAAGAATACAAATGCACTAGAACTGTATTATTTCTGCTGCGCATATTGAAAAATATTTCTGATTTTGAATAGTCATAAAACCTGAAAGTGGACGTTTTATATTATGCACTTTGATAGTTTTTTAGGAACATTAAAAGATAATGTAAATTTTATCCATATAAGGGTTGTTAGATTTCAACCTTCACTTACAGTCATTACAATTTATAGCTTGAATCACATTTATATTGTGGCATAGAACAACTCTACGATCAAAATTTCCGCTTCTCTGCTGCGGCGCGCGTCGTAAAACGATATACAGGGTGCTGGCTTTATTATCCTACCAAGGTTTGATTAAACTTTGCGTATGCTAATTAGTCCTAACGTGTTACAACTATTTCCCTTAAACTAAGTAAAATAATTTTTACTAAGGCCAAATTCATTTCAAATATTATGTAGGCTGGACACGTTCAAGTCATAATCGTCTGCTTAAATTCAGATATGTGGTAATATTCTGGTAATATTATAAATTTTTAAAATATATATCCAAATATTTTAAATTGTACATTTCCAAAAATTTCAAATTCCCGAAAAGTTCAAAATTCCTCGAAAATGAAATTGTGTGATTGCGAAATTAGCGATTGCGTCTGGTCGTGTAAAGGAGGGAAAATCGAAAGCAAGATGCACACTAGGGAGTCGTACTGTTCGCTGCATAGTCGGACTTATCGATCCTCGCGCCGCTGACCGGCGGTCAATGAGATACGGCCTTTCCCTCACCCTCTTGGCAACCTCTTAAACGGAAGTCATGCCTGACCCCTTACACCGCACGTGATTCATACACGTCATTGTACAATGTACATTGTACAGTGTGAACCTACCGAGAGTACCGAATACTTTCATTAGTAGACGGTGCGGACTATCTGAATTGGGGGATTAAAGAATTAAGGAGAGTCAGTATATACTAAGGTTGTCCAAGGCCAGAGAGAGAGACCTGTATTTTGTTCTTCTAGGGAAAAGAAAATGGGTCTACATCCCTTGTACCTTAGAGGGCACGCACCCTGTTTAAATCTTCATCATGTAAATTTGCAAGCAAGAAATACATCATTTTTCAATTTTAAAAAGGCACTGAATATTCCTTTGAAAATCAGGAAAATATCAGGGAAAATATAAATCGATATATAAATAAGAATAAAGTAGGATCACTTGTCGCGTAACTTTGTCCTGCAGTTTTTTTTCAGTGTAACGGATGAAAAAAATTAGATATTGATAGAATCCTTGATCGAGTGATAAAACAAATTAATGAAATCAGCGACATCAGTAGACCGCGTTGGTGATTCAAACCAATCGTAGAACCGGAAGCAGAAGTGGGGGTGGCGATCTACTTTCAATCACAGCACGAAAGGATGGGAGAAAAAGAAGGGAGGGTTTTGAAAAGAGGGGAAATTTATATTGAGGGGTTGATTCTGCTAGAGCGCAAACTCCTCACCCCTACAACCCTTTTTCTACCCCTATAAAACCCTCCTTCTCCCTTCCACATTTGTTAAATCCCTTCCCTTTGTTTCATAAAGGTGGGGGTCAATAAGAGTCGATTTCACCCCTCTTGTCACGCAGGTGCCGACCCCTTCTTGGCCACGTGCTTCGTGTAAACATCAGGTTTTGTGATCTCTATGGGTCATTCAATGACTCCCGTTTGAACAGGTGAAGTCAAATGATTTATTCATCACATCTAAGTGGAATCCTTTGATTCACGAGAACCATGAAAAGATAGTGAGAAGATTCTTCTACGTCGATTCTAAAGTATTTTCTCATTGTTTGATTCAGAAAATGGATTTTTCTTTTAATAAATTCATTAAAATTATTTTTAGTAGGTTCAAACATAAATAGTAAATGAGTTTGGAGTTTCTCGGGAGACTTTGAAAGGAGATTTTTTTTCATTTGGTAGCAATTTATCAGCGATGTTACTTAGTAAAGTGCAAAAATAATAGGTTCGAGAAATATTGACTTCAAGGGTCGCACCTTAAAACCTAGATATTGAAAACGGGTGTGTCTCTTAGAAAACTACCGCATCGTTAATGTGATGCGGTAGTCATTGATTAGCCCTTGATTAACTGCTTTTAAAAGAAATGATATAATTTAAAGTAATATTTCAACGTCAAAAAAAAACCAATATTTTAGCTTCTTACGAAAAGCTTTCATTTCATAATTTCCTTTCGGCTCTTAAATTCATCTTTTTATTTTCTTTTGAAGAAGAAAATTATGTTAAAATAAAAGTGTGCACCGTCAAATTATTTATTACCCCTGTATTTTATTTAAATGTACGGAAGTTAAACCAGGGAACATAAAAGTGGTAATTGTAGGTAATAATAAGGTTTACTTTGTGGGTAATTTGTAGATAATAAAATCCCTATGTTTAAATTTACAATTTAATGAAAGGAAACGGTGTTAGAACTTTCTTTTTTAAGATTTGCTGTATTAAAAAAGTATCTTTCGAAATAATGTATTGAAATTTAAATACATAATTAACAATTATAATCTCTTATTTCTGTCATTGATGATAAGTCTGAAACGCGATATGGATATTGTATCCGCATATATACATTCTTTCCACGGTCATTACTCTCATTATATCTTAAATTTATTTTCACCCTGACCTCCTTGTTTTCGCCTTCCTCGACACCTTCTCGTGACCCTTCTTGAGGGCGAAGACCTACCCACGAAATGTGCTACTTATTTTGCCGAATATTAAACATGCAGCTAAAGCTGTTCTTATCTCGAAAGTCATCAAAACGACTTATTATTAGTCTACATTTCCGGAGGGTGAAGTCGAGCGATTTAGATATCAAAAATCACTGCATAATTAAATTTAAGATTATTTTTTAATATAAGTAGTCCAGAGTGTCTACGCCACAGAAAAATGGGGAAATCATCGGGAATTTAAAAATTCCCGGCTTCCAAAAGTTGTCCGAAGCTGTCCTGTATTTCTTTTTTCAGTGCAGAAGTTTTTATTTATATTTACATGATTACTCAGTTATTCGAACCATCTCTCAGAAACTTTCAAAGTAAATAAGGTTACACGAGATGTTAGCTTTTACTACGAGTAAAAAATGTGAAATAATTTAAAAAAAGCTCTGCAATAATTGCCATCATTTAGGATCAAAAGTGGCCTTCTCTCTTTCAACCAACAAGGTTACGTTCCTCATCGACTAAGATCGTCGAGACTCTCATTTTTGTTGCGTGTGGCCTGCTTATAACTTTGATCTGGGCCAGATACACGCAAACACAATTCAGTTACAGTATTAGACGCAAGTTTTTTTTATAAATCGCCCCCTATCGTGTCCAGCGCCGGACACCTGGTCGTTACCTAGACACCACCAATGTTGGAAGGGCTTCTTAGATGCTTCTAAGCGCTCTTAAACCTTAGGCCTTCGACCTGCACGCGTATCGAGCGTAGAAGGATTTTATGGAAGCTAAGCCTCTGGTTTCTTCTGCCATGCACAATCAACGCGTTGGGAATCCGCAGACGAAATATTATCGGTCTCGCTCGATAAGCTCGTTCCACTTATACTTTTCTTTCCGACTCAAACGAATACGGGGTTAACATTCAGCGGATCATGTTGCAAATTTGTGCACATTTTGTTATAAAAAATCATTCTCAAGATCATAAAGAGTATATATTTTACATGCTCCTTATTATCATATCTTATTATCATAATACTAATTATTAGTAATCATCAATCCTTGGTAATCGTGAGCCAAGATCTATTGCGTGCAAAAACGCAGATGGCGCATATAATAAATTTGAATTTATAATTTACTCATTTTTCATGACTGCAGGTCTCCTGAGTTATTACCCTGAATTGCCTTGTTTTTTAGATGATGAGTAACTCCAAGCTGGCGATTAAAAAAAACGAAATCAGTAAGAGGCAATTTCTTGATTGACCCTTTCTGGCCTAATAATGCTAGACCATAATTGATATAAAAATTTACTGAAGGACGTAGCTTCTAATCTTGAATTTTAGATCCACCCTAAATTTTAATTCTTGGGAAACAATTCTGGACACTTACCTTGAAAGTTTTGTAGCTAGATACGACATACGAGGCTCCGTCCTCCAATTCATCAAGGTTGAGTTTCCGGTCCCCATCCATCGAGAAGATGTGGCGAGCTCCCCTCGGGAGGTCCAGGCGTAAGGATAACCTGTCCAGCAAAGCCTCCAACGAGCCGATGTCTCGTCCGGGTTTGAATCTAAAATAATAATGAGATTAGATATAGATTATTATTGCATATAAAATAATCTTCGAATTCATCTATTCTTTTCCTTATCGTGTTCTCTTGTCTCGGTTTTTTCTGTTTTTTGGAAATCGAATATAAAAATGTGATATATTTTAGAAGAAGTAAAATGCGCACAAGTGATATTGCTAGTCTAGATAATAATTAAAAATAAAGATTATTTTTTTATCTCAATATTACCATAAGTAGAAATAAATTAATAACTTTAAGAGAGTCCACAGAAAGCAATGTAGGAAAGTCCAAGGAGTTTGCTATTACAGTTTATCGCGATACGACTCTATCGATTTTGTTTCTTTTTTATCGTTATACAAGATTGCAGTGGTCATTTTTCTTATAAAGTCTTGATTTTCAAATACGTTTTCTTCAAACTCGTATAAGCCGTGATTACGACAACATTAAATTTATAACTGTAGAAGTCTATCATTAAATTTACATTGATTTCAGATACCTGGTGAAGTTACCATTAATCTCTTATGTTAACCTGACGGCGCCTCTAAAGTAAACACGAGGCGTGAATTCAGAGTTCCTTCTATAATCCGGTGACTTGGTTTATTGACTATTCGATCGATACAATTTTGACTCATCCGAAAATTTAAAGGCACATTTTAGGAAAATCAATTTTAATATCATTTTTCCTTAGAATATTTCAAATAAATACATTGTCAATTTTTTAAATAAAATTTTCACAAGAATATTGCTACTGGATATGATAAATTATGTTAATTAAAATAAATGGATTGGAATCGGTTGTTCCTATCTTTTAAGTGAATTTCACCTGGCAGGTTGATCATGAATTATACATTAACGTAGACTCTTATATAGAATAGTCATGTAAAATACTGCTTTCCACTTTAAATATAAAATTCTCTGAAAGTAAAATATTCTTTTGAATATCAGCATTGTAAAATAAAAATTTTCTTACAATCTTAATATATTTTTCAGAAATATCGTTTATTATTGTCGAGTATCTCACACTTTTCGATATTGAAATCTTTTCACAACTCAGTAGTATATATTCAAGAAAAGGATAAAGACATCTCATTCCTAATTTGTTGCTGAAATCTGTTAATTATTGTGTTTGGAACATAAAAATGTAAAGCCTCTTGACACAACTCTCACAGCATATTTTACAGGAAAATTACAGAGTGATTTACATATTCCGTCTATTTTAAGTTCACGACCCTGCCTCTTGGCGAGACTTGGAAGGTGATAGAGAGGTTTACATATAAAATTCGGATGACTTTCGTAGAATTTATATTATATATCACCCTGAAAAAAAAATTAAATAGGCATAATAAAGCAATCACCTCAATTATATGGGATCCACAATTGCTAATACAAGGTCAACAATAAATTGATGCTCTAAGATGATTAGCAGATGATAACCCATCTACCCATTAGCATACCAAAAAACCCTATCACCTTTTAAAAAAAAATCTCAAACATCCAAGTTTTGACAACTAACCTGAATTCGACACCGGGAAAATAGGGATCCCCATTTTTATAGAATGTGACACGTCTGGCCCTCCAATATCCAAGGTTATTGTACCTCGCCGGTTGCACCGGCTCGTGTCGGCTCCTCGGCCTGGTCTCCGGCTGCTCCGGAGGCGGCATGCGGGGACTGGAGGGTCTGCTCTGCCTGTTCCAGTACCCGCCCATGCTGCCACCCCCACTCGAGCATGGTTCTTTCACCCCCAACCCCATATCCTGCATTACCATTCCCATTCCCACCCCAGCTGCTCCCCTACGACCGTTGCTCATCGTCGAGGGTGCCACCACCTCCGTACCTGGCATTTCCCTCTCCCTTGCTGATTCCACCTCCTCGTCGTCCTCCTCCTCATCCATCTCCCCTACTCGCACCCCATCCTCATCCTCTTCCTCGTCATCATCATCATCATCATCCTCAACTCCACCAGAGGGTGTTGTATTCGGCATCCTTGTCGAATTTTGCTTCGGAGATTCGTCGCGATGTGGCGCCTCCTGATTGCATTCCTCTTTTACCTCCCCAACACCTACCCCTTGATTTTTATCCGAGATATTATTTGGCGTCCCGGCGCCGCCGTCCTCGAACTGACCAAGCTGAGAACCCGCCCGGGAGGAGTTCTGATTATGGGCTGCTATCATACCTTCAGGAATAATCTATGTTCTTTTGGGATGCTGGGTTCTTTACGAATGAAAGTCTTTATATTGAATCTGATGATGAAATCTGGATGTGGTTGAATTGATGATGTTCTTGGGCTCTTTTGCAGAAGGTTTTTTGAAGACGTTCTTGGATTCCTTCGTGGAATTTGCTGAAGATCCTCTCACAGATTAGCTCTTTTTATTCTTGTAGTTGTAGTTGTTTGGCAAACATTAGTTTTAATTTAGTGGAAACCTGTTTATGCTCGTTAACTGGTATTGTTCGTTAAAACCCTTTAGTACCACTGTTAAATAATTAGCATTGATAACTTGCAACTTGTGGGCCTCTTCTTTCATCAATCCTGGAGACCTCCTCCACACTTAGATGTATTCGTGTAACACTTAGCTGACCCAATAAAAGTTTTCAATTCACTTTTCGTTGACCTTCGTACGCTTACGATGATTATATCCTGAAGGTTAAAGGGATCGGGGTAGTTTGGTATTTAATCTGGTTTTAGGATCTACGTTCTTACTCACTCTCTTTTTCGAATAATTTGTGTATTAGGTGTTGTGTTTTCAAACGAACAATAGTACTTCTAAAAATATTTTTTCCCCTTCTTTCAAGTCTTCAAGTTCTGATATGCACTCCACTAGAATCTTGACTTGACAAATGTCTCATTCAAGAACATTCTTCCACCAACTAGCGACTTGTGAGTTCTGACTTGTCCCGTGGTTACCTGATGATTACGACCCTATACAGGTTCTGACTCTTACAAAAAATGTCTTAATAGACAGAGAAGTGGCTTTATCCATTAGCTGATCAACTTTGAATTGTTCAACTTCTGCCTTATTACGCTAGTTAGGTGATCAGCGCTAACAATTTTGACCTAAAAGATGCTTGTTCTCTGTAATTTCGATTTTAGGATGATTAGTTAAGTTCTTGACCTAGTAGTTCTCTTTTGAATTTGGTTAATCACGTAAGATCTTGAACGAGCATATAAGTAAATTGCATTCGTTCTTTAGGTGATTATTACTGAAGATCCTGATCTGATGGATGGCTGTCTTTAATGAATTGATGCACTTCTTTTGATTGATGTTGGTTTCTTAACTGATCAATAGTTGAAATAACTCTTCAAATTTAAAATCCAAAGTAGAACGCAAAGTTGTAGCACTATCAATTATTGGGTGAATATCAATCCAAGTCCTGCAAAACTGTGAAGCCAACTGTTGCAGGTGAGTTAATAATAACTATTCCAATTATTCCTATTCGTCTTTGTCAAATCTACTTCCCATGAATGGTATCACTGTAAATCCCAAGAACTGTTTTCTTTTTCTTCACCCAGGAGATTCTTGTTCAAGGCTACTTCCTAGTGTCATTCTTAATTTAGTTGATAAACAAACTAAATATTTCGCACTTTCAAGATCTTTGAAGTTAGCAGGATCCAAGGTTGCTCTTTGACACTCTCAGTCACGACAGGCAACCTCGACTTTTACAGCAGGGAAGGACTTCCGGAATCCGTTTGACGAGGAGGCCTTCAGGGGATAAGGCTTACGAATGCAAATGATCCCGTCTCGCCGCGAGTTGCTTACATATTCATGCCGCGCGTCCTTCGACTGTGGCGTCCCGACGTCGAGTGTCGCTCGAACGGGCGTCGGCGTCGGCGTCGGCCTGGTGTCAGTGAACCGCGAGGTTGATGCGAACTTGTTGCACGAAGCGTTGTGGCGACGACGTCGACGCAAACTCAAGGATCAAAGCTCCCGATTCGTTAAAACCCGGTCTACTCCGGATGGGATTGGTGATTGGTGTGCAAGAACAACCCTCTCTTTGTTATTGGACCAACTTCCGGAGTCGGAATGGCCGACGAAAGCACAGCGTCCGAGGGAGAGAGAGTTATACCTGCAGACTAAGGAATCGAAGCTCTTTGGCGAGCAAAGTGCACTGACCCTGGAGACTATATACCATATCTGCGATGTTGCGCTCAGCGGTATCCGAAGCCAGGGTCGACCTCACTTGACCACTATAGGTAATCATAGTAAATGCTCCACGAAGTCAAAGATATGGCTCGACATCTAAGTTAAATAAGTCAGAATTCCTCAGCATTAAAGGAAATTGTCGATTAGCTTGAATCATTTATTTCAATGTGTTGCTGATCAATCCTAATATGTTCAGCAGAAATACAGCTTCAGTGTAGGAATTTAAGGATGTCCCGGAACTTCGTGAGATAATTTTAATAGACACCCTGTCAAAAACAGCATTTGTAAAGATTCTGATCTATACTGAACGTTATCAGTTATATCAGGAAAATCCCTAAGTTCTTTACAAATTTTGATTAAACTAAAGTATTTGATAACCTTGATTAAAAGATCCCTTAAAGGAAAAAACAAGTTCAAGTATAGTTTGAAAATAAAAAATCTTATCTTATCATAAAACACAGAGTCAAAATTGTTACTGAATATTGTTCTCATTTGTTTTCCTTATTTTTTTATTCCATGCCTTGTATGTATAAAGTCCATACAAGGAAAAATGTGTCGAAAAAACAAAAAGTTGTTAGCTGAATTTCTCGTTTCGTTTGTTTTTGTTTTCTTTTTTAGGACGTCAGTTTTATTGTTGATCTTGATGTTCCTCGGTCATTTTTTCCTATAAATTTTCCCTTTTCCTTATTGCGCACGCAATTGCTAGCTTGATAACTGCAAACATTCCTGCTGGTATACGTATATAAACAACTCCATTTTACAAGAATTTCAGTCAAGAATACAAAATACTTTACAAAATGTATCTAAAAATTGTTTTTGTACTGGTTATCTACTGCGCAGTCATTTTTATGGTGTCTATTGACGCGAAAAAACATTGCATCAGAACTGGTAAACCATGCAATTCCACACAAAATAATGGACATAATCCGTGCTGTGACAAAAATGAAAGGTGTAGACCAGCTTTTATCGGTGAACTCTGTTTTTAAAGCAACATGTGAAATTCTCAGTAAGTCTTTTGATTAATTACTTATTTAAATTGGAATTATAATTCATATTGTTAAAAGATTCCTAAATTTGAATGAAATTAGTAAATGTAAAGGAAAGCTGAGTGATTGAACTATTTTTTCTTTAAATATTCATAAAATTGTAATTGCTAATTTATTTTTATACAAGGATGATTATTCATTTTTATAGAAGCTACAGTTCCTTCAGTGCAGGGGACTTTTCAACTAGTGGAAACCTTCAGGATACTTGAAAATTTTATATTTAAATAATAGTAAAATTAAATATAAATGTTAATCTAGAAATAAGTCAATTATAAATAAAGTGTAAGCTAGATCAACGTAGATTAATCGTTGAGTATATTTGTGGGTACAATCCATTTTTAAATGTTTCCTATATTGTTTTAGATAAAAAATTTAGCGTTGTTATTTATTGAAGAATTGACCTCAAAAAAAATTACACGTGTTACATATGTTATCAATAGATTAAACTTACATTAAAAGCTGCCTAATCGCAGTAAATCATTTTTTTTTCTACGTAAACACATTCAGTGTTGACTTTTCTTTACATTTCATCATAGTTTAATGCTCATAAATTTTATTGAAGTAGCTTTGACGTTATATAAACCACAGTATATCTCTAAAAATTTTAGTTAAGAAGTAAAGATGCATTCTAATTTTTTTCTTCTTTTTATCGTTATTCTATGTTTCGTTGCGCTAATTAGCGCCGAAGATGTAGAAGTTTCTTGCAAAATAGGAGGCGACCCATGTAGTACCGAAAAAAATGCAACTATTTGTTGTGAAGGATATCTGTGTTTACCAACTAAAAATGGTTTTATTTGCGACATTTAATGTAATGTCCTCTCTTGAAAGTCCTCAACTTGATTGGTATGTTAGTGTTTTTCGTCTCTTTGAAAATGTGCCTTATATACTTACTGTCTGAAAAAAACATATGTTTAGTCAATACTCATTATTTTTCTCTTTAATTACAGACTTGCAGTTTCATCCTTTATGCCATCGATAATTTTCCATTACAAATGTTCAACATTTTTACCTGAATAAAAAAATCAAATTGTTTCATCAGTCAGTATTATTTTTCATCTTTGAAGATATACTCATTTTCAGCATAAGTGCAATAAAACGATGTCCACCCACAATTAGACACGAACAACTAAACCTAAAAAAGGATTTAATGATACTTTTTTTATATCAGTTGTCTGACATAATTGCACATCGTGCTTTCCTCTTTCGACTTAATTTCGCAAAGTACAAGACAAAATTTACATAAATCTTTTTTAATGAAGAATAGTGTTCGTTTCATAAAATTTTACACGATGGAGAATTTCAAAGATATCATAGGATGAGAAGGGAAATATTACATTATCCACTTGTCTCTCAGCAAGTCATACCATTCACTCTTAGATATGCAAAATAGTTAGATAGCTAGAAGAAGCTTTTCACACTTGACACCATTTGATATTCTTAGGTATGAATCTAGATAAATAATGCTGAATAATCCTATCTTCTTTTCTCTACATATCTAAGCTCATTTCATTGAAGAAAAATGTAGTTCAGAATACCGTTGGTAGATTTAATAGTTATCTTAACGTATATAATAACATATATAAATGCCCACATTAAGCTCGCTAACAACAAGGAGGTCGCGAAGCAACTGGGGTCGATCATCTGTATAATTTATTATGCGGCAGTGATTATCATATTTTCTCCTACTCTAGCGAATTATGAATGATTATAATATTCGTCGGAGCTGTATAGTCGATATAACGTCGAGTCTTGCGTGCAAACCTCCACGTATAAGTCTTTCAGTTCCCTACAAGAAATATTGCAACATCTATGCCGCTAACTTGTGAGATCGCTTTTAATCAACAATTATTTAAGCGCCCTTCTGCCTCATACAAGATCGATGAAGCGAAAAAATATGCACTTCACTTGGTGTCTTAAAATCTGGGTGGTCACTATAAGTGAGTTGACCGGGATTTTATACTTCTGATCACAGTTAAATTCTAGTTTCCAAATGATTTATTATTATTTTTTCATGTGGTTCATGTACAAATATGCTCAGCTATCCCCTTTTTCTTTTTTTGATATTGTTTTGTAATTGCAAAAATCAGTGATGAAATTAGGTCCATTTTATTGAGACAACTTTACGAAATCTTAAATGCTTAATCATACAAAACTTTAAAAATATAAGACTATAAAATTTAATGATTAGATATGCAAATTGGAACTGTATTACATATACTGCATTACTACACGTTGCAAGTCGTTTGCAAGGTGACTAATTTTAGTTTAGGAAACTCTAAAAGGATATAATTAAAATATTCATGAAGTATAGTAGTTTTTTTATGATATATGAATTTCCTTATAATATAAATAAGTTAATGTTAAATTTTTTATGTTACATACGTCAACTGAAACAATTTTCTTTATGCAATTTCTTGTTAAGCGTCAGCAATGAAAAATATTGGTTTTCCCCATTCTCATAAATCAAGCATTAAAATCCGAATCGCATTACCAGACAAGGTATAGCAGACACACATAATTTCCTAATACCACATAAACGAAGAAACATTGATCGTTCGTAGGAAACGAAGCAAAGTTATAGTGTTTAAATTTTACATGGAAGACTATTTTCTTAATCTTTGTTTTCGCGGAATTAGAAAGTTGGATTTAAATGACTTTTCCATTGAATTATTGAAACTTAGTATATCTATCGATATTTACATTGAATATCTTTGATACTTAGATAGTTGATCACCTAATTCAGTATCTAAGATATTTAGGTTGAATATTCGGATATTTATACGGAATATCTTAAATGGCAGTCACATAGTTCACTATCCAAGATATTAAGGTTGAATATCCATTTTTCTCCGTGCTGACTCTGCAACAACATTCGCCGAACACGCAGGAGTGACCATGCCCCAGTAATTTTTCCCTCAAAGCTATACTTCTTTTGCTAGCATGTAGATCTGAAATGCAGCCACATTTTCTTCAGAGGCACCACGAAGCTTAGATCGATTCTTAAGACACCATCTGAAAAGTTACTTTAAGATTTTACTAAGAAATTAAGGTAAAGAACTGGTTTAAATTGTTTTTACAAACTATAGTAAAAGCAGACTCTACTGGAATTTTGAATTTTTTAGACAGCGTTTTTAAGAACTAATATACCTAGAGATATTTTCGCTTCTTTTCTTATCGAAAAATAAAAGACGAGGCCTATTAATATAAAAATTCCATTACACCTGACCCTGGTAAAATGAATTCTCAATTCACGTAATAACTGACATGATAAGAGCCTATTCAACCCTCACAAAATTTAGTAGAATCCGACATGAGGTATCAAAATTGAAAATTATAGTGTATGATAAGATCAGTGACAGAGGTCAGGTATATACTATAAATTGTCAGGATACTTTTACCTTTTTTATCGCCTTTCCAACACTAATTATATCAATTTATAACAGAAAGTACACAAGGTTTTATAGATATAAGTTCAACCAAAAAGAGAAACGTTCAAAAATTAGAGTGAAATTCTTTTTCTTAAATTGCAGTCTCTTTCGAATAATTTATTCTTCTCACGAAAGCGACCAACTTAACTTATAAAATTTCTTATATCCAGATCCTTAATACTTTTAATTTATTATTGTGCAAGAAATGTATAAAGACTCTAAACATGAACCACTCTAAATTTCTAAATAAATGACGATGCAGGCCCTATTGCATCGTTATCGCCTCCGTCTATTGTTACCTGACGTCAAGTCGTTGTCGTGAGCAAGAAGCCAAGAGTTCCGCGAAACTAGCGATAAAGATATTTTCCGATTTTATCTCTAATATGCGGTTAAAAATAACGTAAACTTATTACACTCACGGTAAAATCCACGAGTGTGCACGAAAGTGCTAACACGCGTGAAACTCCGACGCGATTCTGTAAAATCGATGACTCTTAAAACCAACGAGTCGTTTACTAGGAATAAAAGTATCAGAAACAATCTCAACAAACTCTGAATTTATTTTTAAAAAAAATACAGCTCATAGAGTTAAGAATCGTCTTTAACTTTTTTCTTCTTCTTTTTTGCTGAAGGATTATCTATTTCTGAAATATCGGCTTCAACACACAAGGAAATAAAATCCGATGTTTCTTTGTGCTTCCGTTTCTTTTTCTTCTTCTCAGACTTAACAGAATCTTCTTCTTGTTGAAGAATTTCAACTTCTTCCTGTGGTAGTTTATATTTCTTCTTTTTTTTCTTCGGGTTTTCATCTTTTACTTCTTGGAGAAGACTTTCGAAGTCAGGGGATTTATTATCTTGAAGTTTTTGTTTCTCCTCTTCCTTTTCCTTGTGCTTCGGCTTTTTTGAATAGTCTACTTCTTGAACTGCTTCAATCTCAACTTCTTTAAATTTACTTTCTTCTTTCACTTTATTTTCTAAAGTATCCGAATTCTGCACATTGAATTTCCGTCTTCTGCGCATTCGCTTTTTTTGTGAAGCAGTCAATTGTCTTTCATTCGGCTTGTCAACTATCACTCCATTTTCATCCTCAAATTTCCTATCTTCATTCTCTTCATTCCATTCTCCTTCGAATTTTTCCTTCAGTGAATTCTTCTCACAGTTCTTAAAGTTTAAATGTTCTTCGCGTTTGATTTTTGATTTTCGTTTATATTCAGGAAGAGGAACATCGAAATTTCTTTCAAAAACTGCCACAAAGAATCCGTTGGTGAGATCCACTTCCGGTCTCGCATAGAGACAATTATCTTTGCAGGCAAAATCCAAAGAGCTAAGATTTATCCAGTTTCCTTCGAGAATTTTTTTAGCAGATTTAAGTTCGTAAGCTTTTCCGATGTCAGCCATAATTTCGTCTATTACGTGTTCATTTTCTTCTGGATGGATTGAACAGGTGCTGTAAACTACTTTTTTTGCAGATGGAAAATTCAAAAGAGCGTGACGTAAGAGAAGAACTTGAAATGATTGCAAACTTTTCAGTCGCCCAGGAGCGCATTTTACGGATCTTCCATTTATTTCTTCTCTGTCTATCATTCCTGAAGTTTAAAAACGGGCTTACAATTATTTTCTTATTCATATTCTTCTTATAGAATAAAAAATGTTTTAATATTTGTTTGAACATTTTACCTGTTCCAGAACAACTAGGATCGACTAGAATATACTCTATATTCGGACATTGTTTAGAATCAATAGTTAAAGCATCTTTATTTATAGTTTCCACACAAGTTGAATTTGTTCGTTGAACAAAATCACACAGAGTTTTGAATCTCCTAGTATCCATTTCTACCGAGAAAACTTTTCTGAAATAATTCATTTTTCATTAGACGATAAAGTTTATAAATAATAACAAAAAATTTATTAGACTTCAAAAAAATACCCCTTATTTTGCAAAATTGCCGACAATTGAGTAGATTTCATTCCTGGAGCTGAGCACATGTCCAAAACTGAAGATCCTGGTTCTGGATTCAATAGAAAAGCCGGAAAACAACTTGCCTAAAAATAAAATTACATAATTCTTAATAAGCTTCAAAATTTAATTTCTCAAAATTTCTAATATTTTTGTTTGCTCTCAATACCTTGTCTTGCAAAACAATTTCTCCAGTTTTATACGCAGGATGGTTAAAAAACGTAGTTCCATGCGGAAAAACAAGCAACTCTGGAATATGAAAGTCCCGAACAAACGTCGACTCTTTCAAATTCGACAAAGTTTCCAAAAAAGTAGAATAATTTTCAGATGTAGAAATCAAATTCCAACCTTCTTCTGAAAATCCATTTATTGCCTCATCCACAGTCATCATCAGTGTATTTACTCTTACATATCTGGGTTTCCACGCTAAAACATTTTTGAATAAAAGAAAAAATGCAGTATTTAATATTGTATTTAAATCTTAAACAGTTACCCAGCAGTTCCAAATTATTGGCTCTGTTGGTACATTTCAGGTCTATACGAATAATTTACAATAGACAAACAGCAATAGAGCTTAAATTAAATAAAACTCGTCATATAATACACTTCAAGTTTATTATTTGCCTCATAATAATACACAAAATTAAAAAAAAAAGACCTTATATTAAAGTGATCCCAATTATCTCTAAGGTTCAATCATTACTCCTCTTTTTTATTGAGCGCCTCATTAAAAACAGGACGCTCTTCCGAAATATCTTTTGGATCGTCAGGTTCCTGAAAACCAAGATACGCGTACCCAGCAATAATTATATTAACAGTCACCGCCGCTGCTAATACGGAAACACAATCCGTCATAAATCTATCAGTATGCAAATTTTGTTCCATAATATGTTTCACGCCAAAGAAAACTGCAAACGGAAGAGTAAACATAGCTGTGCTAAATATCAAAAGATATCCAAGAACGAGAGCTTCGCCCATGACTGCTCCTTCCTTATTATCCGAATCGCTTTTCGAAAATCTGTCTTTATCTTTCTGTTCAACGCAGGATAGAAGATTTTTAAATCTCGAATGTCGACTAGATTGAATTCTACTGTTGCGGATGATCAGAACCATGGATTAGAAAGTGCTCCCTCTCTTTAAACTCTCAGAGCCAAGTTTTCTGCAAGAATAAATAAGAAAAGTTTTTGAATGAAATTACCTTTTCGGGTTTCAAGAGGGTCTACATCTTCTGTGAAATTTTTCACTTCCTCTCGCAGTTCTTTCTCGTAAGAGAGGACTGTTTGAATAGGCTTGGACTCTGACTTCAAGCACTGCTTGCCCCATATTAATTCTGTTATGAGAACTCGGGTTAACCAGGGGTCCAAACGCTGCTCCTTAAAGAGGATTTGAGATTTGCGAATTAGCTGATTCAACTGATCCCTGTGGCGAACGGTGTTAAATGCCAAAGCGTAGACACCCTGCAAATTCTGTGTTACAAGAAATAGAGGTTTTTAAGATTTTTGTATGTAGATTTTTACTCTGAATAATGGTCGGCTATGAAGGTTACTTAATGTCAGAGTCTATAGAGAGATTGCGAAATCAATCACGAGGATGTATAGGAAGTAAAGTAATATTATAAATATTAAAATCAAATAATAGGTATACTATTCGGTTTCAAAATTCCATGACTTTTCCAAGTTTACTTTTGTAAAAATTCTGCACAATTGAATTTAATCCCACAGTATAAAGAAAAAAATAATTCCACTACTAAATTATAAAACATTACCTAATAAAGATATATTTTTCTAAGCCTTACATTAGCAGAAAAAAATTGGGAGCACGTGACAACTCACCGTGTGTTTTTGTTGATAAATCAATTGTTTAAGACTCTCTCCGTTTTCTTGTACTTTTTGTACGACACCTGCGACAGTTTTGTAGAGTCTCGGGACTTTAACAGAATGAACAAAACCCTTAGACATGATAAAAGTTACATTTCCATACAATGCGGGAAATCATGAATTCTAAACATCAGGTGTCCATTAAATTTACCAAATTTACCATGTCTAAATAATAATGGCGTTATGCCTCTTGCGCACTAAGCGGTTACTTTCGGAACTGAATCTGAAATCTAGAAAAATTCTAGGCATTCTAGGTAACAACTTGGGAAAAAAACTGTAGATATAGTTTTGAGGTCGCGAATTTGGGAAATGACTGGAATTTGAGTAAATTTCCAAGCGAATTTACCAATCGCGTTGCAAAAATGGTTTAGAGAATTGATTGTGGATGCGGCTGAAGAATTCTTTGTCTCCCTCAAGTCAGGGTTGGCACATAATATACCGTAGATAAATTACATGAGTTTTTTACGTTATTTACGTACGTACATTCGTATTATACGTGAAAAACCTCGAGTTACGTGTAACTGAGCAACCCTGCCAGAGATGTCTCTGACCCTGCTTCCCGTGCTTGCTCTCTTGCGCATTGCGCATTCGGCTGTTCGACATTTCGCGCCGAAGATACACTATATCAGTATACATACACGCCGATTTGCAAATTTATCTACGACTTTTCCGGAAGATAAGGCTCCCGCTGATTTTCGTTCCGGTAATTGTATTCACCGGAATTAGATCCGCAAGGAAGTTTTCTAGCTAGTGTATTCGGAATAGAAGAATCGTCAGTCGTGCGAGTCGTGCGGAAACAGTGAGAATCGCAAACAAAGAGTAACTTAGAAGATCTTGGAGTGTGTGACGCCAAAACGGAAAACCGCTATAGAATTAATTTGTTCGTAACGGTTTTAAGAATCTGTATCCTGGGAAAATCGAACGCCAAATTGTGATCTTAGTGAAATGTGACGTTAGAATTCTGAGCGTTATTTGGAAAAAAAAACGACGTGCGTGTCGTGTAAGTATTCCCGGGAACCCATACCTGAATAAACGGGCATGTGCTGATCGACAACATTTGTGAAAGAAATGGCTTTTACTCAGACAGTACCCGAGTTGCTCGAAATCTTCCATAAGACCAACTCTGTGGAGGAAAAATGCGCCAATTTGGTTCATTTTCGGAGGTAAGATAACCATTTACAAAGCAGAATTTCTGATTTTGCTGATTATCGATTTTGGCAATATTTGTAGGGGGAGGTGGGCGGTAAAGAGTTGAAGTGTGTATGTGGTCGAAACTATATTGTAAATCGATTTGTTGGGATTCCGATGATGATTTTAACAAAAATTTAGTAGCTTTTATGTATGATGTACCATCTATGGTATATTTCGGGACCGGTAACATTGTTACCTTTTTTCTACGTTTTACTTCATTTTTGGATTGGAACTCTTTTTAAAATTTAAGAATACTGATATTTTTAAATTACATCAAATTTTATACAACGTGTAACTATCATTTTCTTTAATAGTGATACAATCCATAATTTATAGTCATTTTTCAAGCGATTTAAAATATCTATCGGAATGCTTTTAATATCATTTTCTATTTTATTTTTCATAATCGAATGATTTGTTCAATAGTTCAGTTTAGTTTTTTTTTCTTTAAACAGTAACCTACTTATATAACCCGCTATAATCTTTAATTATATAAATTCCCGCCAAAAAGGCCCTTTAACCTTGCAAATTTGGAATAATTAAATAAAAGAAACTGGCGCGCATTTTGAAAACTCAGTATAGAAGTGTATGCAGGGTATGTTTAGTGTACCAAAATTTGTGTAATGTTTTCACAAGCTTTAGAAATTAAGCGTGTATTTTTTTATAAATACATATATCTATTCTAATCTGATGTGTTTCCATAAATGATTCGTAAATAAAAGGGTAAAAATTAAAATTTCAACTAGAGTACCAAAATATAATATCTATTGTCTGTCATCATAATTAAAATAGCAAAGGATAAAATCGCATTACGACACGTTTCTCTGATTCAGCGATTCTTTATCCATTCCTGAGAAAGATTTTGCTGATCTAGAAGATCCATTTAAGGGCATGTGTTACTTACGATATGAGCACATTTAGATAACCTGGGGTTTTTTCCACAATTTTTACTTTTTCCAAAAAATAATAGTGCACAGTCGTCTGTGTTCAGGTTCTTGGCGGACGTGCAGTATTATTTTTTTGATAAAGTAAAACTTGTAGAAAACAACCTAGGTTATCTAAATGTGTTCATATGTTAAGTAACACGTGCCCTTAACTAATCCGGCAATTGTAAACTTTTTTTGAAGAGATCTTTTAAATCTCTTAAAAATAAATATATGTTTTTAAATCTATATCGATTTTTAAAGTTTGTTCTAAATTCCAGTAAAAACTTTAATGTGGTCAATAAAAAAGAAGAAAGGCTCATAACGTTAATTCAATTTCATATTTTATTTCACAGCAATTTCGCGAAAATCAAATCACCAGAAGGAATAACAGAGGCAGATTTCAGCGAATTGTACAAAGTTTTAGTCTCTGCAGACGACGAAAAAATACAACAGGAAGCATGCTGTACCCTCACCATGATTTTGTTAGACCAAAAATTCAGAAAACCTAGTATCTTTGAATCTGTGAAACAGATTGAGACTAAAGTTATCAAGTAAGAAAATTATAAACTAGATTTTCTCTAAAAGTGAATTCGAAGACAGAGTTCTTTTTTCTAATTAAACATTTTTTTTATGACAACAGGCTTAGAGTCCTTTCGATTTTCGAAAGAATGGATGACAACGTGGTAGCAATAATTGCTAACGATCCACAGATAATTAATTTCTTTAACGACTGTTTCCGATCTATTCACGCAGAAGTAATGACTTGGTTATCACCATCTGCTTGCACAGATAATTTGCAGAAATTAATAGGCGGTGAAGAAAAACCACTGCTTGAAGAAGAAGAACTAGATGAAAAAATTGTTTTACAGTCATTAAATTTTTTGTCTCGAATCTATAGAAATTACAAAGTTCTTACCACAAAACAAATTCAATTGGTAGGTAATTTGACGTTAACCTTATTTTAACTTTGTTAATCACATCTCTAATCTTTAATTTAACTTCTCTAGTGCGATTCGTTGATAATGGACAAAGTAATAACCCTGGTTTATATGGGTCTCAAACGTCAAAGAGAACCGTCTCTAAAAGTATTCAGAGAAGCTATCCAGGCTGACCTAGGACTTCGCGTGCGTCAAATGTCTCCAAACTCTTGGATCTCCTACAAAAAGATGTTACAAGACACTTATTCCACCAGAATGTGTCTTCTCGTCGCATCCTGTTGTTCTGATTGGGCTAATCAGTGGAACACTAGCATTGAGCTATTGGGAAGAGATCTTCACCGAGGAGCTGGACTGATAAACAATCTTCTAAGTGTGGAAGAGAAGGCCTTCAAATCATCGGATACTAACATCAGAAAGCAAGCTTTCTATTCCTGGAAGTTACTCGTAGACAATTTCGCTCTTGATCCTCAAGAATTAGCGAGCGCTAGGCGAATAAAATTGCTCTGCGTACCTCTGACTGCGAAGAACAGCAAAACTGAAGTAATTGCTTTCGCCAAATTCGAAGTTTGGTGGCATTTGATCTACAAAGTATACAATGATCTTCCCAAGTTTGTTACTTCTGTATTGGCTCCCTTTTTAAACTTCTGCTTCGGGCCACTTGGAGACACACCTCTGTTGTCTTCTACACTAGATATTTGCGCTTCACCGGGGAAAAGGTTCCCGAAGACGAAATTAGCCTCACTGGATGCTTTACTGCAATTACTCGCAGCCACAGATGCAGATTCTGAAGTTTCTCCTATGATTTTGAAGGAGAGACTTTCACATCCTGTGACTACACCGATTTTCCAAGAGAGCTACAAGACTTTTACACATAGCGTTTTTGAGGCTCTTCTTATTCTTGGACAATTTGAGGAGAAAGAAATTCCAAATAGGCAGAGATTTGGAGGAGTTTTGTGGAGGAATTTGATCTCCAAGATTGATGAAACTAGTGCTGATATAAAGGCAAGAAATTAATTATAATATTAGGCTTCGACTTCAGGTTCTTTTTTATTTTTTAAATGCAGCTACCTTAGAATCTCGATACTAAAAATTAACTTTTACTTTCAGACTTTAATATACAAAGACGTAATACTAGTCGTCACAGAAATGACACATCATATCTCGAATAAATCTTTGATAAAGAAACTTTTGTTTGACGTGATTCTGGCCAGTCTTGCGGATATCGCAGAAACGTTGGTGTTCTCTGATGATACTTTAACGAATTTAATAACTTCCCTCTTAAACGAAATGAATCCCAACGACTACAAAAAGTAAGACAAATTCTGTTTCTGTTGTTGGTCAAATGTACTAGTATAGCTTGTAAATTTTTAATATAAAATTACTGTTTCAGGGAGTATAGCGAAGCAATAAAAAATCTCCTTTTGCAAGCTGTGAAACCGAACATAAAAACCATCCCTCTAAATAACCTGCGCTTACTCGGTTCAGTATTAGTGAAATTACGAAGTGTGAAGCCTGAAAACAATAACATGTGAGTAGTTTTATATGAAATTTTACTGTATTATTAAAATTAAAATTATTTTATTCAATCGATTTCTTCGCAACTTGATTTTATTAAACAATAAATTTTACTTTTATTTCTCTCTAAATTAGGAAAATGTTGTTTGACATGTGGTGTATGCTGGCTGACGTTTGTACAAAACACATGGAAAATGGTCAACAAATAAATGAAGGAGATGCATCCCAACATAAGTTTACAACAATACAAGCCATTTTGGCATATCCTTTTTCTTATTTGTTTTCGGAAGACTTGTCTCAGGTAGTTGAAACTAAACATTTAAAGCTTTTATAAATCCGAAATTGAAATAATTTTCTATTAAAAGAGATTTTAATTTTAAACATCTTATCCAAATATTTTTTATGTTAGGTACAACGAGTTATCAAATCTTGGTGGAACATGTTTAAGGTATTTGACTTGCAAGCAGACTTGGAGCCAACCATTAAACCCAATGAAATATTAATACAAACTTCAAACATGCTCAGAGATTCTGTCAAAAAGGAAAAAAGATGTTTCCCTTTTTTCGCTGGATGTTTAAATTCTTTAATCCTCAACATTACTTACCAGTCCTTACTTAGTAAATAAAACTCTACTTAAATTTTTTGCTATTTTCTTTCGAGTTGATTTTAAAACTAATTTACATTTAAACATTTTTCAGAGGAAGAAGACGTTCCATCAATTGTTCACCTTATAAATGATCTAATCGCTTCTGCTTGCAAAGAATCTCAATTCAGTTCTTTCGAACTTGTTTTAAAATCACTCTCAGCACTTTTGATCACAGTTTACGGTCTAAATATGAAGAAGTCGGTTCAATATTTAGAAGTTGTTAGACCATCAATAGAGCTGTTATTAACTCAAAAAACTTCAGAATTCATAGATAAAGAGATAGCTGATGTCTGGGAAACAATCGTAACCATATTTAAAGGACTCGGCAAGCACCTCACTCACAATTTACTTTCATCTTTTCAAAAAAGTATTGCTCTGGCCTTGCGCCATACCAATCTGAAGATTATTTCTCAGGCTCAAGGGATTTTAGGCCTCGGTAGCAATCTCGAAGAGAAGGCGTGCAAATTGCTAACAGAATTAGAAAAATCTGATAAAAAGTCGTTTAATGTCGAACCAAAGGCAGATGTTAAGCAGAAGTCAGATGTTAAACAGAAATCAGAAACTACGCCAAAATACGTGAAAGTCTCGGGTAGTTTTTTAAATAGGAAATCTACCACAAGTTCAATTCCTCACAAATTTATTAGTCCCTCGACTAATAAATCGAAGAAGCAAGCTCCTACTCCTGTGCCACCAGATCCAGATTCTCAAGTGAGTCATCTTAAAGTTAATTAAGAATTTATAAATTCAGGTTAAAAGTACTAGTTTGTGTAATTCTAAATTAATTCTCGATGAAATTTACAAATTTAGTGTAAATTTACATAGAACTTTTTACATATTACTATAGTGACAGTACGTACTTGCTCATAATAATAAGTCAGTTTCTTTTAAAGAATTTACATAACAAATTATTTTTTTCAGGATTACGTTGTTATCAACTCTGCTCTTAAATTCGACGTAAATCGTCTAACGGAGCATCAAAAGGAGTCTTTGAAGAAGAGACGCGATGACATCCCTGCTTTGTACAACGATCTCTCTCAATCTGGCTCTCAAGATTCTCAAGAATTGCAAAAGTGGTTCGAAAAGAAACAAGTGAGCCAGACTGACACTTTAAAAAAACTAAACACCATTTGCGATTCAAATAAAGAAAACAAAGTGTCCTTGCCAGAACCAAAACCTACCGCAATGCAAGGAGTCTCAAGCAAAGATTCAGCTCAGATTAAGGAAGCAGACTCTCAAGCTGAAGTCCCAGAAGCAGGAACTAATCCAGACAAGAATGTATCTGAGGGAGAATCATCCATAGTCAAGAAACTTGATTTTGAGTCCCGAGACGAATTTCCAGATAACAAAGAAGCTGATAACCGAAATGGTGAAGAGAAAGACGAATCGAAATCTATCTCACAGCCTGTGAGTCGAGCAAAAAAAAGGGGGAGATCTTTTGGTTCTAAAAATACTTCTGATACTATAAACAGGAGAAACAAACGTAGACTTGATAGCGACGAGACGGAAAGCCAGAAGCGGAGGAAGTTTAATTCTTCAGAATCTTCTGATAATGAGAGCATCAAGTCTTCCGAAAATGAAGAGGTTCTCAATAAACGTGTTAAGTCCGAAATTTCTCGCTTGCAAATCGACATGGTGCGTTCAGTTTTTGAACCTCTACCCAACCGTCGTCGCTCGAAATTGGCTGAGTGCGTCTGTAAAGATCCTACTTGCAAGAAAAGCCACTCTCCTGAGGCAAAACCTAAGCTGAGGTCTGAGATGAAACTGGATGTGAAACCAGATGTGAAGTTAGATTTGAAACTGGATGTGAAACAGGATGGGAAACCGGAAGGATCCAGAAGACCAGGCAGACCTCCTGGACACAAACGTGCTAGAAAAAACTTAAAGCAGGAAACCGAAGAGGAAAAGCAATCAAGCAAGAAGTCTCTGTCTAAATTGGAAATATTCAAGAGCTCTGAAGCTTTGGAGGAAAAGCCTATGGAGGTAATTAAAGACGATAACATAGTCAATGGCGAAAACGAATCATCCGTGATTGAAAACTTCCAGGACTCTGAAGAAATCGTCGAAAGTTCTCAAGATGTTTCTGCAAAGTCGAAGATTATCAACCGCTTAAGTGAGAAGAGACTGTTCATTAAGATCGACAAAATTCAATCGAAACCGAAAATCGATATGCAAAATGCTGAATCGGAGAAGATCGAGGACGAGGAACAAGTAGAAAAGGTAGAACGTGCAGAAGAAGCGAAAGAAGCTGTAATAGATGACGAAGCAACTTACATGGAGATTCTTGAAAACCAGTCCCTTTCTGAACTTCTGGAAATGAAGAAACAGAATGCTTCTCCCTCCGTGAAGTCTAACTCAATTCACCTTTCTTCTCCTAAAGGAATCGTAAAAAGAATCACAAAATTAAAAGCCTACCCACTTCAAGGTCGTGCAGCTCAGATGCTTGGTTTGGTTACTAAGCAAGGATTAATGGAGAAGGACGCAAAGGCCGATGAAGATATTAAAAAGTTGATAGTGATAACGAAAAAGTCTGAATCTGATAATGTGACAACTTCGAAGAAGGGTAACTCCAAAGAGGTCGAAAAAATTGGGAATCCAAGTGGAAGTCGACAAGAAAAGATATTTAACAACATGAAGTCTGCAGACTTTTGTGCCTCTTCTCCACCCTCGAAACCATTTGGAAGTTTGAAGAACGATGGGGAGAAAATCTCTCCCAAAGTTGGTAAAAATTCTTCTGATTCTCTTTCAGTTGAAAAATCTATTTCAAATGAAAAAGAAATCGGCGAACTTTCACCAACCAGAGATTACCAACTTCCGATACTTGAGTGGTCAAGTGCAAATCCTCCTTCTCTAACAGCATCTCCGAGTGCTGGTATCCTCAAGCGTTTTAATCAATCTTTACTAGAACTCCCTGGAGATCCCGAGTCCGTGACTCCGAATAAGAGAAAGCGGGTTAGCTTCGCGGATCCGCCAGTTTCCCAAAAGATGGGATATGAAGTTGCGACGGGAGAATCACCACATAAAATGAACAGGCCCACTCGCAGTCACTCGATGAGGAGGGACACGCCCTTGAAACCAAGGCAAAGCAGGATAAGGATGTTCCAGATGGACGCAGAGAAGGTCGATAAGATCGAAATGCCATTGGAGGAAGCGAATGGAATGGAAGTGGACGGAGAGAAATGTGACGACCTCGTGGGAATTTCTGACGAATTTAACTTCACTGAAGACACCTTGATGAAAATACATGGCGAAGTTGCCGGTCCAGAAAGCAGCACACCAGTCAGGGTATCGGTGGACAACTCTAAAGCAGTAATAATCCGAGATGTCCCAGTCCAGAAAATGGAAACTGAGGAAGCAAAGCTTCAATCAGCAAAACTTGTTGAAGAGATTTTCGGAACTCAAGAAGATATGTTTGGAGCTGGAGATACAAGTGATGAAAGCTTGAAGATTTTGAATCAGAATGCTGGAATGAAAGATAAAGAGAATACTTCAGATCATATCGCTTCGTTGGAATCGAGTAAGTTTAATTCGACGAATGATTCCCTTTCGGATACGGCAAGTCTGCCGAAAGATGCGAGTAAGACTGAATCTTTGGAAGATACGGTGAATGTGCAGAATGTTTCAAGTTTCGATTCTACGGATGAGGCATTTTGTGGAAAGCCGATTCGATGTAGTACGAGAACTGGCGAACAAGATACTTTGCCAGTTACAGATTCCGTTTTTGGAAGTATTATCAGTCAGGAAACGCAGAATTCTACCCAGAATGTTGTTAATTTGCCGATGCCAGAAACTCTGGATCCCACAGAACCGATTTACCCTGCGCTTTTGGACAGTAAGGAACCAGTGAATACGATTCTGGAGAGCCTCGCTAATCCACTTTGGGCAAGTAATTTGTTATCGTGCCTCACCAGTAGAGAAATTCACACAATTGGGGATCTAGCGAGTTTGACAGAGAGGGAAGTTGACAGGATTCCGTTTAAGGGCAATCCTAAAGCGACTTATGTCAAAAGTATTTTAGCCAAATTCGAAAGCAGGAAGACTGGAGTTGCAGCGACTAATTCGGAAATCGATCATCTAGAGAAGGTGAGATATTGGATTGTACATATTTTTATATTTTATATAGACGTTTTTCTCTATCGTTTATATTTTAAAGTCGAAATAATATAAAAATCATTATCTACTTAAGTTCCAAAAATTTTGGCGATTATTAGGTACTATGACATTACGAAATATTTAATAATTGACTAATAATTTTATTTCATTTTCAGACACCATTGGAAGGAACAACTGCGCCTGCACAAACGAGTTCTTTATATCCTAGATATAAAAGTTTACACGAAGTACCTGCTTTCTCATCATTTTTGTGTAACAAAACCTCCAACTTATTGCTGACGAATGAATCGCAGGAAGAAAATCCCGTTTCAGCAATTCAATCAAAGACAGTTAAACCATTGACATCTTCAAAGTCAGTCCCGCATACTTCTTCGAGGTCAGTCGCTGTCCAAATGGAGTTAGGAGATCTTTTAGACGAAATAGACGTCAAACAGGTGCTAGAAAGTGCAGCAAGAAGATGCACACCAGAAAGTCTTCTTGTACAATACAAGGTAAGTTTCTTTCTTATAACAAATATAATTCCCAAATCGCCTAATTTAATTTATTTCTCTCTTAGAAACATTTAAAGAGGTTATAATGCTTATATATTCTTTAAATACCCAACAAAATTTTCCAGGCCAAAATGCGCCACATGCCCGAACACGAACTGGAAGCAGAGACCCGTAGAATGCTAGGACTCGAGTTAAAACCGACCCAAAATGAAGTGACTTTGAAATCAGCCTGCAAAGCTTGCGGGATAGACAAAGTCCTGCTGAAGCTTCCAGACATATTTAGAGGTGACAAACAGTTCTTCTCTAAGGTTCTCAGTACTTACCAGAAAAAAATCAAGGTTAGTGACTGCATTAAAGCCCTTGATGAGAACGAGCTCAAGGATGCTCTTTGTCAAAATTGCAAGTCTTCAGAACTCGCTGAAATGCTATCTAAGAGACTTGAAGAGGAAGAGGAACATGGAATCATTGAACCAATGACAGATCCGCCGACCTTGAACAGGATCCTAAAAAGAGTACCTTCAGATCTTCTTATCAGTCACACTGTCGCTAATGATGAATTGATTCCCTCGCATATTGTTCTCGACATCGCTCTGCAAAATAACACAGATGTTGCTATTGTTCAGTCTTTGAACACTCAACGAGAAGAGAAAAAAGAGGGTGTATTCCACAAACTTTGGACTACATCTTCTGCTCTCACACACGTTAAAAAGGAAGCCAGCGAAGCAGAGATGCTGGAAATAATCAAAGCTATCAGTCTTCGTCTTAAACCTGAAAAACTGTTAGGGGCTTTCAAAGATTCTATGAATTCAGAAGACGACTCAAGCGAAAAAGTACTTCTAGGTCTCTTCAAAGTCATCAGTGCTAAACTGAAGCCAGAAAAACTTTTGGACGTGTTCTACGAAAGTATGAAGAGCAAGATAACTTCGAATGAAAGTTAATTTCATTATGAATTGGAGGAACAAATGGACTCTAACAATTTCTAAACTTGATTGAAATCAGTTTTGTTTTAATTAAAATGTATTATTTACGGATATATATATATATATGCAATACAATTTAAGATGTCTCAAGATTCGCTTTTTTCCTAGTAAGGGTTCATTTTTTTGTATATTCTTCAATGCGCGTAAAAAAATGTTCGCTATTTATCTTAGACTTGACTGATTGCAAGGCGCGAAATTGATTAATTAGACATTGTACAAAATTTTTAGTTTACGAACTAAATGAATTTGAAAATCGTGAAAAAATGTGCGTGACTTCTTCAAAATTGAACTTCAAAAAGGAGTGAAAAACTATTTTAAACATTCACTCAAGTGGAAATTCGATTTACGACACATCTTGGATGACTGCGATTTAGTATTCGTTAATTGATCTAAGTTTTTAAGTACTATACGTAGAACTCTGTAAATAAAGACATATTTGACACTCTTAAAATAATAAAATTTAGAAAATACGGTTCTTTGTGCTCTAATGTAGAGTAAAATTTCCCAGAAAGGGGGAGCTCTTTTTTTTGACATCTCTTTAGTTTTTATACTAGGGGTAAAATTTAAAGACATCAAAAGAATCAAATTTAGCGGAACACTTTTTGAACTCTTCTATCCCTTATAAATTTCTCAAATTAATGTAATTTAATTTGTAAACATCGTACATATTAATACGACAAAATAATACTATGAGTTAGAACTGTATATACAACAATAAATATTTTGAGTACAAACCAGATATTTTTTAAAAGAATAACAATATCTTTAATTAGTACTAGGCTTAGAAATGTAGTGAAAATGTTTTTTAAAAAAATTAAAAATAGGACACAAAATATTTGTAATGATATATTACAGATTTTATTTTTACACGCAAGGAAATGTTATCATTTAAATGATAATGTACGCAGAACATAATTCGTGTACTTTACAGCTAGACATTTTATTAAATCCTAAAACTTTACACAATAGTTCGTGACATGTATACACTATCAAAGCCAAACATTGTTGAATCATGTGTTCAGCGATAATGACTGATAACTAATATTCTAAAATAAGATAGTTGCATACATATTTCTCCTCAAATACTCCTGATTTTACTAGAAGAGTAACAAAGGTTCTGTACGTAAAAAATTTGTACGAAACTAAATGAATTTGTGAGCTTGACACATAAGAATTGCGTCATTGCAAAAATTTACACGCGCTGCATATTAATGCAGATCGTTGGAAAGCCTTTCATTCGGCCTAGTATGGACGCTGACGATCACGATCTCTGTCTCCTCGTCTGAAAAAACAAAAAATTTAATGAATTAGTTTTTATAAAATTTATTTTCTTCTATATCTTCATCGCGATTAGAAGTCATCAAGAATAGTATTTTTAAATATAAAGACTAACCCTCCCCCTCCTCTCATTGGTCCACCTCTTCCCCCTCGACCGCCTCCTCTATCACCACCGCGAAAGCCACCACCTCTTCCGCCCCTATCGCCTCCTCTTCCGCCACGATCACCACCACGGAATCCACCCCCGCGACCTCCACGGTCACCACCTCGTCCTCCTCCACGTCCACCACCTCCTCTATCGCCGCCTCCACCTCCCATTCCTTCGGGTTTGGAGCTTTTACAAAGATTGCATTGATCACGCCAAGCGAAGTTCGTATTGCCGCAATCAGAATTAGGACACCTAGAATAATAAATATGATGTAAAGGCTATATTTTGGGAGCGATTTTGGAAGTTTCAGAATTAGAAAAATAAGTTACCTCCAATCGCCTCCACGACCACCACCATCTCGGCCACCACGATCGTCATTTCCACTACGGCTATCATCGCGATCACGTCCTCCACCACGGCCTCCAAATCCACCTCGTCCTCCGCGGCCACCTCCGCCACCACCACTGCCGCCGCCACCACCGCCGCCGCCAGCACCACCGCCACCACTACCTCCACGACTTCCCATCCAATTGCTTTTATGCTGGGCAATTTGTACTTTAATTACATATCCTTTAAAACTTTTGCCATCGAACCAAGTTATGGCTGATCGTGCAGCATTCTGATCATCGTAAGTGACTGTGGCTTCTCCTTTTGGTTTGCCAGTGTTTTTGTCTTTGTACATCCAGATTTTGGGTTTGCCGGTCCTCTTGTCGTTCTAAAATTATGAGGTAAATTTGAAAATAGATTAAATACTTTGATTTATTGAATTTAGAAGTCTTCGAATTCAGAAATTATGTTTTTAATTTACCTTAATGAGACCAATAGCCCCAAAATGCTCGCAAATTTCTTCTTCAGAAACTGTTGGATCCATTCCAGAGACGAAGATGGTATCTTCTTGAGTAACCATTCCATCAGCACCACCGCCTCCTCCTCGGTCACCGAATCCTCCTGCAATACCGAGACAATTATTGTCAGTTTCGCTTAAATTTGAGCCCTATCAAGATAGAAAATGCTTTTGTCACACTCGTTCTACACTGATTTACAGGAAAAGTGTTCAAGATTGGCAAATTTTATGACTACTCGGATTTCGAAATATTCCTACTTAATATCCTACCAACAAAATTAGTCTATTCAACTTTATGTTCTACTCCCTTAATTCTTAATTTAAATTAATTTCCCTCTTACAAACTAAATTCGCAACCAGAGAATTAAATTCTCATTCGAATTGGAAATTAACTCTTGTTTAAATCCAACTCTAATTTTTCTTTCAAAATCCTCATTTTCTTAAAGCCTTTCCTCTTGGCTTTAGGTCCCAAATATTTGCTTATATTTATTATGCAGAAGTATTTATCGAGAACACTTTCCTGACCAGAATACGTTTTTTTTTCTTTTTTTTTTTGTCATTAATATTAACTTTAATAACTGGAATTTTATAACGTAAAATTCTTGAAACTTAATTTTCGAGAACGCGAGGTTCTTCTTTTTTCCTTGTCACTTTATTAGGAAAAAATTGTGTCTGAAAACAACTTTATGCTGCGTCTCGCACTAGAAGCACTTAAAATTACTCTTCATTAATTTTATGATAAAACTACATTTGTACTTTGTGGACCTCTTTTATGACCCGCAAGCACCTCTTAAAAATAGTGGAAATTCCTCTTAGGAATAAACCAACCTCTTAAGAAAATTAACTCGGATCTGAAGTATAATTTTTCCATATACACCTTAAATTATTTTACTACCTTAATTCGCAGTATTCAATCATCATGTTTTAATTATAATTATACTTTTAATTATAATTTCCCTTAAAATCTCGTTTAAAATGTAATTATTTCGATTTTTTAACTTCTAGATGCTTGTTTTTAATCTAATAATAATTTGTACAAATATACAAAAGTTCATTTCCTAAAGCCCCATTTTCGATATTATGTAATATTCGTATCTCTCTTATTTTGGTTTTAGCAATTATGAAAAATTCCCAAGAAATAATCCTAGATATTCTAAAAATGACTTATTTCTATTGATACGTAGGGAACACAAGGTTGCAGCTTAACATACAAAAGGGCTGCTATGTAAATGTTTCCTTCTTCTACCTGATTATTCTATTTTTAAGAATATGTAGTACTTCTGAACAGTTTCAATATTTCTGTTTTGACATCAGCGTGTTCTTTCACCTTAGATTTCTTTTGTAATTTAAAAATTTTAGCTCGTGGACATTAACTTTTTTGAAACAAAGTCAAAATTAAATTGTATGTACTAATAAATTAGTGGAAATATTAATAACTTTCATTTTCTTATTCAAGGGTTGATAACTCCCGGAATTACAAATTTAAATTGAGCTGTTCGTTTTAATTATTATCAATAATTTTGAGCGAGGGTAAATAACTTCAAATTGGTGACTTAGTAATCTCGTGATCGATTTTCACTATTTGCACTCTTTTTGGAAGTAACGCGTAATTATGATTCACCTTTCGAAAATTATTCATAGCTTAAGTTTGCATAACATATTTGTTAGAAATTAATAACTTTTGTAACTTAATCCCTGAGAAACGTAGTTAAGGCAGCCCTTTCATATAATAATACGAGTAACCGAGTATTTAAATGGTAAAATATTAGAGTGAATGTGTGAATAGCACCAGACTAGTACAGACAGTCTGGTGCATTTACCTTTGTTATAACCACCACGGCCACCGCCACTGCTAAAACACAGAAGCAGATATACCAATGAGACGACTCATGGACAGATTGATCGATCGATCGGTGCGTGGCAATTCAAATGCTGGTCGCCACCTCTTCTTGATGTACCTACTGTCTAAATGTCTTTAGTCACCACGTTACTTCTTATTTTTTTTTACTTTTTTTTTGTTTAGGCGTCGAATAAACACACAGACTAATTCTCTCACACGTAAAGTCCGTCAGTTTCGTCCAGTTTCATGCACAATTTAACAGAACTCTGAAAAACTGACCACCATTAAAGTACAAAACTTCCTCTGTAAGGAAACTAAACAAGTTCCATCCAAGATTTTTTCTTCTTTGGAATATTTAAATAAATCATCATTATTAGCTATAGAATTGAATAACTTTTAGCATTCATTGCCAAAAAGATTTTTTGTAAGATTTAAAAAATTGATATGCAAGTTTAAGTAGAAAAAACGTGGAAAGGAATTTGTTGTACTTTTCCAATATGGATTATTTTTCCGACAGCTCTGGATATCACTCAACAAACAGAACAGCACAAATAACCAAATGGAATGACACAGTGATAACAATACGATAATTAATTATTACGGCTTTGTGAAAGCGGTCAAGTGTAAAGTATAATAGGGAATTTTTAAGTATTGAAGAGAGAAAAGGTCGCGCAGAAAATGCATCATCTAGTTAAAGAGAAAATCCGAAATTGCGAGGTACTACAGTCATTTATCAGCGTAGATTTCGGAGTCTTAGTCTGAAATATAATCCCCCAAAAACAGTAATAGAATAAAAATTGTTAGTGTCAATACAAAATATGTATGTATTTGAACATTCATGCTTAAAAGATTTTTTTAAAAAACCCAACTCTAATATTACCAGTGTTCAGAAGTAGCACATAGGAACAAAAAGCAAAATACGTTACTCTTATCTTAAAAAAAAAGTAGTAATTACAACTTTAAGTGATTATGAAGTTTCTTTAGATATCAACTGCTGAATTCGCTCCTGTAAATGAATTATTTTTAAAATGTAACGTAACTAGATTTAAAAATGTTTAAAGTTAATTTACTGGGAACTGACTGGGACTGCAGTAGAAGTACGACAAAGTATCTGTAGCAAGTGATATGGATTTAAAGCGATAATAATGTTTCACAAAGACCATTTTGCGATCGCCGAGTTGCGTTTCAATAATCCTAAACTGCCAAATGACAGCGTTCGCTTCGTCGACAGAGTCGGCTAATTAACGCATGCGATCCTGAGGCAACGCATGATGCGCCTATACATTTTAGTACAGATTCAGTATGCGTAACATACGTCGTAACCATTTTATGTCATTTGTCGTATACAACCTGTTTTTACCTTTATACCAGTAATATCTGTGTGTTAAACCTGCAGACACACTTCAAACACATTAAACCCCAAGGGGCGATAGGCCATTGCATTAAAAAATTTTTGTTTTCATTTGCAATAATGCATCATTCATTACCTTTGTGAAAATTCAAGAAATTTCTCTCTGAGCAAATACCATCGCAGTTTACTATCGTTGATATAACTTTTACTGATTTCTTTTCTTTTTTATCTCTTTAATTTTTCATTTTGGACTCCTCGCTTCTTTAATGCGATTGTTGAGAAAATTAGACAACTTACTTGTAATTGCCGCCTGATCGATCGCCATATCCTCCTCGATCGCCACCATATCTGTTGCCTCCACCACCACCTCCGCCTCCCTGGCCTATAAAAGTAAATTTTTACAAAAACTGCAAATTTCAAGGGATGAGCATGCATCTACTTCATGTATGTACATACAAAAATTGCTCAAAAAAAAAGTAAAAAAATAAAGAAAACTTACTACCACCGTATCCTCCAGAGCTTCCTCTGTTGTATCCTCCGCCACTTCCACCACTTCCACCACCACCACCACCACCTCCACCTCCGCTGCTTCCGTAACCACTACCTCCGTAGTTATTCCCACCACTATTGCTGGAACCGCCTCCAGAACCGTAGCCACTTTGGCCATAACTACCTTGGCTCTGAGATTGATTGTAATCCTGGCCACCACCGCCACCCCCACCACCACTGTTGGCACCATAATTCTGGTTGGCACCATAGCTCTGGTAACTACCAGTAGTTGGGGGTGGTTGACTATATTGACTATAGGCAGCAGCAGCTGCACCTGTCGGGGGTGGATAAGACGTATCCTGAGCTGCTGGCGGAGGCTGGCTGTACTGATTGTACCCTTGCTGCTGATAAGCAGCAAACTCTGAAAAAATATATTTTTGATGCAATAAGTGCTTCAAGATCAGGGGCACACAAAACGGAATACAATATTTTATTTCAAAAAGAATCAAGATGAATTTTAAGTGTTACAAAATAAAATAAAAATTAAAGCATTCAAAGTTACATAATGTTGGTTTTAAAGTCTTTTATTTTTTAAATCAGAAAATTAAAAAAAACATCACTGTATATAGTCTTAGCATAGATACTGTACGTCTCATTAATGTAAAATTCATAATAATCCTGAATCTTTTCTATTTTAAACAGCCTTGGATGTTCATATTTAAGATAAAATCTATAAGTAGTAAGTACTATGTACAGTGTACACATCCAAAAAATTAGATTATTCATAACATAATAAATAATTTGGAATCAATACGTCATTATAATACATAATATCTTTACAGTAAAAAAAATTTAATTTGATAATTTTAATACGTAATTAGTTTTAACTAAAAATACATTTCCCAATCTTAGCCTCCCTTTTTGTCTGCGCCCATCCAAATCAATGAAATCGCCAAACTAAAATCTCACAAAAATGATTTAAATCAAAATTGCTTGTATTGTTTCAAAAGGTCAATTTTGACCTGCAAATTGATCTAAACCTTAATTGATTAGTTCCCATCATCCGATTTTCGATAGGACCGGTGGAATTACTTGTCAACTGCCTATAAAAAAATGGATATGTCGAACGCGGATTTGACGCCAGATTAGGATGCCATATTATTATTCTACGACCATTGCTTAAAACTAACAAAAATTATTAGGTTTAGAGGTTAAACGAATTTGTAACTTCATATTGACCAAAAAATTAATTTCGCAGTTATCGAGTTATCATAAAAATAACAGAATCTAGTATAAGCGTCACCCAGTTAACTGAGAAAAGTATCAGGCCTCCATATTTATCAAACATTGCCGGAAGATTGCCATTCGGCGTGTAACATTCTAGGAAAGTGATTAATAGTAGAAAAAGATGCAAGTTCTTACGGTTATCCCCCATTGTGTTCCTTGTGCGGTTTACGATTTCCAAAAATACAAAAAAAGCAGGAAGCCGAAAAATGTGTGGCCTAAAACTTGAGAAAAAAGCCAACACGCACACTAAAAAGTTTTCCCGTCCGTTAACGTAGGAATAGGAAATCGGAAACCTCTGTCGTTTCCGGAAGTTTCCAACGACCTCTACTTCAATATTAGTTCCAACTTCGGCTGCTAAGTGCTAGATAAATAGCCAACGAATTTCTCTTTAGTTTTTGTTGCAAAACATCAAAGATGAACGGATTTTCGACATATTGAATTGCCTCTCTTTTTTTCTAAGTTTTCATTTTCATTTTCCCACATTCATTAATTTTTCAAATAATAACTAGCAAATGAGATAGGTGAGTTTGAAAAGGGTGCCAAAAACATAAGTCTTGCCAACATTTTAATATGATTTTATAATGCTGGGATATTCAAAAAATATTTTCGAATATAGGATCTAAACTATTATTCAGATATTATTAAAATGTTTTATTTTTATTCATTTTATTTCTCAAATTCATTTTTTGTTTTTTTCAAGTATTTATATGATAAAATTGGTAAATTAAAGTATACGTAGAGGATTTTCATATAAATGGCGCAAAATATGGGTTTGATTTGTAACAATTGCAACACTGCTACCTCTGCCAGCTTGGAAGGGAAGGAAGGGAAGCTCTTCTGCTCTTCACCCCACTTCAGCCGTTGCTCTTCCATTTTGTTTTTTTTAGTCGAAAGAACAGACAGTTTGTGGGTAGGCCAACACGTTTTCGTGTCGTTTGACTCAAATGTAAATACTTTTTATTATACCTTTTTAAAAAATATTGTTAGATTTAGATACTTATTTTATTGAAGTAATTAATTTTTGAATAAATCCTGAAATATTACTTAAATTACGTACGATGCATTCCGATGTTTTTCACATTCGATACGATTCCATGCTTTCATATTCCACATTTCTTGTACATTTAACTAAAATATTAATTAAACTTAATGTGATTCATCTCTCCATTTTATTTTTTACTCAGTTTAATAAAAAATAATAATTTTTCATAATTTAAAATAATTCTGTGACTCTTTTTTCGAGGTTATGTTTCATTATTTTACCCGGAATCATGACATTTATATTTATATATATTTATAAATCACTATTTTAATTGTTAAAAGTGATAAATATCATATTAAATGTTTTTGTCCTAACAAATAAATCGTTTGTTTTAACGAATGCAGAGAATTGTAGGAACCGGAAAAGTGATTATTCAGAAACACGAGATTTTTAAGATTTTTTTTATTCTAATTCAAAATGAGGGGTTATAATTTAGAATTAGGTTTTAGGCTGTTTTTTAAACGTGATGATTACAATTATCACCATCTTTCGACTGAGTCGTTGTGATGAAACTTTTTAAAAACTGACACGTTCCTAAAATAAATTTGATCGAACATCATGTTGAAGTGGATTGATACAAATATTTTTTCTGGTTAAAGTTTTTACAATGCGTTACGTGGCTGCATACCTTCTGGCTGTCCTCGGTGGCAAAACTGGACCTAGCCAAACAGACATTGAAAAGATCTTGTCGTCCGTCGGAATTGAAGCAGATGCGGAGAAACTTGGAATAGTCATCGCCCAACTCAATGGGAAATCCATCGAGGAATTGATCGCACAAGGTAATTCCTTTTACATTTATTCTTCAGGTTTTTATTGTAGGAGATTGAATTTTGAGATTAGATCTTGAAAGTATAACATGTTTATCTAATAAGAAGAATCTAAAAATATTATCTTTCAGGTCGCGAGAAGCTCTCTTCAATGCCCGTGGGTGGTGGAGCAGCTCCCGTAGCTGCTGCTGCAGGTAGTGCTGCTGCAGCTCCAGCGGAGGAGAAAAAAGGTTTAAAAAAATCCACAAGTTTTTTTTTAAGTAGTATACATACATCTAAAAATATAAAATGATGTTATTCACTATACCATCTTTCGACTGAGTCGATGTGCAGAAAATTTCGAAACTGAGCTCATGAGTTAAAGCCTTTAAAAAATTGGTAGCCTACATTTTTACAAATGAATTATTTTTTTTTTGTTATAACAGAAGAGAAGAAAGCAGCCAAAGAGGAGTCGGAATCTGAAGACGAAGACATGGGTTTCGGTCTCTTTGACTAAATTTGCGATCTCAATACGGCAAGAACGGACTTTTATTCTGCAGCAGCGGTGCACCGCCGAAGCCGGTTATACAAAAATCTATTCTTTTGATTACACCACTGCTGAGGAATAAATCTTTTTTTTGAAATAGAGACGTTGTGTTAAGTACCAAACCTTCCCCTGTTAAAATCGATATTTTTTTAAAGAATGTTTGTGTAACAATTTCAGTTTTCAATGTAATTATTTGTTGAATTCAGTCTTTTTATTGAGAAAATATTTAATGTAAACAACATTGAGAATGAATTACTTACCACTAATTTTTGAATATGTAATTTTTTTTTTGTTGATACAACTTATAAATAATTTGCACTTATATTTTCTGGAATAAGAATTCGTTTTTCATTATAAGGTGAAAATAGAGAAGTAGGTTTTATCAAGAAATTAAATAAGTAGGCGTGGAACTTATGAAAAAGAGGGGTTGGGGTGAATAGATGAGCTTTAGGTGTAAGTTACGATAACTTAGAATCTTTATACTATAAGCTTTCGTTCCGTTAAGAAAAAATGAAATTAAGGAAAAGCTAGGTATTTTATTAACATCTCTGAGAGATTCCGCTTTTAATTTTTAATTATATAATGAGATAACCAAAATTTTATTCTTAAAGAGGAATGTCAGCAATTAGATTTTTTCCAATAAAAGTTTTCGAATAAAATATTCAAATACATATTCTTGGTCCTTCGCTAAATGGCTGATAGTGAAATTATAGAGATGACAACACATTGCAGCTTCATTATTGACAAGAAACACTGGTTACTAACAAATTCGTTTTTTGAAAATTATTTTAAGGCTCAATCGGATATTGATAAATGACATTCTATAATTGTATATGTGCACCACTGAGTAAGTATTTCCTTTTGTTATTCTAAAAGCTCAATAAAATAAAGCCAAATAAGTTTTTCTCTTACACCTAGTGAAACGGAATTTATAGCAAGAAAAAATAATTCAATAGAATAAGATATCAAGTTTAAACATTAAAATGGTTAAAATTAATTACAACACATTATGTAATAGTACGAGTTTCAATTGCTTGATATTTATTAACTTTTACACGCGATAGCTTTGTATTTATAACTTACTGCTCTTTCGTTGATAAATATTTATTTATAATTCAAATCCAAAAATCACCCTGCTGCAAAAAAGTTACCAAATACTTTTAAAAAACTATACAAATTCAGTTTCGAAGCAAATTCTATAATGCAAATGAACAGAGTCGATTTCTAGTTTGTGTCAGAGCGTATTTGACAGTTTGCTAAACATTCCAAGTTTCGGAACGTGTCAATAAAGACACGAGACACAGAGTGTCACCTACAATCAAAATTATTGAAAGCAGGTTCTCGTACGCGCCGTCGCCTTCATTCAGGAGATTTCAAGTGGGAGAAGCAGAAGGGGTTGATGTTCTCTGTTGTAACCTTGCGCACCAGGACTACATTTCTCCGATTTTATGCCCACAAATCACCTCATTATCTAAAATCTTAAATCCTATATTATTATATTTCCTCTAATTTCTCCCTGGCCGTGAAAAGTCTTGTCATCGTGTATAAAATTCAATCCTCCGAGGGGACTATTTTGTAATCGAAGAAATCGTGGTGGGGAGTGAGTAATGGCGGCCATGATGGGTGTCAGCGGCAAGCAGTGACGGTATTTGCCTTGCGTCAGTTGGTTTTGTACGCGGATGATTGAATCGAGATTCTCGGGGTGAAAGGTGCACGAAAAAGTTGGTGTAGTTGCGATTGAGTACCACCACTGGTTGCGAAAAGATCCTGCCAAGTTTGGTGGCTGAATTATTCCAGTGAAGTTGGAAAAGCATCGTAAAAATGACGCAGCTACTGCCCATAAGGTTTCAGGAACATCTCCAGGTAGGTGACCTGCTTTTCCGCTAGGTGCATCACTTTTACTCTTCGAACTCCAACCTGTCCGATTCTCGAAAATAGATAATAATCATGACCATTCCGTGCCGTTTAGGTTAAAATCCTGTTTCCAAAAAACTAGTTTGGACGCTTTCAGAGTTTCTAAATGCCATCGACTTGAGACGTTGACAGCTATCAGAACGATAGAATTCTGTTTTTTTTTTTTATGAGTGCACTAAAGCCTTGAGGCTATTTAATCATTAAGTCAATTTGGGAAGCAGTGGTTATCGGTTCTCAGCATGTTAGGGTCGAGAATCGCGGCAAAATCAGCGAAATTGGGGAATCGATTTTCCGCCGATAACCGATCGCTAGTGGCATGGAAGCCACGTCTGCTCCTCGACATATACGCCCCTCGCTTCCGCCTACAAAACACCGTGCGGTACTGTCGCTTGACGTGATATCTCGACCTGTGTTTTTTACATTTATGAGATGAGATTATTAGACGATGATACTTGTCAATTTCAGAGAGGAATTTTGCACGATTGAAACTTTGTCAAGTACTGTCATTGGAGGGAGTTTTTTTCTGGAATATATAATCGTTTTCAGGGTTTTATTTTACTGATTGCATTTGCAGATAATAAGTCAGTAGGTGGCATTTCCACTTGTTATTTGTTTCCAAGAATATATAATAATATTACAGTATTTACCGTGTACTTTAAAAGTTTAAAAGCTCAATGACTAATCAATTGCTAAAGTTTTTAAAAAAGTGTTGTAGTACTTTTCACTTCAAAAATACTTAAAAAATGCGGGTTGATCATTTTGAATAATTTTTAATTTGTCACTTTGTTTGCACTAATCTTGAATTTGTTTAATTTTATAATTTACAAGTTTTGAAAGTATCCAATTGGAAAGTGTATAAAGAACTCAATAATTTAGAAAGCTCTCCAATGTTATTCAAGTAAAGATTATGGAGATGAGTTAGCTTTGTTTGGAAACTGATTCACGTCTAAAGTCTAAATAAACAGAATTCAGTCATGAACAAAAAATTATGAATACCAGAAATAGACTTCTGAGGTTTTTGTCCTGGCAAATACTAAATTGATTCAAGATTGTTTTTTTTATTTCCAGCCAAAATATATCATTTAAAAATAATATAAATTTTTTTCGTTCATTTTAACACAATATTTACATTTATACTTATACGTATTTTTACCACAAAAATACTCAAGTTCTAATATTGCTACAAATTAACTTTCTTACTTTGCGGAATGAATAAAGCTATAAATATTGCATTTCTCGGATAAATGATCTCAGACTATTTTCATGTGTTGAAACATAATTTCCTACAATAGGAAGGATTTGCGAATACTTAAGATTTTAATGAATAATTTTCTTTACCTACATGAAGTGATAAATATTTAATACTTAATACGAAAATGAGAAATAGTAGTAACCTTGGTAGAAGAGAAGGGAACTAGCTAGGCAATTTTCTATGTCAAAGGTAGTTACAATCACACATTTTTCAAAATCTAACAAAATTGGAAAATTCCGTTTTATGCATTCAGGTCATAGAAAAATAATAATTGTTAAATCGAGATTAACAAATTATCTGCCGAATTTAGAAAATATTATTTACTGATCGATTATTTTCATCCAAATTAATAATAAAGCTTCAGTCTTTTTTATTTTTAAAATGATGTTTTAAATTACACACATCCAGCTCGTGCTGGATGTAATTGCTGTTTCAAACTCTGATGCAACATTTCTTAATTCCAGACGGATTGAGAAATTTCTGAATATTTAAAAAATAATTTAAGCGTATTTAAGAATTTGTGTGATTTCAGATAAACATTTTTAATCCTTCGACATTGAAAATAAAATTGTATATTATTGGTCTATTTTATCATTATTAATAAATCTTATCTTCATTAAGAGTGCTTATTTCTGACGACCATTATCTCGTCTGCAAATGATTGGCAGCATCTAATTAAAATATTTAATTTTATTTATAGCTGACCGCAGTTGGAATAAACGCGAACAATGTCAGCTTCAATACTGTCACCATGGAATCTGATAAATTCATCTGTGTGCGAGAAAAGGTGGGAGATACAGCACAAGTAGTAATCATCGATATGAATGATACCGCCAACCCCATTAGAAGGCCGATTTCTGCAGATTCGGCAATTATGAATCCAGCGAGCAAAGTCATCGCTCTTAAAGGTGAATTTCTCGAAAGTTTGAAATTGTTTTGAATGAATTTTTTACTTCTTTCCTGAAAAAGAGAGTTGTTTGTTTGTGTTTATCGTTATCAGTTCATTTGAAAACAAAACTTACAATAAAAAAATTTCATCAGCATTATTCCATTTAAATCTATTAGTGATTGGATTAATTACATCACGCTTGGAGATAAGGAAAGGGACATTTTAAGAGTGATTTCATAACCTCTCGATTTATTTGTCGACATTGAGCTTATGCCAATTGGTATTAATTTCTCTCCTTATATACATTACGAGCAATTTGCTTCAATGCTTTACGTTATCGATCCTGTATCGATATTCTTAAATTTCTCAAGTTGAGAGTGAAATGTTTAGTAATGAGGAATCATGCTAAATATTATTGACAAATTTTAGAAACTAGAAACTTTCTCTGTATTTGACCATTAGTTTTGTTTAAAGGCGAACAAGTAATAAGTTCTTTTGCATTTTCCTCAGCTCAAAAAACCCTACAGATATTCAACATAGAGATGAAGTCAAAAATGAAAGCCCACACAATGACAGAGGATGTCGTCTTCTGGAAGTGGATCTCGCTTAACACTTTAGCTCTAGTGACTGAAACGACAGTTTACCATTGGTCAATGGAAGGCGATTCGACTCCAAATAAAGTTTTCGATCGTCACTCTTCCTTGACTGGATGTCAAATCATAAACTACCGAACTGATGCGAAGCAGACTTGGCTTCTATTAATCGGAATTTCCGCACAGCATAGTCGAGTTGTCGGTGCTATGCAACTTTATTCTGTAGAGCGAAAATGTTCTCAGCCAATTGAAGGTCACGCAGCTTCATTCGCACAGTTTAAAATGGAGGGTAATCCAGAAACAAGTAATCTCTTTTGCTTCGCTGTCAGGACCGTGCAAGGCGCTAAATTGCATATCATAGAAGTCGGTCAGCCGCCTTCCGGCAATCACCCATTCCCGAAAAAGGCTGTTGAAGTATTTTTCCCACCTGAGGCAGGAAACGATTTTCCAGTTGCTATGCAAGTTAGTTCCAAGTATGATGTTATATACCTGATAACTAAGTATGGTTACATTCACATGTATGATATTGAGTCGGCAACTTGTATATTCATGAACCGCATCTCCGGGGAGACGATTTTCGTCACCGCGCCACATGAAGCCTCTGGTGGAATTATTGGCGTAAACAGGAAAGGTCAAGTTCTCTCTGTTTCCGTAGAAGAAGAGAATATTATCCCCTATATCAACGGAGTGCTGCAGAATCCTGAACTGGCACTAAGAATGGCTGTGCGGAATAATTTATCCGGAGCCGAGGATCTTTTTGTTAGAAAATTCAATATGCTTTTTCAAAATGGCCAGTACGCAGAGGCAGCCAAAGTCGCAGCGAATGCCCCTAAAGGAATACTCAGAACACCAGCAACTATACAACGATTTCAACAGGTAAAATTAAAACAATGAATTAATCCACCTAACGTTGCTACAATTTATGAACATAATAATTTATTAATTATATTAATGCTTTCAGGTTCCAGCCACTCAAGGACAAACATCTCCTCTTCTTCAATACTTCGGTATTCTTCTAGATCAAGGCCAGTTGAATAAGTACGAATCCCTCGAATTATGTCGTCCAGTTTTGGTGCAGGGTAGAAAACAGCTTTTGGAAAAATGGTTGAAAGAGGACAAACTTGAGTGCAGCGAGGAATTAGGAGACTTGGTCAAACAAGCCGATCCCACTCTCGCACTCAGTGTCTACTTGAGAGCCAATGTTCCGAACAAAGTCATTCAGTGTTTTGCAGAAACAGGACAGTTCCAGAAGATCGTCCTCTACGCAAAGAAAGTTTCATACACTCCGGACTATATATTTTTATTAAGAAATGTTATGAGAATCAATCCTGACCAGGGAGTGGCTTTCGCCCAAATGCTAGTACAAGACGATGAACCCTTAGCGGATATTAATCAGATTGTAGACATATTTATGGAACAGAATATGGTGCAACAGTGTACGGCCTTTTTATTGGACGCCTTGAAGAATAATCGTCCCAGTGAAGGAGCATTGCAAACTCGTCTTCTAGAGATGAATCTGATGTCGGCCCCACAAGTAGCGGATGCAATTTTAGGGAACCAAATGTTCACTCACTATGACAGAGCCCACGTTGCCCAATTGTGCGAAAAAGCTGGATTACTTCAACGAGCTTTGGAGCATTACACGGATTTGTATGACATTAAAAGAGCAGTTGTCCACACCCATTTGCTTTCTCCAGATTGGCTCGTAGGGTTCTTTGGCACTCTTTCTGTCGAGGATTCCCTGGAATGCTTGAAGGCGATGTTAACTGCAAATATCAGACAGAATTTACAAATCTGTGTTCAGATCGCAACCAAGTATCACGAGCAACTGACAACGAAAGCTCTTATAGATCTCTTTGAGAGCTTCAAGTCCTATGAGGGTCTCTTCTACTTCCTCGGTTCTATCGTGAACTTTAGTCAAGACCAAGAAGTGCACTTTAAATACATCCAATCCGCCTGCAAGACTGGACAGATCAAAGAAGTGGAACGCATTTGTCGAGAAAGTAACTGTTATAATCCAGAAAGAGTTAAGAATTTCCTGAAAGAAGCGAAACTGTCCGATCAGCTGCCCTTAATAATTGTCTGCGATCGTTTCGATTTCGTGCACGATCTTGTGTTATACTTGTACAGAAATAATTTACAAAAGTATATTGAAATATATGTGCAAAAAGTGAACCCTTCACGATTACCAGTCGTGATTGGTGGTTTATTGGACGTTGATTGTTCCGAAGATATAATAAAGAATTTGATTCTTGTTGTTCGTGGACAGTTTTCCACAGACGAACTCGTGGAAGAGGTGGAGAAGCGCAATCGCTTGAAATTACTTCTCCCTTGGCTTGAGTCGCGTGTTCATGAAGGATGTGTTGAGCCAGCAACTCATAATGCTTTGGCAAAGATTTACATCGATAGCAACAACAATCCTGAAAGATTTCTCAAGGAGAATCAATTCTACGATAGCAGAGTCGTGGGTAAATATTGCGAGAAGCGAGATCCTCACTTAGCTTGCATCGCTTATGAACGCGGTCAGTGCGACAGAGAATTAATTAGCGTTTGCAATGAAAATAGCCTCTTTAAGAGTGAAGCCAGGTATCTCGTGAGACGAAGAGATCCAGATCTTTGGGCGGAAGTTCTCCTTGAAAGCAATCCGTACAAGAGACCCCTGATCGATCAAGTCGTACAAACCGCTTTATCGGAAACTCAGGACCCTGAAGATATCTCTGTGACAGTTAAGGCATTCATGACAGCTGATTTGCCTAATGAATTAATTGAACTTCTCGAGAAAATCGTACTCGACAGCAGTGTCTTTAGCGATCACCGCAACTTACAGAATCTCTTAATCCTGACGGCCATCAAAGCTGACCGTACACGTGTTATGGAGTACATCAACCGTTTAGACAACTACGATGCGCCTGATATTGCAAACATTGCTATCAACAACGAACTCTACGAAGAAGCCTTCGCCATCTTCAAGAAGTTTGATGTCAATACTTCAGCTATTCAAGTTTTGATCGAACAGGTCAATAACCTGGACAGAGCTTACGAATTCGCTGAAAGGTGATTATTTAAATTAATTTTACTACCTTTACTACTAATTTTATCTTCTACTTACTAAATTTTTTATTCGTTTCTGGAAACTTGTTTGTAGATGCAACGAACCAGCTGTCTGGTCCCAGCTTGCTAAGGCTCAACTGCAACAAGGTTTGGTAAAGGAAGCAATCGACAGTTTCATTAAAGCTGATGATCCCACTGCCTATGTTGATGTCGTCGAAACCGCTCACAGAACTTCTCATTGGGAAGATTTGGTTCGATATTTACAAATGGCGCGCAAGAAGACACGCGAATCTTTTATCGAAAGCGAGTTGATCTACGCTTATGCTCGCACCAACCGACTCGCTGATCTTGAAGAATTCATCTCTGGACCAAATCACGCTGATATTCAGAAGGTAAATAAAAATTTCCAGGTTTTTTTTTTTAAAGAAATCTTTCTCTTTTTACTATGTTTTTGACTTAATCCTCTATCTTTTATTTTCCAGATCGGTGATCGCTGCTTTGACGACAAAATGTACGAGCCAGCAAAACTCCTCTACAACAACGTATCGAACTTTGCTCGCCTCGCAATAACTCTCGTTCATCTGACAGAGTTTCAGGGTGCAGTGGACAGTGCAAGAAAGGCAAATTCGACTCGTACTTGGAAGGAAGTTTGCTTCGCTTGTGTAGACAGTGGAGAATTTAGATTAGCTCAGATGTGTGGATTGCACATTGTTGTACATGCGGATGAGCTTGAGGATTTGATCAATTATTACCAGGACCGTGGACACTTTGAAGAGCTGATAAATCTTTTGGAAGCCGCCTTGGGACTCGAGAGAGCACATATGGGAATGTTCACTGAACTCGCAATTCTCTACAGTAAATACAAGCCACAGAGGATGAGGGAACATCTTGAACTCTTCTGGTCGCGAGTTAACATTCCCAAGGTTCTTCGTGCTGCTGAGTCAGCGCATTTGTGGGCAGAACTTGTGTTTTTGTATGATAAATACGAAGAGTACGACAATGCTGTACTCGCTATGATGCAGCATCCAACTGAGGCGTGGAGAGAAGGTCACTTCAAGGATGTGATTACCAAAGTAGCAAACGTTGAGCTCTATTATAAAGCCATTCAGTTTTATGTTGAATTCAAACCCCTTCTACTGAATGATATTTTACTGGTCCTTGCACCCAGAATGGATCACACGAGATCGGTCGCTTACTTTACAAGAATGGACCATTTGCAATTGGTGAAACCGTATCTTCGATCCGTTCAGGCTTTAAACAATAAGGCTATCAACGAAGCTTTGAATGGATTGCTGATTGACGAGGAGGATTATCAGGGTCTCAGAACTTCGATAGACGCATTTGATAATTTCGATAATATTGCTCTTGCACAACAGCTGGAAAAGCATGAGTTGATCGAGTTCAGGAGAATTGCAGCGTATTTGTATAAGGGAAATAATAGGTGGAAACAGTCCGTGGAATTGTGCAAGAAAGATAGATTATTTAGGTAAGGTTTTGATTATTTAAATTTGAATTTTGTTGATTGTGCTTCTTCTTGGAAATATTAATTTAACGATTTTTATTTGTTGGAACAGAGATGCGATGGAGTATGCGGCAGAATCTCGTCAAGCAGAAGTCGCGGAGGAATTATTAGAGTGGTTCTTAGAGAGAGGATCAAAAGATTGCTTTGCGGCGTGCCTTTTCCACTGTTATGATTTACTTCATCCAGACGTGATCTTGGAACTTGCGTGGAGACACAAAATCTTGCACTTCGCAATGCCTTACCTCATCCAAGTCGCGCGCGAGTACATCACTAAGGTAAGGAAAATTTTTTTCTAAGTTTTTATTATATTATTTTTATTGTAGTTCAGATTTTATAAAGTTATGATTTCCTCTTTCAAGGTTGATAAGCTGGAAGAAGCTGAAAGTCGACGCTTAGAAGAGACTGATCATCAGGAACATAAACCTATGATCATGCGTGAGTATTACTTTTATTATAACCACTAGGAATTTGTTTTTAGATTTTCATGGCTATCCTAATTGCTTAATGAGATTTAATCGCATGTAGTAATTACAATATGAGCAAGTCAAGTTTTCACAAGTTTATGTTTGTAATAATAAATATTATGGACGTAAAATTGTGAAAACTTAATTTGCTCTTATGATAAATATGCCACATACTTTAAAATACTGTTAGATAGATTTCCTTTCTGCTCGTAAAGTGTTTAACAGTCTCAAAAAATAATAAATTAAACTATCTTTTTCTTCCAGCGGAACCACAATTGATGCTGACGGCAGGCCCGGGAATGATGGCACCAGGTTACGCGCCTCCAGGTGTCTATGGAGCTCAAACACAAGGCGTTTATGCACCCGCGACAGCAGCGTATCAAGGTTACGGCATGTGAGAACCACTGTACAACTCATTTTCCAATACCGATCAACAACAACATTTACTTTTCTATAAGACTTAGATAAATCAAGAATACGCCCTTAGGACCTAGACGTAACTAAACGCTGGAAAAATGTCACTACTGAGCAGACGTCGTTACGCTTAGACCAGTCTATAATATTAAACGATAGAGAAAATGGCGACTCGTCGTATACCAAATATTAATTGCAAATTTGTAGATACAAGAATCAATTAATTCAAATCTCGGTTGAACGAGTCTGTAAAGATTTAACCACACATTGTCAGTACGCAAAAGCAAAAAATATCCAAAAAAAGACAAAAAAAAGACTCAGTTATCATGACGTGTTATGAATTTTTGGTGTTGTTTGCATTTAGTGCTGAAAAAAAAACTTCTTGGAATGGTAAAAACATCCATGTGTATAAAAGATTGCGTCAGGTGTGTGTAGTTTGCTTGTGACATGACTTCCGAAATACTATACGTCGTCCCTCTTCCAAAAAAAAACTTTGTTCTTTCAAATAAGCAATCGATATCTTGATGTACACGAAACTTGGAAACACCTCATGACTCATTTTAGGAGTTCATTTAATATACCTGAAAAAATCAGATAGATAAGAAATGACTCCAGTCATCTAATTAGAGGTCTCTTTCGGTTTTTAAATAATAAATTATTGGAAGAATTAATGTTTTAGGACACTATGAGCTTGTTAAAATTTCGTTGATTTAATTTGAATTTCAGTATGTAGCAGCTTGACTATCTGTTATTGTTCTGTCGTTTTTGTTACTTGTCCAGGCGTAAGTTAACAATTATTCCATTAAACGAAAATTTAGAAAAGATATGACTTTGGAAATCTGATTTTGACGAATCATGTTCAGAATTTATTGCGCCTCTCATACAATTAGAACTCGCTACATGTTTGACCGAGACAACTCAAATCGGCTTTAAACAATATATGCTAGAGATTTGAAATCCCTGGTTGGAATATCCTAACTAAAGTTTGGAAAACACTTTAGAGAAAGCGCAACTTTAGAATAATTTTTTTTTCTTATCGTAGAGAAAAATGTAGTACTTTTCAGGATTTTTTTTGCACTGAATTTACCTACAGTTTTAATAAAATTGTAAAAGTATTTTGTAAACACTTTCTCCTGTCTTTTTTTTTTATTCAATTCGCACGAATGAGTTTATCACTTATTTGAATATCGATATTGCCTTGAATACGAGAAGCAGAAACAAGTTGTAAAATCGTTTCGACTATCATGTAAGCAATGTAGCATACTTTAGTAAAGAACACCCTGTTTTTCTATGGAACTCTAGGAAACAAGAATTGCCTCTCGTTTCACTGCTAAGATTAACACTAGATATGCGATGAATGTGTCTCGCCTATGTGGACAATATTATCCAGTCGTCTCTGAAATGTTAGACAAAATCGGTGTTGAATGACTTTGCGATTTTATTTGAACAGCGTAATTTCTGAAACATCATGAGTGTCTGACATTTTTGAGTCCCAGTATATACGTATAAGTATTAGTTCAAGGCATTAAAGTAGATGGACACGAGTGAATAAAGGATAGGACATTCCCAAAAGCTATCGAACTCTTTATGTCCTTTCACTGTATTTTCGAAATCAAATCCTAAGACTAAAACACGAACGAATGTATTTTGTTTCAACTCGGTCGCGTCGCGTGTGGTTCCGTCGGAAGTTGTTATTGTATTGATATATCATATAATTATTTGAATATTGTGAATTATAATTATTGGAGAGAGGAGAGAAAGCGAGAGGAAAGCAAATTAAGATCGATTGATAATTATACATATATGATTAAATTATATATTCAACAGGTAATTAATGATATAACGTGTAAGTAGTAGATATACATATAATATAATATTACAAAACAAATCGTATTAACGAATGAAATAAAGAAATAAATTATAGAAAAACAGGAATATGTTTAACTGATTTGCATGATAAAACTTATTGTTTCAATTTTGAAATGTAATGAGATGTGCTGAAATGCTATAAAGTTTCAAATAAAACTGAAATCTGTTTAGAAGTTATTTACAATCTCAGCTTCCTTGTTTCGACGGTTTATTTAAAAATTTTAAGTTTCATTCAATTGGGGAGTGAAAAAAATGTTCTTCTAGCTTATTATAAAACTTACAAATTAGGTATTTGTGCATTCTTAAATTTTCTTACCGATCGCTCAGCCGGTCGAATGCAAAGTTCCTTACCAAAAACTTCTAATTTGACATCGTCTAAATGCATTTCAAACTTGGTCGTCACCTTTGGAATAGCTGAAAAGATTTATTGAAAATATTATCATAATCCTTATTAACTTATGGACAGGACAAGATTTTATGACGATAAAAATGTTTATATACAATTTAAAAATGTCTTACTTCGAATATGATCATCAGCTCCAATCACTCTAAAAGTGTTTCTAGTATCCTGAAGAACAATTCCGTGAATACCCACTAAACTAGGACATTTAGATCTGATGACTGAAATTTTTGCTCCATGATAATCAGCCTTCATAATTTTTTGGTTTACGGTTTCATAGTTATTTTCGAGAGGACTGATGGGCAATTTACTAAAATTCTCGACTCCAAGCAAATTTCTCATATAACTCAACCAAATTGCATTTAAAGGCGATATATCAGTAAATCGCAAATCTTTCTCCTTCTTTTTATTTAGACTTAGGAGAATATTTTTCTTAATTCCTGAGAATGATCCTTTTTTCTGTTTTCTTAACTTTTTCGACCTGTGTTTACTGAATAGAAACGTCTGCCGATAAAAATGAAATATATATATATATATTTTTTTTAAACACTAAAGGTAATAAAATATAACTAAATAATTAAGATTAAGAATTAAAATTTAATTATGGTTTATATTGCTACATACCTTTCTCATTTCATCTGAAATCTTTTTTATATCAGAGGGCGGCAATGTTTCCTGCAGAAATTTTAATACGAATTTTTCCCTTGATTCATAAGTTGTAACTTTGTTTGTTACTATTGCTGGTAAAGGCCGAAAAATGTCTAAAAATGTACAAAAACATATACATTTATAATTACTGAAAAGTTTACAACAAATGCAGTTCTAAATTGATTTTCCTGTAGTTAATAAGAGGCAAAATATTATAAAAAGTACGACAGAGTTTATATTTTTAATAAATTATATTATATATAAACAAAATGAAAGTTGTATGGAATGTAAACGATGTAAACGAATAATTATCTTACCTACGGGCTTATCCATTTTTATTTTATGAAGAAGCTTTTCAAGTACTTTGATGCTTTTGACGCTTTCAGGTATTTCAGGTCCTTTGCTTTCAAGGAGTGTTTACAAATAGAATTGATTCTGTCTGTCCTTTTCTTTCATTACTTTCATATTGCTCTATCACTGGTTAGGTGGATACTAGATGGCAATGTGCCTTAGAGAAAATCTTAACTAATCTAACCAATTAAATTGCCGTCATTTTCGCCAACCCATCTCTCCTGTATTCTATAGTCTTTGCTTCATAATGTTTTTAAAATTAGCAAAACAATTAGTAAATAGGTATTTCACGTTGTGACATATAATCCAAAATGGCCATACGCTAATCTCTAGTCAGAGATGCTCTAGTGCATAAGACCTGAGCAAAATCAGCAAAATCGTGAACTGAACCCGAAGATGGTTCTGTCCTTTTCTATCATATTGCCCTATTTCTCTTGCGGTCACGTGACAAGAGAGATGTAGAAATATGATAGAAAAGGACAGAACCATCTTCGAGTCCAGACTCCAGGTTTTAGATATAGTTTCAGTTCACG
>JAUESI010000029.1:8613800-8626096 GCA_032275145.1 Synergus laeviventris
ACTGTTATAAGTTTAGGTATATATTTGTATTAAGGATTTTATTTTATTTCATTTAAATATCTATATGTGTAAATATCATATAATTCAACTTGAGAACATGTGAAGAAACCTCAAGTTCAAGTAGCAAGTGCAAATGAAATGTGAGAAATGTGATGCTAAAGACTGCTGCTCCTTGATTATTGTGCAAACACGGAAAGTACCTACTCTTAACTTATTTTAGAAGAGAGGTTCCACACAAAGAGTATACATACACTGTTTGCCCCTTACTTTTAAGTATTATGTTTTCCTTTCAACGCCTTTCAAGTTTCAACGCCTTTCTTTAACATCTTTGTTTTTTTAATACCACTTTAAAGCCAATACTGAATTCTGGAAATACAAAATATATAAAAGGTACAATGTGAAAATTTGCATTTGAGTGTTGTTATGAAAGGAAGCGTTTAGTATATCTTGAAACTTTTTTCACAAGAGAAGGCTATAACTAAAGCTCAAAGGTTTCAAAAATCAGCATTAAAATTGCAGTGAAAGTTTAATTTTAATCAAGGGAAGTGATCTTTGATCGAGATTTGGAAAGCTTATTTGGATAATGTGCTATCTTTAACGATTGTATCTGTGAGGCCGAGTGATGCAAAATAAGAGATTTTGAGACCGTGACATGATGTCATGCAAGATCCTCTTCAACACTTCCAAAAATGGAGGACTGATACTCGACATGTGTGTGCAATGTGCATGCGGTGTGTATGTTGTGTAGTTAAGCAACCACGCGGTACATGTCCGAACAATTAAGGCTACCACATAAGTCAATGAACTCTCACATATATGTAAGGCCGATTAAGATCTCAGATATCAATGTCGAAATGTAGCTGGCTGGACGTGGAATCTCTTTTGTACGCTTGACCGATTTTGGTCAGCCGATCGATCAGATTTTGATCAAGTAGAATATCATATATATATATACACGTTTCGATCAGAATGCAACTTTCTACGTTCGCTGACAGTTTAAAGTAAACTTTTTGCATACTTAACATGCAGAAAATGTTGGTAGAAATTTCTCACTTAATTTCTTGATATACATACTCTCAAAGTCTGAATTCTAGCTCTGACTCTAGTGAGAATTAAAATATAGTGTTGACTCACTTTCCACTAATTTATATTTCTCTTCTTACTTTAACACCTTTGCATTAAGGTAACACTTTGAGCAACCAGAATTCGTTTTAGGTGACATACTTCTCTTTTACAAGCTTGTAAGCTTGTTTGAAAAGTCTCTTTTGAAAAATTTATAACGTCTTTGAGCTGTCAGCTCGCTTCTTTAAACTTATTTCTCACAAATCCGAGGTATGATTGATTAAATACAGCGTCGAGCATGGTCTGAAGACCAAGCGTATTATAAATAGATATCTTCTTGTCAGTACAAACTCATGCTTGATTATAATCGTGTTTGAATTAATATTCATGTACGATTCCAGCCTGTTGTTCATACCAGAATTTCATTAAGATCACTTAAACGCCCACTTTTTAGCAAAAAGCCTTTTGCCAAAGAAGATTACTTTCTAACTGTAAAGAACATATATAACCGACCAGACATTTATCTATTAGGAAGATTAGTTTTTAAGCGAACATAGTTTCTACCACGTTTAATTAATTAATTTTTATTATAATCAATTCCTATTTTTGTGTCAGTGATTTCACACTAATGAACAATATTTCTATTAAGTGTGTTGTGTGTTATATTATTCCTAAATATTATATTACAAAAATCTCTGCACCTACTTTATGTATCTAACAACCAATTCTCTTGTTTGTTTCAGGTAAGTTTCTGTTATGACTGTACTTAACCGTTCTCGGCTTTCAACATTGTGGTAAGAAACATAGTACATTTAAAGTAAGTTTGATTCTAGAGGAACTCAGCTAAGAAATTTTAATTCTTTTACAAAACATATAAATCAACCCAAGGCAGAATAGGAACTTGGGAGTTGGTTTACTATGGATGATATTTTCGAGGTCTTTCATTTTGGAAGAAATTAAATTTCCTTCATTCAAATTTACGTTCAGCAAATAGAGAAAATGCATTTTAGCCAGTGGATAAATGTTCCTTATCGTTTTCTTTACGTTTATCTGCTACGACAATAAATTTAATTGTTGGTTTTTTAATATGATGCCTGAAAATCTGAAATATGGTTCCAAGTGCCAAGTCACGTAACTTATACGTAGAGAATTGATATGAAACAAGGAGATTGAAGGAAAACTGGATGAGACTTGACAGTGATGATTATTGTTGGAATTCCAGTAGCTCGTACTCGTAGTACAAGCTTTGTAAAGAGAAGATTAAAAATCAGTCTAGGACTGTAGTAAAGAGGAAGACTATAGGGCAAGCAAGCTGTGGTGTGCCTGGTGCTGGTGTTGGTGCTGGTGCATCCACATTGCTTCGAGTCGGGTTGGGCTGGGGTGGTGAGAAGTAGATGGAGGTTGATAGGAAAGAAAATCGCGCCCGCTCATCGTCGTAAGCTCGTTAACTCGCACGCAACACCTCCAGCTCTCAAGTACCGGATATACCACTGTCTGTCTTCTTCTACTTTAGCCTCACTTCTTCTTTCTCCTCCTCGTTTACCTTTCCCGGCACGACGTGCCAACCTACTCAAACGATTCTTCAACTCGCCGTTTGCGTTTACTCTTGCGTTTACTTTTCCGTTTAGATTGTCAAGAGACAACGAACATGTCGAGTGTCATTATTGACTGAAAAATATCACGGAAATAGGTTGTAAACTTCAATCCAGTCGTCGTTAGTATGCATTTTGCTCAAGTTGGACACGTCCACTTTTCCCTGCTCAACACAGAAAAAGACATGACATGGCCTCTCCAATTGATTGGTCCCAACAATCGGCTTCTTCAATTATATAGTCTAATTATAGATGATAGACTTTAATCTGCAAACCTGTGAATTTTAATATCAAGGTCAATATTTCAGTTCCATTAATTTCGTTGAGAAAGATTATACATTACAATATGAATAATGATACACATTTTACATAAGTTATGACTACATTGATTGAATATGCTGATAAATTTAAAAAATTGGCTCATTCGCAATAATCCTGTAATTAGAATTCGTTAGAGTGAGATGAAATTCAGAAATCTGATGACACGCTTGTCTTGAGAAATCGTGCTGCTGGGTTCACGTTTTTTCTAGTGTGACTAACTGGTTTAGAATTCTAGGAAAGCGTGAAGAACTTTAATGTCCTCTGATTTGTTTTTTTTTTTTTTGATTAAACGGTAATGCGCGATACCGATTACACCACTAGGGATAATGGGAACCAGTTAATGTGTAGTATTGATAGCCTTAGGTGTCAAAAAATTTTCCAAGTGCCAATAGATTATCCGTTAACCTGCATCTAAACCGGATACTATTCGATCCACAGAAAGGGGCAAGGTGGGCAAGGTAGGCATAGCGGGCGATATCAAGGTATTGAGGCTGGTATGCGGGCAGCATTCTCCAAGCTGCTACGCCACTTTAACAACCAGCTGCACTACCGAAAAGGACAGGGGGATGGATGGATAAAACAATGGACGAGTAATCGATGAACCCTTATATATAAGAGACGAACATTAATCTTCTCTCGGGAAATTAGAAACTTGTATAAAAAAACTCTTTTGGAACTTCTTTTAAAGTCAATGCCCAGTCTTATGTCTCTTGATATAGTTTCACGCAATTGACTCAATATTTTATTTACTTTATTGGAAGCTCCATTCATCATCGATAGGGCTCATTCGAATAATTCTATTAATATTGTAATTGAATATTTATGTTGAAATTGAAATTGGGATCTGATCAGGGTTCTGACCAGTTTGTCAGACTTTAATTAACCTGCCACAAATATTATACGCTCGGGATCGACAGATCTCCCACTTTTATTCCTATTTTAAATTGAAAACTACTCATTTCGAGGACCTCCATAAAATGGGTAAAATCATAAACTAGCTGTGAATTCGACCTCGGGTGTTTCATTTAACTGTATTTATATTTTTGTGCTCATTCCTTGAGCACACGGCTTTTTTAAATATCAAAAAATATATTTAATTATTTTTTCCCTAAGCAAACAATCATTTTCTATTCTTGCATTAAATTTGAATTGAGATACATACATACATCCTGAAGAAATTATAATTAAACCATTTTTGAAAATTTTGAAAATGAAACGACTACAAAGCTTTCTCTATGAGAAAGCAAAAATGCAGCTTATCCTTCCTAGAGAAGAATTTTCATTGCAGAGTTATGAGAAAAAAGTGACTCAAAAAAATGCATTTCCTCGCAACATAATACAGTGAAAAGTTTATCTCGCATTTTCAGAAAGCAATATTTCTTCCCGTTGTGTACCATGAAGTTATAGGTTGAAAAGCCTCTGAAATATTACTTCGCTATTTCATATCTGCAATCTTTCTTACAACGATAAATTTAATATTTTGAAGAATATATATTATGTTCTGTTATTCATGAAATTTTTTTATTTGAAATTACGAAAAAAAGAGTGCCATTTTGAAGAATAAAGTTTGTTTCCATCCATGGAAAGTTTATGACCGTGATAGGCATAACTCTCGAACTAAGCACAAAGTGGCATTACTTACACTTTCACTTATTATCCACTTTCTTCATCATAGCAAATGTTCTTTCTGGATACTGAAATTCTGATCCGCGTCCAACGGCTGCTATCGAGTTGAGTTCTTTGGTCAGAAAATATAGTACCTATTTAGATTAATTATACCGTGTTAAGGAGAGATGAAAAACTATTCATTGCGTGCTGTGTATAGAATTTAATTATTTTATTTAATCCAAAAAATCTAAAAGTCTTCAGGAATTGAGGAATTATTCGGAGATTAGAAGCAGGAATTGTGATTTAGACAATTAATAGTTGTAATAAATTTCAAAGTAAATACTTTTTAGGAAAGAGCTAGAAATAAAGTGTTAAGATGCTTAATTTCTTAAGAACACAATTTCCGGCTCCAAGGAGTAATAATAAGGCATTATGTATATCGGATGAAGTGATCTACTTGTAAGATTAATGTTGACTTATATAGTATGTTGAGTCGCGCGCGTTGTAGCGGTATTCTTTAGGGTATGCTCTACTTTGCCTCAATTTACACGTTGGTCTAAATGGGTTCCGAGATTTGGAACGTAAAATGTACTAATCTTTTAAATCTTAACAGTCGAGAAGAAATTAACATTTAAATACATAGCTAATTGGGTACGAAAGTGATTTATTTCTCAAATAAATAAGAAAACAGTTAACTAAATAAAGAATAGCCCGTGTAGAAATTTCCTCATTATTTCTTATTTGAAGTTGAACTCTCTAGCGTGGTCCCGACTAGAATTTCTAGTCTGTAAGAAAACTGCTCATCTATTGCAACAAAGTTGACAAATAAATTATTTCTTGCAGAAGTCAAGGATTTTTCTGAATTAAAAACACAGTTTAAACGTGGTAATAGAGGATTTTATTCGTCCATTAAATATTTTTCTCTAAGGCATTCTCAGATCATCGACTATCTGTAGACAAAAGCATCTCCTATTCGAGGAGAAAACCATTTTTCTTTTTAAATTCTGATTATTGAAGCTTTCAGAGACTATAATTTACATTTTAAAGTCTTACATTTACGTTTGCAGTATCCGATCGAAGAAGACAATTTTAGCATTCAGTCAAGTTTTGCGAAGAGCAACATGCATGCACGTCATTTCGCCGCAGAAAAAAAAACAAAACAAAATATTTGCAAAAATCATACAACAGGTACAAGTTTTTTTCCCTAGAGAATATTTCCTGTAGGCGTTGAAATTTCACGTTTTGCTATTATTAAAAAATTCGCTATATAACGTTACACTTCAGAAGAATTCAAGTTGCATGAAGGCCCTGAATTATTCAAAGTTGGCGGAAAAAATTGCCATTGAAAATAAATACTGAGTACATACTACTTTACAAAAGAGGCAGTACTTTCACGTTCCCGCAATTCCAATTGAGTCATTATGGGCACATTGTTGGCGCCGAGACCTCAAACGGAAAGAGTCTCCTTAATTAAACATGTATATTAAAATGCAAGTGTATTTCACGAATGCGCGGACTCACATAAGAGTATTTAAGAAGTGATATCACCGTAAGCGAGATAGCCCGCTCGAAGCTACATATACATACAAAAGAATAAATCTCGTGAGGCTGCTTGTTAATAAAATTTTAAATAAATTAGACAATAATGACCGAAACTTTTAATTTACAACCTAAAAAAAAATAGCGATTTTTTAGGCATTTTTTTCAACACCAGACTTGGCGAAAAGTACAAAGCACTCTTTTATTATTTATTTATATATCTTTCCTTTATAAAATCTTTATAACCTTATCATAAAATAAAATTGCTATAACATACCTTTTGGTTTCTTTCGATAAATACTCCAAACTCGGTCAACATTTACGTGCCTAATACTTTCCGCCGAGACTATTATTCACAAACACAGTTTAAAATATTAAATAAAATTTTTCATGACTTTTCAGATAATTCCAGAATAAAAACAAACAACTAGGAACCACATTAAAAACTCGTAACTATAAATTCGCTTCTATAATTACGTATATTTAAAATCGCGCAAGAATATTCATAATAATCTCGAGGATAACTAGTCGCTCGTGTATCTACGGGACCGAATGACTTTTAATTTCATCATAATATACAGACTGCACAGTGCTTGTTGTAATCACAATGTATCGCGTACGTTCACCAGAGAACACCGCCGATTTAAAACTACATACATTTTAGCTCCTATGTATCGCAATCGATAAGTGTGAAATCACGATCAATCTAAGCACATAGAAACGTTAGAAACGCAATAACCCGGGTCACAGCTAAGTCTTTCGGCCACTCTCGCAATAAATCAAAGACATTTACACCCGGTCAATTTAAACGATTATTAACCGAGTTTAAACAACGCCTGCGATCCTTACACATATATTTACATCAAACTCCCTGCGAAATTTACAGAATTGTAACAAAATCTTTATATTTCTTCTAAAAATTTAGTGTGCACCTATATTCTCACTATTTACAGACTTTAGTATACCACCAGGCACAATGCACATTTCTCTCGTCACAGTTAATTTGTAACTTTATATACACAGTCACTCGACACGAAGCACAGAAGAACCACGTAAAATCGATACTTTCTAGTTTCCAGCTGGTCGTAACTCATATGTGAACAGCAAGTGTTCGTGGTCCATTAGACATCTGGTTATTGTGTTGCCGGCGTACAGGTGGCGGTTGTCTTCTCGTCGTTGCCCTCTGATTGTTCGGAACATCGGGAAGAGCGAATCGTAATTTTTCCCAAAACAGTTTGTCACCCCACTGCAAATAAGTGTTTGTTTTGAGGTAAAGTCTGATATCCGGATCAAGATCCCTCTGTGGCACTTCACCAACGAGGACTAGAATCAGTCGCCGTCTGCGATCCCGAAGGACCTGATGATGGGCCGATTTGAAATCAAAACGGCACCACTCAGACTTAATAAAATTTTCCGAGAGAACCATGATTGTTCTCCTTGAAGACTCCACCGCCTGAACGATGGTATCGGCAATGAAATTCCCCACGGGGAAATCTCGATAGTGGAGGCAAAGTTTGTAAGATGGATTCCCCATCTCGAGAACAGGGGCGAGTTCTTCGGCGACGAAAGCTTCGTCCTTGGAGCTGTAACTCACGAAAGCATCAAAAAGTTTGTCGCGGTCGTCCCTATCTGCATCAGCGTGTCTGTAGAATATTCGAACTCCAAAGCGAGAGTGAAACCATACCCGGAGTTCGTGTCGAAAGACAAAGGCCAGAATGCAGGAGATGATGAGGATTAAGAAGGCCACGAGCGTGGTAACGAGCAGGGGAAGATAATCCTGATCTCCGAAGGGTGCTTTTTTTGGGAAGCTGCCGTAGGTGCTGTTCTCAATGTTCTCCAGTTCTGTGCAGGTGGTACCGTTTGCCTTGTATCCGCTGCTCGTGATGAGGGAAAATTCTACACCATTATCCTTGTCCTCGATGTTGGATGAGGATGATTGAACATTGCCTTGCATGTCCTCAGGAAAGCCTTCAATTGTTGAGTAGTTTGTGAAGCACTTGAGCTCCGCTTGATCTGTGACAATGACCCCTGGATTGCGCACCCACTTCCGATAGGCTCTCAGGTATTCACAATCACATGACCACAGATTCTCAGAAAGACTCACTTCGATTGAGGTAGGTAGCGACCACACTGCTAAGGTCGTCAGGCGATTGCCCTGCAATCTTAGAACCAAGAGAGAAATGAGTGGCTCGAAGGTATTATTCGCTATCACTGAGAGTTTGTTGCGTTCGAGATGCAGGGTTTTCAGGGCCTCCAGACCCTCGAACTCGTGGCCCCGCAGCTCCCGAATACCGTTGTCTTGCAGGTGCAGATCTTCGAGTTCTCGCAGGCCATTAAAAGATCTGTTTTGTACAATCTCGATGTTGGAGTTGTTGAGAAAGAGGACCTTTAGCTTTTTCCTTCCGATGAACGCGTGACTCGCTACAACTCGGAGATCATTGCCGTCTAGGTAGAGGCGAGTTGCGTCCATTGGTATTTGCTCAGGCAGCTTGCCAATGTGGCCGCCGCTCGAACAATCAACCACATTGGCTGACCACGATTGATCGTGATAGCAGGTACAGTTGGTCGGGCAGGTCATTTCACAGTCGCAGGCATCAAAGTCGCAACAGTGACATAAGACCAAGCAGTGATCTTCGTACTTGCAGAGAAACTGGGAATGCGATGCCTCCACCAGTGGCACGTAAATGTGTTCCCGGTCGTAGAGAAGCTCGCAGTAGATACTCTCAAGATCCATCACTTGCGGTTGATTTCGACTCTCGCTCTGATTGTTGTTGACTTCCTGCAGCCACTCCATCGAACAGTCGCAGAGGTAATCATTGTCGCCAATGTAGAATTCCGGCAGGGGTTTATCCAGGGGCACAACACTTAGACGTAACGAGTACGGGTGCAAACTGCGTATCCGATTGCCCTTGAGATTCACTCGCGTCAAGTTTGGCTTCTTGAAGAAGGCATAACTTGTCACTCGCCATATCTGATTGTCGTTGAGCAACAACGTTTCGATACTCATAGGTATCGCACTACCCGTGATTTCGGTTAACTTGTTTTCACTCGCGTCAAAGGTATTGAGATGCAGCTGCGTCTCGATTTCCAAATAATTACCCAATTCACTGATCTCATTTGAGTGTATATCGAGCCACTGTAAACCGGTGGGTATCATCGCGTAATCGAACCACTTTAACTTATTGTCACTCACGTTCAACCACACGAGATTCGGTAAATTTGCGAATAATCCTGTAATGTCGGTCAACTGATTCCCGTCGAGACGAATTGCTTGAATGTTGATGTTTTTCTCGAACGAGCCATGTTCGATGTGCTGTATCCTATTTCTCGATAGATTGAGAATCTTAAGCTCTTTGATCTTATCGAAAATACCCTTGGTCAAATTGCCAATGTGATTCTCGGTCAACCGTAACCCGTACAATTGGGATACGTGATCAAACGTGCCGTCTGGTATTTCGTAAATGAGATTTTCCCCGAGGTCGAGGGTACGTAACGAGGGAGTAGCTTTCAAGGCATCGGGAATCGCAGTAAGACGATTGCCATTTAAATGAAGGTCTTGTAGGGAAGATGCATTGCGAAACGAACTCGAGTGCAGGCTTTCTAGTCTGTTGTTATCTAATGAGAGAATGCTCAATACATAAAGTCCACTGAGAGTGGTTGCCTCTATTGCAGTTAAACGATTTTCGCTGAGAACTAGAGTGTGCAAGTTTGACAAAGCTGAAAAAGTATTCTGGGAGAGGTTCTCGAGAAGATTCTCCTGCAGACGAAGGATTTGCAAGCTGTACATGTCGCGGAAAACTGCAGGCTCGAGACGGGCTATTCTATTGCTGGACAAATCCAAGTCTATTAAGCGTACGAGCCCCCCGAAGGTCGCAGCATTCACCCATTCTGCCGTCAGTTCATTCCTTGACAAGTCTAATACCACCAATTGGGTCAACTCGCCGAAGAGGCCAGGCGGTAGCACGCCTAGAGTATTGTTTCTCAAATAAATCTCCTGTACATCACGAGCATCGCTGAATAACTCGGGTGGTAAACTCGGGAGTCGATTGTTAGCGAGCTTGATGACAGTTAACGAAGACAGTCCCTCGAAGGCCCGATCGGCCATAAAAGCGATAAAGTTACTGCCCAAGTCGAGACTCTGTAGCCTCGATAATCCGGAAAATGCTGCTGATGGTAAAGACTCAATGCTGTTATTGCTCAGGTCCAGAATCTTCAAATTGGTAGCGCACCTATTTCGAAAATTAAATTGAAAACTCTCCACCTCCCTCAATCGATTTCTCGTGAGATTGAGCACCTCCAGACTGCGAAGGGGACACAACAGCCCTTCCGGTAAACTCCACATATTGTTCTCTCCCAAATCGAGCCTCTCCAATTGATTAAGTTCTTCCGTAAAAGCTCTCGCAGATATATCTAGTGCCATTGCAGACCAGTCTGTGTTGTGAGTCCTGACAGTCAGATTTCGTAATTCTTTCAAACCCTTGAATGCCTCATCCGACAAATTACCAATTTTACAGTACTCGATCACAAGTTCGCGCAACTCCACCAGCGGTCTGAAGCTGCCAGCGCTCAGCGAACTCTGATAGAACAGAGCATCGCTACACTCAAGTTTCAACCGAACAGTGTGCTGCGGTTGAATCACGCTAAAATTTGTGTTCTCCAGCTCGCTGTTGATTGTTCTCAACCGGCAGACGAGGGATACGTCGTCGGCTGAGTCGCCCGTCGCGACCCATTCGCACTCATCCGGTGCCTTATACCTCAGGGCCTTGCTTAACGAGGCACCGAGAACCCCGAATATCGTTCCTAGCAGTATCGCAAAGAAAGCAGGACCGACCTGCATTTTTGCGCGCCTTCTTTTATGAACGTCACTCGTCTTTTATCACTGGCTCTCAGCCCATTTAAATTGCATCTATCTCACGTCGCACATAATTCTATCTGTTCACACAGCCACCGCACTTTCGCGTAATTATTCTCCGACATCTTGTGAAACTATAATCCCAAGGTGAAGGTCAGTGTACCTGGTGACATTTGGTAATTCCTGGTACCTAGTTGAAAATTCCTAGAGCTAACATTTGACAATTTGAGCGAGTCAACGCTGTGTCGGTTTTTCATTTGATTGAAAATGGCGACTTTTGCCAACGCGAGGAAAGGGTCAACTCTGAAAGGAGTCACGGTTCTCCGAGGACTGGTTGTTCAGTACTTGGCTGGCCCAAGCGGGGCCCGCTACCAGTAGCTCCTCCCTCACCTCACAACCAGCTCTGTCACCCTCCCTCCAACCTCCTTCACCTTCTCCTCCTCTTCCTTCTTCTTCTCCTTCGCCTTCTTCTTCTTCTTCTACGCGCACCTCTCCTCTCCACTTCTTTCCTTTCCTTTCTTTTCCCCACTTACACTTGGCTTTACCTGAGGCCCAGCCGGCAGAACGTGGAACGTTCCGGGAGAGCCTATAAAAACAAGACACGGATACAATCTTTGGGTCCGCGCAGTGGCTCATTGCATTGGGACTCTAGAGCCTCTTCGTCGATTCTCTTATCCTTATCAACCTGGCCGCTTTCATCGCCTTACCCTCCCCATAACCTTATTGCTCTCAACTTACCTCAAGAAAACGATTTTTTCATATACTCAAATTATTTTAATTACAATGATAAATCACTAGGGTATTCGAAGATACGGTAGGAGTAGAAACGAGTTCTCTAATCTCGATACAGATTTTAATTTTGATGTTTTAATCATGTTATCGGGTCGGCATTCAAATCACTACGCGTAAAATTGATTACGCGGTGTCAGTATCTTTTTTAAGCCGATAATATAAATAAGACACGAAGGGGACTCAGCAGCTTAAGAACTGGACATTATTAAAGTCCCATTAAATTTTCAAGTTGTAATTCTTCCATCTACCAGATATAATTCTTAGTTAATGAACTTCTAATTTATACGAGCTTGATAAATCTGGATATTATGCGGGAGCCACGTGCAGTTCTTTTTTGGTAAGAAAGCGTCTTTTACGAAAAAATTTAATTAGTATCTTTTTCGTGAATTATCTGTCTATAATTTGAATGTATAAGAGGATTATGCAAAGTTGCAAGTCAAATGGATAGTTTTAAATTCAATCAAAAATGTTTCCATTGCAAATGATTTCAAGCTGATGGCGAAATTCCAATTGACCTACAACGATTGCGA
>JAUESI010000029.1:8632160-8643557 GCA_032275145.1 Synergus laeviventris
TATATATATGAGTATACATATACCTTAAAATTCGAACCCTAATCCATATAAAGTCAACATACTTTCTTTTGAATTAAATAGATTTTAACTTAAAAATATACATTCCCACATTCATATATTTTCATGCAGATTTACAACAGAATTTTGTAAATCATATCTCATTGAATATTCCTGAGAAAAAATGGTTTTTGCTGTTCAACTAAGTATGTATCGGTAGGATATAAGTTTGATGCGATCGGACGACGCTGGTTTTCTGGAAGGTCATCCGGGAGATCATCCGAATTCGACTGCAAAACGGGACATGCTCGCTCCCCAATCGTTTTACGAATCGAAAGAACTTGGAGAGTAGCGATTGGTCGGAAATCCGAATTCCTGCGAGTACAAAGTCGATACCGAGAATAGTCTTCCTGATTCATTGTTAAGATTATATCTCGCTCCAGGCATAAATGTTACGTTATTGTTTCCGATCGAGGTGGAACGGTACATTTCTCCTGCCTCGAGTTTCTGCATAGCTTTTAACGGCCTTCCAGCGAAATCCAACTTTCTGCATCAAAAATCTTGCGATCTTGTATCGACTTTAATTTTATGAGGCCATCGGCAATACCACACATTTTTTCAAACAAGTGGGTTATAATACAGGATAAGTCCAAGGGGTACAATCATGTACAATCAGAGGAAAATGCTTTTTTCTAAGCATGCGGAAGACAATTGAAAAAATTTGAGACAAGAATATCATCTTGTTGTAAAAAAATGCAAGGAAAAATGTTAACTTATGTTGACTGATAAGTGTAGTTACTTTAAACGTAAGGCAATGAAAGATCTTAAATTATAATAACGAGACATTACTAAACCTCTATGACATCTCACTTGCATCGTACCATTTCCCATAATGAAATTCAAATGTAACTGCGCTCTTGTACATATTTCTGACCTAACATGGTAGCACGCGCACTCGAGAGATCTGAAATCTTTCCCGAATAAGCACTGTAGTTCTCTGCGTAAAGAACACTATCTTAATTTGTCAAAAACTTGCAGGAAAAGGCATTCTCCACAATCTGACAAGACTTATTCTAAATCCCTATCTTACTTTCATAAACCTTACTTTTAAAAATGGCTTTGAAATTGTTTAGAATCCTCTGAATCTTCTTAATAAACGGAGTGCAAATTGTAAAAACGAGAAGTTAATCGTGGATGATCATAAAGTGAAAAAATGTATGCAATTTTAATTTAAAAATGTCAAGGAATTTCATGGGATTCCTGAAAATCTTAATTTTCTTTCTCTCTCTTGAATTGCGAACGCTCACGACGTCCGCGATTCATTCCCCCTTTTCCCTTAACTTGGGTCCATTAGACTTGGAACAATAGAAAGGCACTCTTCCTGCCTTTTCCTCAAGAATTCCAGGAAATTGCGGGTTTCAAAGTCCCTTGTTAAATTAACCAGCCGGAATTGCACGACAATTTTCGTGTATCGGAGATTCCAACGTTGTTCTTGTATAATGTCGCTTATTTATGGCAGATTTATTTTGCTCTGGTCTTTTTTTAATAAGTTCAAATTTTTGTGGTTTCATTTATATCCAGTTAAACAAAGTTGCCTTCACGGACTGTAACTTTTATCTTACCTAATAATATAATATTATTATTTATCTTTTCTCTTTCCTTCCAAATGCCCAGCGTAATCTTAGAACTGAAACTCTTATATGTTAAGAGTGAGAAACTATAGCCTTTATCGAGTTTGTGAATTCTCATCCAAGATATAAGTGGCTATATAAGTTAAATTAAGCTGTAAAGTTTAAGAGCGCAATGTACATAATTAAATTTAGATAAGGGAAATTATACGCAAATTGTTACGTGTTTGCTTCCACATAATCAAATTACATATATTTCTATGCCATAGAATTTACTGAAGATTAATGATCCTGGGCTATAAAAAGTCAATTTCATACTCTTTTATAAAAAATTTACATACCATCTCTTGTCTTTGATAATAAGTCTATTTGATTATCCGCTTATCTGTGTACCGCCGAAAAGACATTCTAGAAAATCTTGAGTATGGTCTTATCGCAAACAAACGATGCACATTTGTCTGACCATGTACGACACTTTTCTACTAGCCACGTCCAATTCTGACTCAACAATTCTCTTTTTGAAGTCTATAAAGATTCCTTGTTTATGCAATTTATTTTCATTGTCAAAATTTCACCAATTATTGCGGTTTTATGGAATCTGAACAAATTTCCTTGGATTTTCAGGTATTTAAAAAAATTTAATGAGATTTCATGGGACTTTGAATAATTTGAAATGTGACATTTTGCATAAACAATGCCCAAACTTGTCCATCTCTTTCTTACTTTCTGCTGGCATGCTCTCATTCTTGTCTCATTCTCTCTTTCTCGTTCGCTTGTGCTCCCTCCTACGGAACTAATTCCTCAAGAGCCAGTTTAGGTATTTGTATTTTAATTAGCTCCTCCTTTACGATGCCCGTTTGTTCTGTCGAGTGCCGACTCCCGGCCCTTACGTCGTACGTCTCCGGTCGATTCCCAACCCTTCCAATCGTTTAATCATAATCTAATAACTGGCTGACACAAAAAAGAAACTGGACAAGCGCGTCTTCTCGAGCGCACGTGTGTGCGCGTGCTGGCCTGTTTACACACGTCCTCATATTTATACATGTTGTGCGTATCCAGTTGCTTCGCTGTATAAGTGTCGTATCTGCCGTATACTTATAAGGATATATGACTTTGAGATTCCATCTATTGAAAAGTCTACTTTTCACGCGAGTTGAAATTTTTTTCACGCTTATTTTTTACATACATAGAAAACATAGAAATTTTTCAATATGGATCTGATCGATGCCTGATCAGGCAGAACAAATATAAGAAATACTAATAAAATTTTTACGTATTTCTTTTTTTTTTGATAATGAGTTTATACATATAATTACGCTCTTTTATACTTGTTTTTGTCAATTGGCCAACACTTTGTATAACTTGTGAACTTGCGAACGCTATATGCATATAATCTTTCGCAAATAAAAGTTCGTGACTCGCGCAATTTGTGGGACTCCAGGGCTGTGCAGTGTGCACGCAGGGTGAAAACTCTGAATGTAATAGCGCAGCTATCCTGACGTAAAAAAAGAAAAAAAAAGAACTGGAATTGCAGACAATTTTCACAGATATGGAAACCTTGAAAAAGAGGCACTGATTACAGACTGCTAAAGCATACTACAAAAACATCATCTTTCTACGAAAATTGCTCTTTATTACTCGTCAAGATTTTAATTTACGATCTAATTCGCTAATTTGAAACCACATTTTAAATTCGTATAAATAAATTTCACGTATAGCTTAGTTTAAAGTCTTTTATGATTGGTTGGTTGTCGATTTTTAAGATTTTTGATCTTATCTATATAACACTAAGAAAAAAAATTTAGTAATGGTAGCAAAATATTTTTGTTCGGTCAACCAAACATTTTTCTCAGAGAATTATTTTTCCTTTTCCTCTATGAATATACCTGACTAAAATCGATTTTTTGCACTGGCTTTCAAATTGAAACCAGAAGCTCCATGTCGGCTGTTGCATACTTTATGAGTTCAATCAATATAAAAATGAAAACGATTCACGCAGCGATGCAATCTGCAGCACGTATCAAATCTGCATGCTTTTTATCGAATGAATCTGGATGAACCTGAAATGGGAAGTAATTTTTCTAATAAATATTGAAGGAACTTTTTATTTAAATAAAATACATAAAGTAATAACTTAGAAATCTTGGTTCGATCTTAACTTGCAAATTGTATAACATTATACAATATACACGTGTGTTTTAATAATTTGTCGCTTCAATTTTGTTTTCGACGACTTTACATTTGTCAATTTGCCATTGAGGTATTGTTCACAGTCAACACTGGCTATCCTATTGTTTGACTTATTCTTTGGCTAACTGACATTCGTGCAACCGAGAATTGCAAGTCATCATGAAAGAAAATGCAAACGTCGTTTACAATGACCATCATTAATTTCTTCATTCTTAAACTCTCGACTATGTTCCAGTTACCGCGTACAGACGCTGTGATTTTCAAGGGGAAATCGGTGCACGACTTACTTCCATCCCAGAGACCTAAAATTATGTCGATTGTTAAACTTACTGTAATTATCATAATTCCTGGTAGTTTCATATTATAATCACTACGCCTTTTAGAAATAACTGAAAATTGGACTCGCTCACTCAATGATTGCGCATTACAGTGCAGTCACAGAAAGGTATATCAAATTTCAAATTGCCTAGGGATTGTGATTAAATTAGAATTATTCAAATTAGACACATTTTTAATTTAAGGAATCAAAATTTTAACAATTTTACATTAGATAAATGCTTGGAAAATTACGTGAAGTAATATGTAATAGGTATAATACAGAATATACATATATAACTTTTATAATTTTTTTTTACTCAATGTATATATACGAACATGCACAATTCATAAAATTCTATCAATAGACCCATAAAAATTCGGATAAATAAGCACTGTCTTATTAAAGCTGACGTGTATTAAACCCGATGGTTGAATTTATGATTCAGTTGAATTTTTCTCGAGCACGAAGAAAAGCTTGTTTCGTGAGATAAACTTTACTATCGACATCTTCAACTGGTTTAAGAGAACAGGTTCATCAAACGAACTGGTTTTCGATGAAGAATAAACTACAGCTGTTTTACTAAATCGCTACAGCATCGTCTCAAAGTATTTTTGCGGAAAAAAAAGATTGTCATTATTTCAGCGATTTGTTGCAAGTTTCATGAGAAGGTTTGCAAATTCGTGTGGAAGTATCAAAACGTGTTGCGTTTATTGCAAGGCTTCAGTGATGGCAAACTTGTACGGAATGTCCGAGCAGGCCAATAAAACTGGCAAATATAGTTGATCGCGTGGGAATTCTATTGGCTAAAAACACCTCCGCGACAAGGTTCGATCAGCGAAAAATCGCGCATATTTCGGTAGTAGTTGGCGAACAAAATGCAAAAGCAGACAACCTCGGTAGCCCATTCAGCTCGGTTGCCGTTAAACCTGTCACCTTCGACGATGCATCGTATATTGTAGTCATTTTTAGTATCCACACCGATACCTTGCTCAAAAATTGGCGAGGTAATGGATTTTTCGTAAGGTTAGAGGAGGTCGGAATGCATCGTAATTATAGCATGCGAGATTCCAGAATGAATCGCCGAGGTTTGACAAGATTGTAAATGACCACGAATCGCTTCCTTTTTTCAGTTAGTTTGTCCACACTATGTTATGTGTTGTCACGACATCTTTATGAATTCAATTTTTCAGCACGATTAAATTTTCACTGGTCGAGTGTCAAGTCTCGGCAAAAAAGATATTACATTTGCGTTTGCTTAGCTTATGATACTTGATTCTTTTCACTAAAATTTATTGAAAAAAGACATTGGTCCTTATCATAAAATGTTGAATGAGGAGGAAATAATTTCTTCGTGTAAGGATGAAACCCGAAAATATTGGTTAAATTAGCATAACGTTTTTGCTGAAGCATTATTTATGACGATGCATATTTGAATCCAGGAAATAATCAGATAAAAATGATTGGTTTGGTTGGGAAAGATTTTTGTAGATTTATTGGAGACAAACGAGAATTGATGTCATGTTTTCAATAAAATTGTTTTGGAATTGATTATATAAATGAAGTTTACTTTTTTGTATCTTTAATAGGCTAGTTTAAATATTTTGAGATATTAACGTCAGTTAATTGGGTAACGTTATGTTGCGTGGAATATGTAGGACAGTGATGGATTTATCGAATTTCAATAAATTAACACTACTGTATAAAATATTGTGTGTAGATTGTAGGATCTGTGTCTTCCCATATCAGATAAGAGTATTATACAAATAACACTCCTTCTCGTTCAAGAACAGAGTGAAAAAAAGAAAAGAAAAAATGAATCACAATCAATCTACGTTGTTGTTGTTTCTCGAGTGAAAGAAAAAAAATCATGAAACCCTCAATATTCTCCACAATCAATCACTTACAATAAACTTCCGACTTGGAGACACTCTTGATATATCATCGACAACCTTTCCTCAAAGAAATTTAAATGAAGCCTTTTTATTATTATTTTCGGCTCTCTATTCAACATATAAGGTAAATGTCCCAATTTGCGTCATGTAAGGGTTACATCTGATTCTAGAATTTTGTTAAAATATTAGAATATTTCAAACAAACTAATAGTTTGATTCTTTTGTGCATATTTCATGTAATCTGGACACGTATAGGCGTACATAAAAATATTCATAAAAATATTTCACGAAACTTTTCCTTGGTGAAAACACGTTTCACACGTATTAAGAGATTAAGATTATAGATTCAGATAAAATTGTATGAATTTATTAAGTTTACTAATAAATTCATTCGATTATAGGACGCAAATGGTGACATAGACGCGAATTGGGACATTTACCTTATACATGAACGGGTTCGAGTAGGTGGATTTGTAAAGGAATCAAAACGGGATAAATCTGGTGAAGAATGCGCAATGCTCCTCTTATATGTGCCATGTAGATTGTAGAAAGATCCTTTTGAACCCCTCGCTCGTCCTACCGGTCCTTACATTGACCGCATCACCCTCGTCTTGTGTTTGATCTTGGCACGCAATATATTTTGACGCTGAGTCGAACAATTTGTATGCCACGCTGGTTTTCAATTTACATTTAAATTGGTTGCTTATGGCGTTCTGTCGCTCGACGGGAGTCGAACCCAGCCCTGCTCTAAGGAACAGTCAAATACTAAAACAGCCAACTGGCAGAACTCTTACGAGGTTTAACGAACCGTATATTTCTGCAAGCGTCAAATGAGGACCAATTCCTTGACCGGGTCTTCGACAGAAAAGGACCTTACCCTCGGCAGAAGGGGTGAAACCCCTCCAATAAATTTTTTGCGCCTATTTGATATGTATGCATCCGCGTTGGAGTGTTTTGTTATAGATATGACGTTTCAAGTATATAAAGGACGTGGAAGCTATTTGGGTTGAGTTATAGTTCGAGTGTAAAGTAAAGGACATGCTGTTAGCGAGGAGTGAACGCATGGTATGGCTTGGCAATTCGCGGGATCATGTGAGAATGAAGGGAAGTTTAGTGCGAATTTTTAAAACCTGTTTCGATTGCAAAAAAGGGAGAGTGAAAGATTTTCATTTAAAAATTTTAAAGATTGGATACATTTTGAATCCAAGTGATATTGTATTATATTATGGAAATTACAAGTTTATGCCTTTTTTATACTGAACGAAATTGCATTGAAATTTGTATTCTCGTTTATCTCGTTTTAATTTAATTATCTAATTAGTAACCTTGGTGCAAAGAATCTTTTATTGAAGTATAAATATATGTATTTAACAAACTAAGTTCTTGTGGCTCAAAGTCCTATACCAAAACCAATCTTTAGAACAACTTTAGGTACCTCTGAAATCCATCGATTCACTACAACTACGTTCCACCAAATTCTCTTGCAGATTACCTATTGAACCTGTAGATGGTTATGGAATTTAATAATGGAGATATATAACGGATCTAAAACTTAGGTAGAAGTTAGACCCTTGGTTGCATAATTGTACCGTAAAGCAGACGCATCGTGACCTCCAGTATATATTCAGAAGACGAGTTTCAGTTTCTCGATTAATTAGTCTCTTGTTTCATAATTATAGTGTAGAGTTTAAAAAATTTTTAAATTATAAATTTCGAGTGCTGGAATGTTTCCTAAAAACATAAGGAAGCAGTTTTTCTTTCATCATTATCAATGGATAAATTGATGTCAATGACCTAAAAAGACACACACAAATCGCATATGTACGAAAACGCTTCGCATGTTGGATGTTGGATGTTGGTAGGAAATCGACCTACTTGAACTTTAACGACGCATGTACAATTGTACAAGGAAGGGCCGAAGGATACCCAATGCAGGAGACAAATGGCATCTAATCACATCTAATCAAGAAGAAGCCGGTTTGATGATTTAGCGTACCGAACTGTACGATGACTATCGCATGGACGTTTAATTAATAATAACACCCAGCGAGGCTGACGTCTCTTGGCGACGTGAGTAATGGTCTTCATCCACCCATCTGATCGTCGTCTCGTGTTCGTTTTGCATTCCGTTGTGCCACCTATGCCGATTCATTAGGCATTATCGAAAGTGTTTCAAGGTCGAAACAGTTCTTGAAACTTGTTGATTCGAAGATGATCATATCATGATTGGCGCCTAGCTCCTGCATTTACATAATTATCGGCCTGCCGTCAACGATGTACCGCATATGCTTATAGAAAGCACTTGCGAGTGTCCTTGGTGACGACGTCCAAGACTAGATACAGTATGATAACGCGTTTAATTACCGAGGCTTTCGATTCACCAAGTTGCTCTATCTAACATCGAAGAAAAGAGAATAAGAGATAGTGACCATGTCGATAAGATTCAATCAAGTCGAACCAACAAGAGCATTCTCATTTATGAGGGATAAATTTAGAGAATCAGATAAAAAAATTTACATTTTTATATTACTATTAGTCAAGATATCTTTCTCTCCTTGTCTACACTTATTTTCAATTTAATTTTTCACGTGGGTCATTATTTTTGAATGAGTAGACACATGGCTTATCTGATTTCTTTGATATGGGTGGTTTTACATTTCTTCAAGTATATAATTTGATCTGCGGTATGTCTCCAGCGGTTTAACGTTCTTTAAATCATCTAATTATCTTTTCAATAAAATCGAGTAAAAAGAGGTGTAATAAAAAGTTCGGTTTGCTTGTCGACAACTTGAAAGATTGGTACGGAAAACTTGAGCACCTTAAATATCTATCACTGAATATTTATCCATAGGTATGTCATTTCTAAAAAATAAACTGTGAAAAAAAATAAAGCATTTATAAGTCCTTATCACAAACATCCTGACATGTAACGTTCAAAATTATGTTAACTTGGCTCGTGCCCTTTTTCCGTGAATCACTCCAATTGTGGGTGGGTGTAAGAAGCACCAGAGAAGACGACAAGAAAGATGAAAGAGAAAATACGGTAGAACGGGAACAGATATAATGGAAAAAAGGACCCACGGGAATGAAATATTTATTATACGTTCTGGCAGAAAGTCCTAAACGTAACAAAAGAAGTGGAATAAGCACAGATAAATGAACAACAGTTTACTCCGAAGAGTAAAGAAGAGGGTAGGGGAAGGAAAAAAGGGACATATTTAAAAATAAGACTCCCGGAAATCATGCCAACAACATATGTAAAATATTATCACTTGTGTTTCTTTTATTCACTTTCAGGTCACCCATGATGGCTCTATCTCATTTCTGTCTTAAAAAAGTGATGTTACCATATATTTCGAAAATATCGGAGACATTGTTGTTGAGAATACGAATTTTAGAAATATTAAAGAATTTCACGGTACTAAGGAATATCAGATGATTTTATGAGATTTCATGATAATTTTAAGTAATTTTATGGGAGTGCAAATTACAGAAATAAGAAGCCAGGAATGTGAAATTTATTAGTTTCAAAGATTACGAAGTAAAATTGTTTTGCAATTTTTAATATTTAAATGTTAGGTATATTTACTTGAGAATTTAAAGATTTGATATGAAAATGTATAAATAATATAGTAATACATATGTATGATCATAATTTTAAAAATAATGAGTTTTTGCTCCGTTTCAGTTCGCAATGGATATTCATGCGTTCCAGTGGCCCTGTCGGAAGGTTTGGACATCCGGCTGAACACAGCAGTTCGAGCTGTAAAGTATACAACAAATGGTGTTGAAGTTTTGGCAGCACCTTCCAGAAGTCCTCAGACTAGCCACACAACTCACAAGGCCGATGCAGTACTCGTCACTCTTCCTCTAGGAGTTTTAAAAGCATCGGCTCTACCTTCAGCCGTCAGTTTTAATCCTCCACTTCCAGATTGGAAAACTCAAGCCATCCAAAGGCTTGGCTTTGGCAATCTAAATAAGGTGACTCAAAACCTCATACAATTTTTTTGTTAAGAAAAATAAATCATTCTATATGCCTGCAGTTCAATTTTCCAACACAGCAAATTCATTATATGTGGATCAAATATTTTGATGATAATTTGACAGTAGATTACAGTAAAATAGACAATGTTTAAGAGCCACAAAAATTACGTAAAATCATTTCCACAAGCCAAATTCTTGATTCAAATTTATATAAGCGGAATCTTTTTATCCCATCCATTTATCACGTCTTCCAATTTCCATTTCAAGAATAATAAAGAAGTTTAGAGTTTAAATTCCCTTTTCTCTTCTAAAATAAAATTCCTCCTTCGAATATAAAAAATCGTAGATCCCAGCAAAGCAGTTAAATTAATTTTTTTAAATGAACGATTCAATTCCATTTTCGAGATTTCATCCTCTAAATCATAAATAAAAACTTATACATAAATGAGTACAAATTGATTATCAAGCGGAACACTAAGAAAGTTTTGCTAAACTATTAATGAAATAACAATTTAGGGTTTTTTTATTTTGACTGTTTGAATCATTTATTTTTGTAGCATGAGTGTAGTAAGCATGATTTATTTTTCAATTTATGCAAACTGGTGATATCAAGAAAGCCGCTTAATAAAAATGCGAGAATCATTCCAATTCTGGTTGCTCTCAGGTGGTACTATGTTTCGAACGGATTTTTTGGGACCCGACGGCAAACTTGTTCGGTCATGTAGGAAGTACAACTGCGTCTCGTGGCGAACTCTTCTTATTCTGGAATTTGTACAAAGCGCCGGTTCTTTTGGCATTAGTCGCTGGAGAAGCTGCCTGTGTTATGGAAAACGTTAGCGATGACGTTATAGTTGGACGCTGCATCGCTGTACTAAAGGTAAAATGATTTGTAAATAATTTATTTCAAAAGAAACAAGAACCTAGATATGGTCTTTAAATAGATACCAACAATTGAGTAAAGAGTGAGAAGTGAAGAGTGAGGACTATGGATGGAAGACTAAGGAAATTAATATTATTTTAAATTAGGGTATCTTTGGAAACCAAGTTGTGCCTCAGCCTCGTGAGAGCGTAGTAACAAGGTGGCGTGCGGATCCCTGGGCTCGAGGATCTTACAGTTTCGTAGCCGTTGGAAGTTCCGGAAGCGACTACGACCTTCTGGCGGCACCCGTAACGCCCCATCCCCCGCCAAACCAACCGCCTGGAGCCCCTCCACCCCAACCTCGATTGTTTTTCGCTGGTACGTTCTTTCTTTTTATCTTCTAATTTACAAAACGAAAACCTAAACGAGCTAAACTAAACTAGCAACCTTAACATTTTTTTAAGTTTGATAAAGAAGTCAAAGTGTACCAATTTTAAGCTATGTACTCTAAAGACCTATCACAATTCT
>JAUESI010000029.1:8643657-8667080 GCA_032275145.1 Synergus laeviventris
ATATTCTCTTCCGTTATTTTACTAATAAATATCTAACTTTTAGGCGAACACACAATACGAAATTATCCTGCGACAGTACACGGAGCCTTTTTGAGTGGACTTCGAGAGGGTGGCCGTATAGCAGACCAACTTTGTGGAAGCCCGTATGCACCTCCTAACTTAACCACTTCCGTTCCTTCGTCAACCGCAATCCCTACAGCTACTCCAGGCGTAACTCCATAAAGACTTCCCTCACTGGCCCGCAGCTAATGTGTTCGTTCGCGCAAAATCTTCACAGACGACTAGTGACGACCAACTCTCGCAAACGTTGAAAACTTTTCTCACAGATCTACTGATGAAACTTGAACAACTTTTCAACGAGCACTGTATTTATCATGTAAAACGTAACTCGACTGAATATCTTCTAATCTTTCGACCCATTTTGTCTTCCAGGTCGATGTTTTTCACTTATTGCTTAAATGTTTAAAGTGGTCCTTATTTTGCCACATTGTTTCCATTCAAGAGTTACTATTATTAGTTTTAACGTTGTTAAATATTAAAACGTTTTTTTGTAGAAGGCCTTGTTTGCTCCAAATATTTATTAGTTTTGCATTCAATACTCTATTTCAAAAGGAAAGATTGACTGCTGATATGATGTCAGACAGACCGAAACGTAAAGTTTTTATTATTCAGATCAATGTTCTTTTTAAAATACAAAATAAGTATATAATGATGAATTAAAAAAAAATCTAAAAAATAATGAAAAAAGATTAATCGGAAGAAAGGAAAAAAATTGGTATTTCAATTTCCTCAATTCTCGTAACCTTTACGAGGAAATTTTTCAGCTGGTCGTCTCCAGCTTAAGTTCGTTTCCTTTATTTCGAACAGACTGAAGCAAATCTTAATGTACTTTACACATCGCTACGTGATAAGTACGCCAATAGTATTATGTAATTCCAATCGCAACAATATACTCGAAGCTTGAGTTGAATCAAGACAGCGTTCAAATCTTAAGTGTAAAAATTCTACTTGTCTTGACGCTGTTTCACTCAACCAGTTAGGAATTTTATTAATGTTATACTCTCAACTCTTTAGGAAATCGATAAAGTTCGTTAACTAAAACGAAATTGTGAATGACTTGTACATAACAAAAAATGTCGCACTTTATCAGTAAATCGCTAGAATGTATTTATTTCTAAGTTTAGGTGTATTTGTAGCCTGCATTTTCCGACTGTCTATTAGAAACTTTAATTTTCTTTTACCTTTTCTAAATTAAAATTTTCTGACTGAGCGAAAGAAATGTTATAAAATTATTAACTCAATTAGATATAAAGGTAAAAAAATCTTATCGGAACTTGACTTTCCAATTCTTGTAAATGAAACAAATCTTTTAGACTGCTTCAACTCGAATTCAGTGACCAACATAGTTGGACTTAGAATTTCGCCCCCTCCTTTAATATATACTCTTTAATAGATAAGCAAGAATTCTCTAGAAGTGAGTTTCGGGATAATAAACCGAAGAGGAAAATTCGAATAAACATTGAAGCGGAAATGCTTTCCTAGAAAGTTTAGAGGCCACAAAGTTTCAGTTCTACTATATACATACATGGTCGCTATAACTTCTGTTGCAAACATTTCCGAGCTCCTGTTTATCGAAACTTTACGAGTAAATGAATGCAGATCCTTCAAGGGCTGCGGCAGCGCGATGTAAAAAAAGTTATTAATGAATGAGTATTTTAACCAAGTGTTCACACAGGAGTTTATGTACAGGATGCGAAGGAGATAATTTAAAAAAAACTGCAAATATCCTAGAATAAAAATGAAGTGAAAAAAAAGGAAAGGCGAATTCTTTTAATCATTTTATTCATGAAAATCATCAAATTGTATAAACTTGATTATTTTTAATAGACATTCTATTTTTGCACAGAACATAAATTCCAAATACGGAAAAAGAATAAATAAAGATTAAATGTATAAATTATTGATCGGAAATTTCAAGCTTCAAATTATTCGCGTTTTATAATGAGTTTAGAAAAGGACAATGCGACGTAATAAAATTAAAATATACAAACATACAATTCATATTTGCTTTTTCTATGATTCGTTAAGAAATTCCACAAGCTCTGTGCAATCAGAGGATTTCTTTAGATCGAATAAATCAATGATATTTTCCTCCCTTATAAAACGAAAGAGTTTCTCAAAAGGCGAGTAAGTCTGTAGAATTTTTCTATTACCGATTATGACAAGTTTGTGTTTTGCTCGAGTCACGGCTACGTTGAGTCGGTTGTGATCGTCTAGGATATGGAATGCCTGTGAGAGAAGATGTTGTTAATGGAAAGTAGTGAAAGGGGAACAAGCTTTTCGAGGCGTAAGTAATTTGCGCAAGCGCTCACTTTGGTTACGAGCAAATTCGTTGTCGCACTAGAATATTTACCCTTGTATTTGCAGAATCCTGAGGTGAGGCTTCAGTGCAGGAGTAAACAATAATGTTCTTTTCGCGGCCCTGATACTGGTCTACAGTATTTACTTCAACATCCTTTGGAACAGAGTTTCCAAGTAAACTAACTTGCGCCCGGAAAGGTGCTATCACTCCGATATCTTCATTCTTTACGCCAATCTGAAGACGAAGTTTAACTTTCGTAATCATCAATTGTACAAGTTCTGAAGGGATTTTAAAACTATTCATTAGATTTATTCAGCATGTGATAAAAAGTATTCCTCAACAATGTGTAGCTTTGACCAACGTTACTTGGGGAATTACAATTTCAAAAAATCAGTTTTTCGTTACTTTACTTTTATTTGTTTGATCAAATATGTGTTGAGTGCTATTTTTTATCAACAAGCTTTTCATTTATTCTTAACACTGATTTTTTAGGATTAAAGTTCTCCGTAAAACTGAAGAATTATCAAATACTAATACAATATAATATATTGTATAATTTTGTCAAGTATTCCAGACTAAACTCACCTTTAGAAGAACATTAACGAGACGTTGGACAATTGCTACTTCTAGTCTGTTGGTATAGGCTTTAGAACCTTTTTTAATAGTCTCCGAATTTTTTTTCAAATCTGTTGGAACAAATGTGTTAAGCATTATCACAGATTCTTCCAGCTTTAAAGACAACGTCGCTCTAATCCACCAATCGCATGACTCTATAAACTGAAACATTTAAAATTAAACACATCTAAGTTTCTCCCCTTTCTTAATTTAATTATAGTATTGAAGATGTGTTAACACTACCTCAACATTGATTACAGGCAATATTGCATTCGCTATTTCCTCATTACCAGCTTCCAGCTGATCTTGATATGTCAGCTTATTCGCTAGAGTCATAATCTCACGATTCATTCTGTACTGCGCTGAGAGGACAATTGTATTATTTTCGTTATCCAATCTTGCAAATAACGATTCATTGATACCGAGTTTCCTAAAAATAGAACACAAAAAAAATATAGTTAAATCTATCTAGGATAGAATAAAAATTTAAAAGTGAATAAGGTAGGATTACCTGGCCTTTTCGCTTTTTGCAATCGGAGGTAATTGTTCGGGATCGCCTACAAGTAGAAATTTCGTCGCGTTATATAGAGGTTTTAAAACTGCACATTGATGAGCTTGCGTACTTTCATCCACAAGACACATGTCGAATTTTCTGCTCTCGAAAAGTTTGTGGTATGCACCAAGGCAAGTTACTCCTACGACTTTCTGCAACAGATAATTTTATTGTGCCTTATTCTAAACTGTCCAGATATATTATATATATATATATATATATAAAGTATTTATTTAAATAATAAAATGATACAAAATAAGTTTCTTTCGTTCTTACTTTGCTGGCATAGACATCTCGTAGACTCTCCGGTGTTTTGCATTGAGCTGTGACAACACCTTCCGAGTAATTAGCTAGCGATGGATGAATCTTTGCCAGGGAACCCAATCTTAGAAAATCAATCTGTCTGACCATCAAACCCATTAAAATATTATCCACTGCACTGTGGGTGTTGGCTGTGACAAGAACCGACTTTCCTGACTTCACTAACAATTCTACTAAAGCTACAAGCGTTAGAGTTTTCCCAGTACCTGGCATTCCCTTTAACAAAGCATAGTCTCTAGATGTCAAAATTTTGAAAATCGCCCTTTGTTGCTGATTATTAAGTCTCTTAAAAATGCTCGCACTTAATTGCAAAACACGCTTGTTTAAAAGAGGTTCAAAGGATGCAGGTTTTCTTAAAGCAAATCAATATTAAATTATTAAAAATTATTGATATAAAATATGACATTTTATTATTTAAAAAAAGATTAATTAATTACCTTTCAATTACGATACTCCGTAATCTGCTGCAGACTTCGTCAATGCCCAAAAGTCCGCTGACAGCTGCGCGATTATAATTGAAGATATTATTAGAGAAATACTTGTCAACGTGAAAAACATTTCCTTCGTAGTTCTTGTTCAAGTTACTGAAATTTAATTTTCAAACAGAAAAGTTTTAGTATTCAATATGGGCTAATATATTAGAATTGTGACATGAACTATGTTTTAAGCATATAAATTTAACAACCTTTCTAAAGATATTGTAATCGAATCATCGCTCATATCACCAACATATCCAGCGGCAATATTAATTCTTTCATTAGTACTAATAACGATGTAATCACCCTCGTTAAATTCCGAAATAGCGAAATTGTTAATACCATTCGATTCTTCAACCTTTTTAAACCTATGCAAATATCGCCCTTCCTTTTCCTCGAATTCAACAACTTGTAAATTGCAGATGCAAGTGCCCTTTTTTTCTCTGCAAAAAAATCAGTTAGAAAAAAAACTTCTTAATTAAATTGAGAAGGTAAAAATTACATTGTGAATATTCTAACCTTTGTGGAGGCTCAAGTGTCCACAAGTCTTTCATGGAACTCGTATTGGATTTATCTTCTTCGATTTGCTGTAATTTCACCCATTTCATTACGTAATTAATATGTTCTGGTTTTATGTGATTAAGGATTTCTTCACTTAGATGTTTTAAAGGGTGCGACGAGTCTTTTCTACGAAAAGTCTCATCGTGGATAAGATACATACAGCATATGTTATTAACAGGACATTTCGAACAAGCGTTCCGATGATTAATAGGCTCAGGCAAATCCAACATAAGTTCTTTAGTATCGTTGAAATTATTCACATTTACGTTATACTTTTTTGCAAGGTAATGAGAAATAGTATTTCTCAGCATTAGTAAATCCCTTTGCTCGTGGTGATTGCTTTTTATTTCTTTCATCTCATTTTCCCTAGAAAAGAATGCAAGATTTATGAATCAAAAATCAGAACTATTCGTATATTAAATCAAGTACTAAAAAAATAATAATAATTAATACGAAAATGGTAATATTCTGAAGAATGTTCGCAATAAATAATAAAATTGAACATTACTTACTTAAGATAAAGTAAAAGTCCACTATCGACTTTCTGACCTATTAACGACATCATCATCGTATAAAGAATCACTTGACCCTTGTGCTCAGGGGAAAAAGAACTCTTTCCTGTTTTTAACTCCAAAGGCATAATTTTGCGTCTCGAATGTATTTTCACTTCGACAGATACGTCGATTTTTCCTTTCAGTCCCAGTTTCGGGAGCCAGATATTTTCTTCAATATCTCGGACAGTATCGATTTGACCTTCGAAGTTTTTATCTGGCAATGTTTTCACTCCTGAAAATTGTAAATTTTAAATTCTTTATTTTTCCTATTTATAATCAAGGAATTAAAATACATTTAATGACTCATTTCTATAAATAAGTACCTTTCATGTAATGCTGTATGAAATTGTAGATTTGTGGAATGTAAGGTTCAACATGAGTACGACAATCTTGAAGGGACATACCAGATTGGTACATTAAATTTATTGCTTCGAAACTCTCAATGATTTCTTGGTAGATTTTCTGAATTTCGGAAAGTGTCTCTGCCTTTAACTCTAAAGTCTGAAAATAGTTCAAATTTACATTGAATATTAATGCTTTTTTACATTCCGCTGAAAAGAGCAACTAGTTTTCTGATATACCTTCTGGAAAATATTATGAACTAGAAGTCCCGTTGTCAAATATGTACCTTCATCGGACTGAACTTTAGGTAGAGCATCGATACCACGAAACTTCTCTTTTATTATGCTTCTTCGATTACAAAATAATGCACCTACCACTGAAGTTCCGGAAATTAGCAAATCGGGCTGAGTGATTAAAATACCGCTATTGTTATTGACTATCCACTCGTTATTGATTTTTGTTGCTTGAACCGTAACAACTTCCCCCTTTTCTACTTTTGCATCATACCTTTGGATAGTAAAGAATGGTTTTTTTTCCATCAACTTGAAATTTTTTAACGAAACAATTAAAGATTAAATTGTAGGGGGATCAAAAAAGTTTACTTGAAAATCAATTTTATATTTGAAGGCTGTTCTATTAAACTTAAATTGACTACATCTTTTTTAAATAATGTTTCAAGTAAACTTTAAATTTCTCATAATAATCAAATTATTATAAAAATTGTCAAAGCAGCAGAAATATATTTTTAAAGTAATTTAATTCCACATGTTATCAAATCTTCATAGGAACTCATTTTTTTCTTTTGTAGTAAAATATTATTAACATTAATATATCGAAGTAAAATATAAATTTTTTATTCAACTTACCAATAATCGCAGCACCTGACTGAGGCCTTGTCCTCTGAATTAGAATCCTTCAAAGTTAAAAACAAATCCTGTCCACTTTTTACCACATCCAAAACATCACATCGCTTGAGTTGAGAAAGATCAAGTTTACTTTCTGTAAATGCTTCATCCCATTTGTCATCGAAACAAAAATCAAATTCATCTCCAAATCCAGATAGTTGTAAGTCATGTACATTATTATCTACTTCTACTTTATTAACACAGTCATTAGGAACCTTATCATCTAAGTTATTCTCTTTGTTGAATCCTCTCGAAGTACATATTAAATTTCCCATGTCATGCGCGTTTTCTTCTATAGAAGAAAATCTTGTGGCAACTCCTGAATCTTCATCACTGATGACTTTTTCTTTTAATCCACTTCGAGAATCTAAGTCTAAGTATGGCGCGCTTAAATCAGCATCTTTGATTGATTTGTGAGTTTTTTGTGCTATAGAGATTTGAGGTAAGATATTCTTAGAAGAAATATGTGCACTTCTTGATTGATTTGATGACACAATCCATGAAGGTTTTTCTATTTTGGAGTTACTTTTATTAGAAGGCTTTTCATCTATTTCATATTTTAAAACATTCGTTGGTGTTTTAGAAGCATTCGTACTCTGAGATTCGATTTTTCTGAGCTTTGAATTGTGCTCCACAGATCTGTCATCCACAGCCTCAGTAATCTTTCGTTTATTTTTTGAGTCATTTACTCCATGAAAATCATTCACAGGCATATGATTTATAATTGAAGCTGGTTCTGAAGACTTTTTTGTAAAAAAGGAAGATATTTTTTTACTCGAGCAAATATCTTTGGCTATTGCCTGGAACATGTCCAAATATACATAATTAAAAAGATGAGATAAAAGATAATCTTCTTATAAAATCAAAATATGTACACGTTTACACAGAGAATAATTTATTAAATTTGGCAATTTGCCTTTCGGAAGTTTATTAAAATCATTCAAATAAATAACAAAGGGACCTACCTTTTTCTTGGCGGTTTCTGGTTTTTTTTCGGGTTTTCCCGTTTTCCCTGACACTTTCTTCATTTTGGAGCTTAAGTTATTGATTGAGTCTCCATCAAGATACGTTGCAAACTTGCAAGTAAATAGTCATTAACTTTCCCGCCAACATTAAGGATGTAAACAAATGGCAAATATTAATTTTGGGGTTATGTTGTCATACTGCTAATGATTTTTGCGCCTGCGTGAAATTTTAAGAGTGCGCATGCGCTATATAATGGCGCTGATTTTTATAAATATTGAATTTTTTACCATGTAAAAGAAAAACAGCAGTAAATATATTATTGTTCATAATGATAATAAATATTTATCAAGGTGAAGTGAATGAATTAAATTTCTTAAAATAATTCATTAATTAAATTTTCTATTAAAATTTAAGGGAAGCACATTAAAAAGAATTAATAAGTAGAAGAATGTAAAAGAAGGAACAGAAATGCTTTTATTTCTTAAATAATTTTATGACGCATTTTATTTATTCTATTTATTCTATTTAGACCTTCAACAGTCGGAAAATGTTCAAATTTATATTTATATATAATTATATATTACATATTATATATATATCAATATTATTAATTATTTATTATTATTTATTTCAAACCTTATATTCCACATGAAGGAATGAAAACAATTTATTACACATTTTTTATTTTGTGAACTGATTAGAAGGAATTAAAAATACGTTCTCTTTTACCCTCAAATCTGAAAATATGAGTTTTTCTGCATTCCTTATTGCCTGGAAGTTTGATGAAACATGGTTCAATTTGAAGAAGAAAGTATTTACTTTATTCCTTGTATAGGAGGCACAATTAGAATCAAATGTTAGAACTGATTTTCCGCTGATAATAATGATGATAATCGTTCTATAGCCGCCACTGTATTGAAGAACAGAGCATCTTGTTTAACTTTTTCGAGCTGTTTGAGTGCGGATGAAAAGTTGCTAGCCATCTAGAGGCTAGACCCCATGGTCATGTTGATCTTGAACCTTTAATATCGCTTTCCTGATGTATTAAGAACTTTCGTCCGCAAAGTTCGTCGTGATCCAGCCACCATCCTCTCCTCTCCTCATCTCTCCTCGCCCTTCCACAGCACAAAGTTCCATAAAGCTCCTCTCCCCTTCTAAATTCATATTTAATTAATTTTATATATTATATATGATAAGGACCAATTTATTTCATAACAAAACTGTATTTATTTTAGGAATTCTCTATTTTAATTAAAAATCAAGACCATCATTTCTCAATTGGATATGCCGGAAATTCTGTGTGAATTTAACTCTTGTTATATACAATTGAAGAGATTTGTACAAGTGTGAATGATTTAGTTGAAAAGAGGCGAGTATATAATGGTTTGTAATTTTTCATGCAAAAATGCTTTTATTGATGAAATGAAGCCTGTACTACTAGTATAATCGCATGGGGGTGCATGTTATTGTTCAGGGAAAAGGAAAATTCTTGCATCTGTTCGCAGATGCGACAGGGGATATGCGACGTTGGTTTGCGAGCCGGCTTCGAGCTTACCGCATGAAAACAAAAGATATAATGATGCTCCAGTAGCAACAGCCTGTCCAACTGTATCCAACTGTATCCAACTGGTGTAGCAGATTCACCCACTGGAAGCACCCATTAGAATGCATAAGGGCTGAGCAAATAGAGTACAGTTAAATACAAAACGATACTTGAAAAAGTAGATGTATGTATATATGTTTTATCTGACCACGACTCTTCATGTTAGACTACCAGACTTTACTGCATAATGAATGAACCTGCGGTCCCATTAAAATAGAGGATTTCTCCTTTTTCAAACTGAAAACTTTTCACGAAAAGTCAGTTCGAATAATGAACCCATCTAACGAGAAAACTTTTCGCAATAATATTTTTTATTTTATATTTCATTTTCAGTGTTTTTTATTACTCAACGGTGTTAGTTGGGAAGTGTTCATTGCATCAAATTAATTGTCATTGATTTTTTATATCTTTATTTATTTCTAATATATCCTCATACAATATCTGAAATCACTTTATTGCACGGCAGTGATATTATTCTGCTTCGTGTCTGACGATAACATTCCTTTTCCACTTGAAAGAATTAATTATAAGACATGTACTATAAAATGTTTGTATTTTTAAGAATGACAGTTAATTATTTTTTGGATTACCATTTGTTAAAGAAACAGTGGCTTTATCAGTGATAATTAGTCGATGTTGGCCATTTTCAATTAAGAACTATAGAACTTTTTAAATTAAGAATCATAAGTCCCTAATATTGTTCTCTTATGAGATATTCAGGGCTGAAGTTTCAGCGAGTACGACTGGTCCGACTTTAATTATCCAGGACTTGTTTTCTTCTTTATTAAATTCTCAGCAGCCTGCCTTCCTAGAGATCGTGTACTCAATACGAACTCGTGATTTAAAATTGCAAAAAGTTTCACGTAGCCTTTTTACTCTGAAACTTAATATCCTAGACATTTTCGTTAAAAGCAGGATTTTTCACCTTATAAAATATAAATGGAAGGAAATATTTTATACATCTAGGAGCAACGGCAGATATTACAACAAAAATTCTGAAATATACTTAATTCCAAATAATACATGTATTATTTTACATTTCATAATGAACGGAGCTAATTAGGTAATTAGAGTAGAATAAAAGATATAATTATATGTGCTAGTTGCTATTTATTATTTATTATTTGTAATTTCCATCAAATTTGTAACATTTGAAATTATTCACTATGTCTTGTTTATTTAATTTTAATTTTGAGGAAACAGTAAAATTTAATTTTATTCTATTGTTCCTCGACTTCATCTTTGATTTCACACAATTCGTGAACTACATAAGTCATGTACAAAAGGCTCATTAGCTGCTTGCACTTAGTCGACTGACTGTTGGTGTTAAACTCTTGAGTGCATCGGATTATCTCCCTCCCCTGTACATACATATTGTTTCACCAAATCCATACATGAGCATTCGAGTACGATAAATCCATTGTTGTGAACTAGACAGCCGACCGAAATTTCTCATCTAAATTAAGTGATTTATATCCTATCATTCATTTGGCGAGTATGAATAGTATGTTACTCGGCTTTTTCAAAATTTTAAAATGCCATGTGATCTTCTTTCATTTGTCCAGTGTTGCACTTTGCCATTTGTTTATTTAAAATTTTAACTAATACGAAAAATATATTCATTGAGTATCTTTTTGCTAAATTATTATATATTATGAAAAATGATAAGTAGAAAGTTTGCATTTGAAAACTACTCGTAAAAAAGGACTTTTTATTTTCAAATTCACTAAATTATATTTTCCCTCCTATACCCTATATCGAAATACCCTTAGTTGAAAAAATCAATTATAGAAAAGGATTTACAATATCCGATGAAAAAAATTGTTTTTCCTATGAAGATAAATAGCCTTCACTCCCTTCTTAATTGGTTCTAGAAAATTAGCGAAGGGCTTTAAAAAAAATTAGGAAGCCACCCTGCTAGACAACAATAAGATGCGGTGTCGAGATAATCCCCGTCTGGGGCGCTGTCTTATCTGAAACCGGCCCTGATTAAAAGCATACGAGAGGAAGGGAGAAGGAGGTGAAGGGGTGGAAATAAAATGGAAGGGGAGAACCAAGTGGAAAATATTGGGGAATTCTGGGAGTGGAAAGAGGAAAGAAAGACCTTTGTGCGCACGTTCGAGAATCATGCGCACGTGGTGTAGTCGCCTATGACATGGGGGAAGAACCCAAGGCATGCCATCAACCCCTGCACTCTGTGACGTAACGTGAGGGGAAGTATTCGGCCTCTACATGCAGAAGGGTGAATGTTAAAGCGCAGGGCTGTCTTGAACTTCCATTTCGCCTCGGGCAACTTTCTCAACAAAACACACACAATACCCTTTAACTCAGATATTATTTAAACCCTTCGTCTGCAGAATTGTGTAACAGAAATTCTTACGAAATTCTGCATTTAGAATTAATCCCGCTAAAAATTTCAAGTGTAGATCTGCTTTCGGATTCCCCTTTGTGGTTTTTGGGCTGGATAATGGGAGATCTATGGATAATGGGTGCTGGTATTACCGAGAGGGTAATTGTGCAATGAATAATGTTCCGGGGGTGCCGGAATAAGTAGCTGCCCATTTGTGCTACCCTTAAATCCGTGCCTGACTCGACGAGGGTGAATGGCAAGCGGCCATCACACATCAAAATCATTCCCCTCCAAATTCGCCGCCGTCGCCGCCACCGCCGCCACTGCTTAAACTATGACTATGACGTCCGTTAGCCATGCGCTGGCACACCGTTGCGCCAATTCCACCAGTACCACCTTGTGTTATCCGCATGCGGGCAGGTGGACTTACGGAATCCCCAAACATTGATACGCGACTGTGCTAGTCTGAATGACTTGAACACATCTTGCCACCCTTGTCATACGCTGCTCCTGCTTCTGCTGCTTCTGCTGCTGCTACTGGTGACGAAACCGACGGGAACGACGGCACTGATACGGTGATAGGAACGATCGGTGGGCGTTGCATTAGGGGTTGTCGAGATACACATTGCGGGAGATTTCCTCCTCAGTTGTGCAGTGGCAGCCGATCGAAAGAGAAGGCTAGTTAGCGTTCCGAAATCACAGAGTTGGTTCAACGGAATATGTACCGGTATTTCGAACCACTATCCGCGTATTCTGAGATAATATAGAAATATATCGCGAATACCGAGACAATGCTAAATGACAAACAATGATAAACAAATGATACATGTGGGATTCCTGTTTCTGAGTTTTTAATGTGTGAATCCACGCCACTTTAATGAAAGTACCAAACCGGCAACGGATTAGATGGTTAATTACAATCCTTTGATGCACCAAGAATGACGTCCTTTGATAAAGTGAGATTCGTCGCGACAAGGGGTGAAATGGGGTTCTCGGATTCGTATCTGCAAGGAAAGGTACGGGTTGATGTGGGGGATGTGGTAATATGTAGCGCGTGTCCTTGAGGATTAATGGATTCCCACTTTCGGAAAAGGTTTAGCGTATGCGAGTGGGGCCACGTGACACGTTGTATATTATGCTTATGCGAAATCGTGCGTGGCGTCAAGTATGTAGCTTTCAAGATGATGTAGGGACTGGCACTCGAGGAGGAGTGCGTATTCAGGGTCTCCTCGTCTCTCAAGATCCATTATTATTATGCCGGAGACGTGGGGTCTAAACTGGGTATTGTAAATATCTCGACCCTCTTTCTATAACCGCATTCGCTCTAATAGGCTTCGTCTCCAGTAAGCTCTTCTCTTTTCACTTTTCTTGTCCGATGAAGATGCCGTCGGACTTGGCTTTTTACAAATAACCTTTGGTGATCGATGTTGGTGGAAAGCGGATGTGAGTCAAAAATCGATGTACATACCCGTAAACATGAAAGGATACGACTGCTTCGAGCGAATGACTGCGGTGCAAGTCTTTTTCTTTTTATTACTCGTACATCACGCGCTCGCCGTTTCCAGCACGCCTGCTTCACCGAAGCTCCAACTTCCGGAATACTGTGCTTGGGATCTTCGCGTCGAGGGTGCTATAAATTGTGTCTTTCGGTCCCATCGGAACCATTCTTCGAAAATGAACTTCACGCAAATCGCCAGCGACTACGTGACTTCGTTGAACGTCGTCTGCGAAAAGTACGAGCATCGAGAATTGGTGGTGGTGTCGACGGCGTCGTCGGCGGAGTTGGTTGAAGTCGATGAATTTCTGAGACTCTGGAAGCTAAGATCTCTGAGGCTACTTGCCTGCGATTTCGTGGTCTGGTCCGAAAAGGCGCTTGGTCGTTATCGAGATCTACGAAATCTGACAATTGAAGCCGCTCTCAATAAAAGGAGTGACCTGGGTTTAGAGATGGATAAGAATGCCTTTGGTGGGATACCACAGATTGAGATGATCGATCTCTCCTGGAACAACCTTAGAAGAATACCGGAGGAAACCTTTTGTTCTTTATCGAATCTCGTTTCTCTGAATGTTTCTCACAATTCTTTGGAAGCGATTACGGAACTGGGATTCAGCAATCTCAAAGAGCAACTCGAACGGCCTTCTCTCTCGTGTTTGCTAGATATTAAAACGTTAGATGTCTCCGATAATCTAATTAAAGTATTAACTGGATACGCCTTCTCGAAGCTGAGACGTTTGAACGTGCTCGATTTATCGGAAAATGAGATAAACGAGATCGCGGAGAAAGCTTTCCACGGTCTTAGGTCACTGAGGACCCTCGATTTATCGAATAACAGAATAAGTGCCCTGCCCGCCCAAGTCTTGAAAGAGGCTGTAAATTCATTGAAAGAGTTGAAGCTCAGGAACAATTCCATCGACCTTTTGCCATCCGGTCTCGTGGCCAATATGAATCAACTCGTCGCCCTCGATTTATCAAGTAATTTGCTAACAAGCACGAGCCTCGATTCCGAAACCTTCTCGGGATTAATTCGACTCGTGCTTCTTGACCTCTCTAACAATAAAATCGACACACTGGATCCAGCGATTTTCAGAGATCTTTATACTCTCCAGATACTTAATTTACGGTACAACGACATAGCGACAATTCCCGCTGACACGTTTTCACCGATGAGTAACCTACACAGCCTCGAGATCTCCCACAATCATCTCGAGTACCTCGATGCGCATTCACTGAGTGGGTTGTTTGCATTGTCGCTCTTGAATATGGATTTCAACCTGTTGGAGGACATTCATCCGGACGCATTTCGAAACTGTTCTAGTATACAAGATCTCCACTTGTCAGGAAACAACTTTCAAGTCGTTCCACCAGCTCTAAAGGACATGCGACTCTTGAGGACTCTCGACTTGGGGGAAAACCAGATTCGCGACTTTGACAAGCTCAATTTGGAAGGGATGTCGAGTCTCTACGGTTTGAGATTAATGGGCAATGAGATCGCAAATGTGACCCAGGATGCTTTAATAGAGTTACCGGCTCTGCAAATTCTCAACCTTGCCAAGAACAAGATTGAGTATGTGGAGGAGGAGGCTTTCTCTATGAATCCAACGCTGCAAGCTATCCGTTTGGATTCGAATCTCCTTCGGGATATCTCGCACTCCTTCGCCAACGCAACCAGTTTGCTTTGGCTCAACGTCTCCGACAATCTGATTGATGTCTTCGATTATGGCTTCCTACCAGAGCGCCTACAATGGCTCGATGTCCACAAGAATGCGATCACGGATCTGGGAATGGCACCCAAAGTCTCGAAACTCCAGACTCTCGACGTGTCTTTTAATAAGTTAACGAAAATCCGGGGTAAGAACCTACCCAATTCCCTCGAGCTAATCTTCCTCAATGACAACTTGATCGCTACAGTTGAGCCAAAAACCTTCTTCGATAAGGAGAATCTCACAAGAGTCGATCTTTACTCGAATCAGATTCTTCGGATGGAACTCTCAGCCTTCCAATTAGCCCAGCTCTCTAAAGATCGCCCTCTTCCAGAATTTTATATCGGAGGAAATCCCTTCATCTGTGACTGCACCACCGAATGGCTCCAGAGGATAAACCAGTTGAATCTGAAACAACATCCAAAAGTGATGGATCTGGACTTGGTATACTGTAAGCTGCCCTACGATCGCCGCCGATCTTTTATTTCTCTCATGGAAGCAAAATCTTCCCAGTTTCTGTGTAGTTACAACGCCCACTGTTTCGCTCTCTGCCACTGTTGTGATTTCGATGCTTGCGACTGCGAAATGACCTGTCCCATAAACTGCAGTTGCTATCACGATGAGTCTTGGTCCGCCAACGTCGTGGACTGCTCCAGCTCTGGCTACGATAAGATTCCCGGACGAGTTCCAATGGATGCCACGGAGGTTTATCTCGACGGAAACGACTTCGGAGAATTGAATTCTCACTCCTTCATCGGGAGAAAGAACCTCGAGGTACTCTACGCCAACAACAGCAATATCGCGACGATCAGCAACAACACCTTCAGCGGTCTCAAGAGACTTGTCTCTTTGCATCTTGAGCATAACCGAATAACTGTCTTCAGCGAAGCTGTTCTTGTGCCAATCGAGAACCTAAAGGAACTGTATCTTCAGCACAATCTTCTCGAATTCATCGAGGACTCTACCTTTCTGTCCCTTCGTTATCTCGAAGTTCTGCACCTGAACAACAACCGACTGAAAACTTTTGCCCTCTGGCAATTGGGACGGAATCCATATTTGGTCGACGTTATGTTGTCGGGTAATCCATGGAACTGCGATTGCTCGTATGTGGATCAAGCGGGTAATTGGATGTTCCAGAACAAAGAGAAGATTAGCGACTGGAGACAGATCACCTGCTCGTTGGGAATACCCATGATTACTCTTGTAAATGGCTCTGTAGTCTACTGTGCCGCGTTGACTAACACATCGTCGACGATCAAAGTGCGTCCCTTCGGGGCCTATTTGCCACTGCTGCTGGCCACTGGGGTCCTTTCTTTGATACTCATTGCCCTTATCTGCGGGGCGTTGAGGCACAATCGGGTTATTCGCGCCTGGACTGCGAACAGGTATCGATTTCGAACATGTTACAAAACGGCAGCCTTTGAAGATCGGCAAAAACCCTTCGATGCCTGCATTTCTTATTCCGCGGTCGATGAACCTTTTGTTTCTGGTGTCTTGGTGCCTGGACTTGAAGCCTCCTACAGGCTATGTTTGCACTATAGGGACCTTGGGGAAGGTAGTGGTATGATGAACGCGATAGCTGAAGCCGCTGAGTCTTCGCGACGTACTATTTTGGTATTATCAGAGAATTTTCTGCAGAGCGAGTGGCTGACGTGCGAGTTCAAAGGGGCTCTGAGGGAAGCTCTTAAACGAAAAGATCGCTCGGTAATTTTGCTGCTCGTCGGCGAAGCATGCCCGAGGGACCTGGACAGGGATCTCAAGAAAATCATCTCCTCTCACACGGTGCTGGTGTGGGGCGAAAAATTATTCTGGCGAAAACTGAGGTTCGCTATGCCCGACGTTTCCACAATTCCGGCACTTGAGAGGCCTCCACTTTTGCCAACTCCACCACCACCGCCTCAGATTCGTTGGGCGTAGAGGAGAAACTCTTCTGCAGGTAATTTCACTGCATGACATTTTACTAGAGAGGCTAGAACGACCTGCTGGATGGTAAAGGGGTTACGGGGTGACGGTGCACTTCTGAGTTAACAAACTGTAAAAAAGCAAACTGTAAAAAAGCAGACTGACGAAATAGGCTTTTCTGATTTGCCCTTTTTTTTAGAGTCAAGTCTTAACAAGCTTAAAATGTGCAAATTTTCTGGTATTTTTTTTTGCAAGGAACGATTCAATTTTATTTGCATTTTTATTAATTAACCAGAAAGGTTACCCACGTTGATTAATTCTGAAATATGTATAGAGCAAAAAAAAATATGGTACATGTAGTTTTTATACGAGCCTAGATTCATATTTAGGGGGTGAAATCACCCTTCAAAGTTTTCAAATATTTGATAAAGTACGATACTCACATTTTTTTGTGTATGTGATTATTTAAATTCAGCTCAGATCATAACAAAACCATGGATTTCCTTTTTAAATTGCTTTTCTTGTTGTAACAGTAAAATCCTTAAACAGGAGCAAGACCCCTCCGTTCATAAATTTGTGATGAATTTAACGAATAAGCCCGAAGGGGCATAAAAACGAGATGTTGACATTTTAAAATATTTCTTTTCTTTATTAGGTACGTACACTAGAAAGAGTCAATTTTCTGAGAATATAAAATATGCAATAAGATCTCATATCAAAAATGAAATAGATTAATTAAATTAGATATCCAATATCGACTATTTTATCGAAAAAGTTTTTTTCTAGTTTTTCAAAAGTTTTTCACGAAAGAATTTACGTAAAAGACAATAAAATATTTTTAACATACATGATTTACACTATTAATTCGATTGAATGAAGTTTCATTAAAACTTCCCAAATCATATTATTACAGAACATCACAAAAAAAGTGTTTTTAGCTAGGCCATACCTATATCCTATGGTGGATATAGGAAAGGATATCCTACCCACTGTAAAATTTCTGATGTTAAATTCAAGAGTGAATTTTTTCAAGCCAGTTTGATTAAATTCTAGATAAGGAGATGTACTTTTTTTTGGTGCCGTTATGCTATGAATTTAATCTCAATTACCTGAATTAAATTAAACGTTAAATTATTGGAGCCTATAATTTATCATTTATTAACGTTCTGTGGGTTGCGCTCGTAAAAGAAGTTTCTAAAGTTTCACTATTAAAAGTAGTTGAAACGATATCGACTATTCCAACGCGAGTTTATCATAATAATCGTTAATTATATTTTTATAATTACACTCCGTTTATAGTAATTCTATCTTTTACGGAATAATTGATAACAGATATTTCTTTTGTTCCTAATAAAGTGCGATGGTTTTAAAATGTTTCAATTTTCATGAATCCTTTCATGAACTTCAATTAAATTCCACGGAGTTATCTGTTATATCTCTTTACACATAAATACTCAGTGTACATATTGATATATTCTAGTGCAGAACACACGTTATATTGTAGATTACTCAGGCTTTGAAATTTATAACATGAATTCTCATAGAGACCCACAAAATCTCTTTTTCGACTGCAAATGAATACATTTCACTTTTTCACAATTTTTGTCTTAGATTCTAAACTGAAAGAAAATACGTACAGAAATGAAAGTTCGATCAATTTTCTGTTCAACCAATTCCACAACTGTGTTTTCACCTGTTTTTAGAAGGAGAAAACTTTGATATTGTTTTCTTTCAATTCATTAATATTCTACCATAGTAGATCATCGAACGATGATCTGAATGAAGTTGTACAGTATTTTAATAGATTAGAAAACGTGAATCATTTTGATCTCAATTTGATAATCAAAGTGATCTACAATGATTTAATACCCTTGGGTTTACTGTGACACTAATAATATTCTGTCAAGCATTCTTTTTTATTATTTCCTTATTATGTACCAGCAATTAAAATTTTTATAAATTCAACAAATTGCTTTGCAGGATGGGTTCCATGAAACTCTTTTAGTTTTTCCGTTCAACCCCTTTTTTTATGTCTCGCACTCACATTTCTGTAAACGCGCGAAAAAGAAAATAAATAAATATAAAACTGAGAGAATTTTCATCAGAAATAGAATCGGTTTTTTCTTCAATTTCTCGGGCTCAGGAATCTACTCTCTCGTGGTTATATACCCCGAATAATTTCAGCCCGTTCAACCCCCGGAACTTTGTGACTGGCATTAATGAACGTTTCTCTATATATATAACGCGTGCGACCTTTGTAAGCAGGAAATTACAGGAGAAAAATCAAGACCGCCCAGATAGAAACTGGAGCGGTTCCCTGAAAGTCTCGCAGCTTTCCAAAGAACTGTCTGGGGGGACTTGCGCGGCTGCTTTGTACTATCAAAGAACGGCCCCTGAATGTCCCTGGAATCCATCCAAAGAGATGTCTGGGGGACATTTACGGGCGCTTTGTGCTATCAGGGCATTCATCCGATGTTCGGTCGTTTCGCAATATCGATCCTACAAGTCATTGAGTGTTGCAATGGCAACATATGGCATTCATGCACGTCAGGCTGGAATTCGCTCTTTTTCCTCTTTTATTTGCTTCAAAGGGTGCAGATAAATTTGACCATCAAATATTATTTTAAGCCCCGAAACTCTCGAAATCCAGGAGCCAACATTATAGTCAGTCATGTATCCAATTAAATCGTGACTTGTCCGATTATTTTGTAATCCCTTACTTAAACATTTACGTAACGCTCGACAACCAGATTACCTCCCTGTTTCACCGTATTCACTTTTTCGTTATACATTATGTCCAATTATACAGGACAAATGCCTCTTTTATAAAGGTATTCGCGAAAGTGTTTGAAAAATAAGAAGACAGAGTAATTATTGTACTTAAATTGCTGGTGTTATTGTGTAAGGGTCAAAAGTAAGGTTGGATGAGTCAATTAAAATCTTCCCTTTTCGCGCTTTATTACTCAGAATGAGGTATTCATCCTCCCAAATAAAGCCTTCCCGGTAATATGATCGTATTAAAAGCTCTCCCATTGAATGAAATACTTAGGGCGAAATTTTAATGATGATATACTTATTGGGATTATAACGTTCATATTTTATCTCACACACCTAAATATATAGAAAAGTTGCGCTCATTTGCAAATTGCTTGCCAAGTTCACGTGTATGTAATGAGGATGTACATTATATTGTAACTCATCACTATAGTTCTTTAAAAAAAAATTACAAATTTTCCAACACGCGTTTATATATCTATGGATTGAATTTTATGTCAATTATTTTTACAAGTTCTCTCTACAAATTCTTTCTACAAAATATTCAGTAGGTACAATTAATGAGGACTGCTCGAAATTGCTGCTGATATTTTGCTGAGAGCTTTTTAAGAAAAAGTTTATATTTAATTTCTCGATATCTATAATACATGAATATTTACTTTGAGAATTCATTCAAAATTCCTACATGTTCCTTTACATTTTCACAAAGATGGAAGATATGGAATTTATGTATGAATTTGGAATGAGTTCCTCATAGGAATTTACTTCCAGCAGCTGAACTTCCAGCAGGATACGGTTAGAATATTGAAACAGAATACCATTCCACTATACTGTAGAAACAGTACGAATTACGAATGATATCTGAACAGAAAATGAAAGAAAAAAGTTTCGAAGCGCCTCTGGCAAATTATACTTTTCCTCTATATTACAATTTTTCATAATTTCTATCATACTTTTTATACACTTTTTATCTTTTTTAACATTCTGTGACCTTCCTTTTGTTGTATTGCATAATTTGTTGTAAAGGATATTCTGGGGGCTAAGCCAGAATTTTAACAGGTTGAATCAGTTTCATGGATTCTCGTGTTCTCCTTTAGAGACTTTCCTTGTAGCCGGCACTGTTTGAAATACAAGAATACATGCCACGTACATTTTTATACCAGTTTCCGCTCAGAATGCATTTCTGTGTCGTACATTGAAAGTAAACACCAGGTGCCTTGTTTTTTTATAAAAATCTCGCGTTCAGATAAATTTTATTTTCAAATTGGATTCGACTCCCTGTGAATATTCAAATTTCTACGTCAAACTCTGCGCATCGTTTAATATTTCCATTTTAAACTTCATTTTACATTTAAATCAAATTTTCCATAGTTCAGTGATTTGAGACGTTATGTTACAATGCGGTTTTGGAAGCATGATATACGAGCCAGGCACACATTTTGACACACACATTGTGCTTAGATTATGTTTATGAGTGTGAATAATATTTATTATATGTAGGTGTATTTACATTATTTATAATTTAATTGAAATCAGAAGCAAAACAAGCTGCTCTGCGAGCTGAAAATATCATCAAGTAATTTGTAATCTTAAAATTAGTTACTTGAAAGCTCATTTCTGTGCAGAGCATGCTAATTAAGTAATTAGCGTCGGCTACGGTGAAAGGACATTGTTTCAGAGAGCTTTCCTCGCCATGTATTTTTTTCGTGACAAGTAAATAAGGGTTGGTGCAGCAGAGCGTGTTTCAGCCCTGTAATTCACAGCAGCCCTCAAATCTGCCCTTCTTTACTCGATTGCCCATGTTGCCTGCACATTTCACGCTCCCATTACTTTCTCGATGAGTCACAAATCCATTCAATCATGGACAAGTGTAAATATATTTCACCGAGGGGATTTTACTTTTCATGAAATGAGCAGAACACAAAGAATCGATTAGGAACATTCAAATTCGCTGAATAAAATATAACCATAAATCGGATGTTTAATCAAACTTGGACATTATTAGCATCCGCATTTTAGGCAAATTGGGTTTTATGAATACGGTGTGGGGATAGGTCGATCAAACTCATATATGTTTTTAAGTTGATTTGATTATTAATTTTACGCCTGGTTACGTCCAGAATAAGAATATGTGCCTTTTGCTCGGATTAAAATACAAAATACTAATTTTTCATTTGTTTAGAGTTTAGAGATACATACCATATATATATTATATTATGCGACTTCATTTGTGCACACTTTGGAGTTAAGAATTGCCTTTTGTGAAACTTTCAAGTCTCGACAAAGCACCTTAGCAACACTCGTATTAAGAAATATTGTTGTCATCGTGTTTTCATGCGAGATAAAAGTTTTGAAACATGAGCCCAACAAAGTTTAAATATTCACATGCACTGCAGGTACGACGCCTGGAACACGTGAGAGGCGTTCCCTTGCGGGAAGTAACAAATCTGTGCGTCAAAGAACTCAAGAACGATGATACTCCATTAAACTTTACGGGGTTATGAAAGGACAATACGGGGTCGGCTAGGAAAAAAATATGCTGCTCCACGCAAGGCCGACAACCACAATTTATGGTATGTTTCTAATTTTTTTTTTTTTTTCATTTTTTCGCCCGAGGAAGTGAGAAAGAGGGAACACTTTTTAATATTCTCTTAACTGTCCTAATTCTCGATTAAATAGCGAACTTACAACTGTTTATAGCAGATAAGAATCGGATATATAAATCCCATGTCAATTTTTGATCTAAAATTTAATCAAAGCTTTACACATTTTTCTTTTTTTTTTCATTATACAACGCTTGGATCCACCTTTGGATTGTAATTGTAATTGTGAATAAAAATAAAATGTTTGTATTTACAGACGCTGTAACTGCCTTCTTCCAGCCAGGATCGACTCTCAAACGAATGTACAGGAATTGTTCTTCAACTCGCGAATCAAGGAAAAATAACAACGGAGTTATGGGTTTAAAAATGTATATATGTATATATATACATCTATTACATATATCATATGCATAATGCATATATATATATAGATTTATATATATAAATGACACTCCGTCATATTTTTGAAAAATAAAATACACTAATGAAACTTTTTTACATTAAAAACTTTTTTGCTACTAGTATTGATCACGAATTTTCAACATTTAAAAGCTTTTGTCAACATTTTTACAAATTACATTGTATAACAGACAGATCCTACTAATGTTTCATATTGAGTATATCTCGAAAAACAAAAATATAAATATAAACACTCGCATTTGATAAGCAGTTTGAAATTACTGGGCCTTTTTTCTTTATTTTCCCTAACCAAAAACTTTCCCTGCACGCAGCTTTCCGTTTTAGTAAACAACCGCCATTAATATTGAAGCTAGAGGATGCTTTCATAAATTTTCTCAGGAAAAGGAAACACGTACTCCGTCACGTTACAGATCAAGCACGAACCAAGTGATATTTTCGTGCACGGAAGGAATTTTCCAGACAGAATACCTTTTTTTTCTAAGAGAAACTAAAATCTCACATACGCATAGACACTTCCAATAAAACATATATTATTCTAGAACGTTGAACCGTTTCTATAAACTTAGGCATTTAAATATAGAACATTCATTAATAAGTCTTCCAAATTTCATTAATGTAGCAATAAAATCCAACACATACTCGTACAGTGACAGTTTAAAGGAACGGCAAGCAAGTGAAATGCAAATTTTCTCCCGTGCACCGGAAACCGATTAAAAGGTACCTATGTGACCCAAATTCAAACGAATCGTTTTAATTTACTTTCATTTCGACTTCTCGTGATTTTTTTCTAGAAACTATGGATGAGATTAAAACAAGCGACAAATCCAAGGGATGAATAAAGATACTGTCAAACACCAAAGTGCAGATTGGAAATATTTTTGAAACTTCATCAATTATATTATGTATTATATGTA
>JAUESI010000029.1:8667180-8682063 GCA_032275145.1 Synergus laeviventris
TAGTTTTTTATTCTGGAAATCAATACTTATTAATAAAGGTTCAAAAATTGAGAATGCAGGAAAGGACTCCTTATCCTTAACTTTGGAAAAATGACGAAACTGAACTTTCCAGACATATATGTCATGGCATTTTTATGACACCCTGTATTATTGAAGGAAGGAGGAGGGAAGTTAGTTGGGAAATAACTTGGATAACGTCGCATAAAGTCTTCGTATGAATCATCTTTATCGCGTTAGCAGATACATCAGAATTTTTATTGCAGTTTAAGAAATCTTGGTAAAAAGAAAGGGGATTTATCGAAGGTCTCTTCTGGCATAATAAAGTACCAATTTCGAGATTCGATCCATTGAAATGAACATGTAGCAGTATTCCGCCCATTTAAGGTGTATAGGATTACTTGTCAGGGGTTCGAAACTACAATGGCCCTTATGCTCAGACAGCCACAAAACGAAATTCGCTACGGTTTACGTTACCATCGAAGCTGCGTCTAAAATTAACTGACTCAGGTTTCTGCGTAATCCTGACTCTAGGAGTCAGCAATATGTATATATATATATATGGTATGTAATATGGATGTGTCTAAAACCAAAGCCAAGGTCCCTCTCAACTGACAGAACCCTCCCAGATATCAGCATGAAAATTCGTAACCCTTATATAGGGTACACCCTAATATATATCCAGATATATACCTGGATGCTGTATTATTATTAACATTAATCACCCATATTAAACGAGATTTACATCAGAGGATTGCAAGATTAATGACCAAATTCATAAGAAAAATATTAGATTCAATATACTTTAACATAATTTACATTCGTCATAAATTACAAATTTTTTCACAATAATAACTTCGTTTTAACTTTGAAATGACGAAAATAAAATAATATAAAATAGTAGAGATGGAATAAGATTTAAAAATCAGAACTCTTTCGAGTATCGCAGAAAAAAAGTTTTTGTTTCTACTACCCAATAATTTAATTTAGATCCTAAAAAAGCTTTATATAACTGTATGTAAGTTTGAAGTTTGAGAAAAGATAAGCTGTATTAATATTAAAGTGTGTGCGATAAATTAAATTAAATTAAATCCTTTTACATGCGGATTCTTAATTAAATCCGTTATTTGTAGCAAATTCTAGATCAACAGAATAAATTTAGTTTTTCTTTTTATAAAAGCATATAAAAGATGGTAAAGTATTTAAAAACAAACAACCCATACATCACGTTTAGAGGCAAGAAAATTTGTAAATACTATTCCAAAGAAGTGCATATATATTCTCTATGCAGTAGAGCAGCTACTGCACGTGCTGCTCGAGTATACTAGGATTACTCTGATTTATTACCCAGGTACTCAGATTCGATATTCAAATAACCGGATAAAACTGAAAGTCGTGAAACTCGTGCCGGCGTATTTGTGCTGAGCAAATCTGAAACGCGAATGGGTATCAGAAGATCACGACTATGGAATCTAGAGATATGCTGAATTTTAAGCGTACTAAAATTTGCTGCAGGTTCTGCCAGTTTTGCACTTTTATCAAAACATTTATGAAAGGAAGCATATTTTTTTTATAGCTTGAAATTTTCTAACATATCTTATTTTTGTAGTGTCTCACAGTTAATCGTACTGAAAAAATCCAGCTATTTTAGATGTTAGATACATTTGAAAATATATTCTATGCAATAATGAATAGTAAGTATTAAATTTCACTCGCGAAATGTGGACTAAGTCCTGATTAATACATTATTGTCTCACTTAATCAGTTAAAATATATTATCAAATATTTATTATCAGCCTTCAACCGCACGCACTACATCCAACCAATTAACCACTGTTTTATCTGTGGTTGACTTTTCATTCTGAGTTTGGTGTACTGTAAATAAAGGCTCAGTATAATTGATATGATATAATTAAAAATAGAGGAAACTGATGTGGACTTTAATTACTTTCCTTTCAAAATAACAGAAAACTTAATTACGATACATTAAAAGCAAGTAGGTAAATTAAGTTTGGATTCTTTCGTTTACATCATTTGCTTAAATATGCGTACTCTTAAATCTCCATATTTATGAAAGCTGTTATAAATTTACAAACCTATTGAGAAACATATTTACGTACCTATGACTTCGAATTATTTCCATCAAAGCATTGGTCGAAAAGAACTTTGAAAGCATGGGGTGTGAGAATATCTGAAGAATTTAGTAAGTCTTCTGTGAGCTTTTGATATTCTTCTTCCCTTTGAAGGCATCTCCGATACATTTCATCGGCTTTCTCGTTTTCTCGGGATCTTAAACTTTTTACATAACGTTGCTGATCGAGAAGATCCTTTTGGTAACGCAAAGCAGCTTCCTTCTTGCATTTTCGATCGTAATCCATCAACTTTGCGTCCAATTCGAGCTGTTTTGAGAAAAGTGCTCGTTCCTGGTCCATTCGTTCCTCCTCCTTTTTTCGATTTTCCTCTTTCTCCTGTAACTGCTTTCTTCTAATCTCTAAGACTTTTTCAAGTTCACGAGCTCGAATTTTCTTTTGCTCTTTCCTTGCTCGATCTCGTACCTCCTGAGCTTCTTTCTCATATCTTTGCACGATTTCTTCAATCTTGGCGTTTTGTTTTGCTTCTTGCTCACGGAATTCCTGAAAAAATGTTTATTCTTCTTTTATTTCAAAAATTCAAAATAAAATTAAGTAAATGGCTCATCAAAACTTTTTTCGTCATTGTAGGAAAATATATAACAATATTATAATTACACTGTTAATTTAATCAGTCTATAAAATGCATTAGCGATTCTAGGAACTTAAAGTTCGAAACTTATCTTTTAAGAAAGGTTTAGTGAAAAGTTGTCTGAATGGGATCACTTTCAATTTCTCAGGCTGTGAAGGAATTCGAAGCTTTCTGTGCTCATTAAAGTGAAGTATCAAGTTAGAATAGAAAGCATTAGGGTGTCGAGAAATTTTCAGGAGCTTTGTTCCAAACCTAGACGAAGAGCTATCACCTTTCAATATATACCCAACTTTATTTCTTTGAAAACTTCTCTATTGAAGCTGTCCAATTTCATTTGCTAAGCCTTTTATATTTTAATTCACTCTTAATTAAATGAAAATTTCTGTTTAGTCGAAATTAAAAAAATATTAATAGATCCCTTTATATTGGTAGAAATTAATACAATCCTGAGGGATTTAATCATTTTGATTGACGTCAATTAGAGAAACATATTGTTGAGCAATATGATGTTTCGAATTCTCAATTTACGCGACATGTACGCATGTGTTAAATCCGATTGATGAATGACGATTGATGAATGAAATTATTCCTTAATGCGAGTTCAAAAAGTGGGTAAACTCTAAAGAGGAGTTTCCTAACTCCTCGAACGTTATCTGAGCACATTTCAAACTTTCTTGATGATCGAATTTCCTTGAAACATGTCTAAAATATGCAAAGATTACTTCCAAACTTTTTACAAGTTTCGACTTAAGAAAAAATACTTTGCAAAGGAGTCTACCCTACTGCAAAATCTTATATATAGGATCCTATGTAATTATTTTCATTATAAATATTATAATAAAATTATTGTAATCGTTAATTTATTGTGCAATTAAATACAAATTTGAATTTAATTTCTAGTCTAAGTTGAACTTAAATTAAACAAAATTATTTTTAAAAAATATACTTGAATAAAAGACTTGTCAACTTTTGAAGGGAAGGATTCTTGTTAAAGATGGGGTACACGCAGAGCTTTTCTTAAAAGCACTGACCTGTTAAAACAGCTTAAGTTTTCCACCCGTAACGAATTAGTTTTCTGTACGGGTATGAAAATGCCCTTTTTGCTTCTTGCTTAAAAGTTTTTTAACGAGTCGAAACTAATTTGAAGAATAAACAGTAAGTAGTTTACCGTTTTTCAAAACTCGTACAACTCTCGACTTGGGCATGTCAGTTGTCACTTGTCTGTTGTTTCCGGTCTTTAACTCGCCTGAACTATTCGGAATAATTAATTATAGGATATACAGCTAACATCTCGTCTACACAGAGATACGGATACGTTTGGTCGGACAAGTAGTCACGCGATACGCTTAGCAAGTCGAAACTTTCTTGATAGGTATAACCTACTATCTACTGTGCTTAAGCAAATCAGAATGATTTGAAGAGAAAATATATATAAAGGAAATTTAATTAAAGTATAAAAGAACTTGAAAAAAATTATGAATATTGTAATGTACCATTTGAAATGAACTTCACTTCACCGAAATATTGCGATATTAAATCAACATTCCAAAAACAAGTGAAACGATCGTTTTGACAAACTTAGTTAAGTTCGTGAAATATTAGTTCCAGTACTGGGAATCACGAAGTAGGATTGCAGTTGGCACTCGAGTGACAAAAAAGAGATCGATTTCACTATAGGAAGCTCGCCTACCCCTTATTTTTATACGGCATGAGATCCAGACCAAATGACGGTTTAGCCCGGCTTTGGAAAAACAGCCCAATGCGCTTCAAATGCATCACTTTAAAACTACTTAACCCTTTCAAAACACTAAAAATAACATCAGTCTGCACGAGCATTCTAATTCCTTTTATTTTGATTTACATATATACAGACTTCTATTTTTTCTAGTCTTTTTCGTACCGTCTACTCCTTTCTTCTTCTTGCTCTTGTCAGCAGTATAATTTTTTTAATTTCTCTTTTCCCCTTTTATTCTCTCGTTAATGATAAATGTAATATCCTCAATCTAAGAAACGATTTCGCGACGAAAATTCTAAGGTACTAAGACGCGAATCTACTTTTGAAAGCCCTTGAGAATATCTCAGTCAAATCTAAGATTATTCACTAGGGCAAACCAGTCCAGTCTTATTCCAAATGGAATACTCTCGAGATAAGCTGAGCTGTCTCGTGGATGTTCTGTACGTAGATATCATGCGGCATTAACAGACCCACCCAAGAATGTCCTAAGTACCTCGCTACGATTTTCGTAAAATCTCTTAAGAAAGTGACTTATGGGAATACTAAAATTAGCGCAAGAAGAGGATCAATTTGGGTCAAAAAGGTCCGAGAAGAACCTAAAAATCGTGCGACTGAATTCAGATTTAAGATTACGATAAAATATTCGTTATAATATAATTCTTATATCTTGTGTCTGATTGATGAAAAAGTGCAAGAAAGTTTTATGGAAACCCGATTATAAAAGAAACCCGGCATACGTTGTGAAAAGATGTCTGTATTAGGAAATATATACATTTATTGGCTACGAGGAGAAACCCTGTGGGTATCAGTTTGAAAAGTCGTTTCTGTATTTTTATTACCTGAAGACTCCTTAAATACGCCAACTGTTCTCTTCGAAGGTCGTTGGATAACTTCTTTACTCCCCCGTTTCCCATCTCTAGCTCCTTTTCAATCAGATCTCTGTACGTGCGTTCCATCGCAGGTTCCTTGGAAGCACGCTCAGCCTGACACATTCGTGCCTTTTCCAATTGATCTTCCAGATCCTTTTTCAACTCTTCCTTCTTTTTTCGCTCCCTTTCCAATCGGAGAGCTTCTTCCCTTTGAAGGTTCTTGCAAAGCTGCCTAACGTACTCACGCTGCTCTTCCTGCACGCGTCGTTCCTCGGACTTCAACGCCTCTTTGCCAGCAATTTGCCTTCTCAAAGTGGCCTCTACATCCGACCCGGCGATAGCCCTTGCCTTCTCCTCATCCTCTTCTCGCAATTTCATCGCCTCGACCTGGACGAAGAATGTGAAAATATATCAAGGAGGGAACATTTGTTATTCAATTTCACTACTGCTTATATATTTGTATTATATAACATATAACATGTATCGTAGACATTTCATTATACGTATAAATATAATACAATGCAGTATTCTGATACCTCATTCCTCACTCTACAAGCAATTTAATGATGCAGTAAAAATAAAGTATTAAGGCTTCGTCCATCTACAACCCACAGCAACGTTGATCGCAATTATTATAAATGCATTGTCTAAAATACTGATATGAACGAAAAGAACCACGAGAGTGTGACATTCTGTACAAGAAGCTTCGACTCAGTTCAAATCTCGACTTGAACGATAGCCATTATGTCAACTTCTAGCAATGTGTAACAATGTGCAACAATGTGTAACAATGTTTAACATGGAGCTTCTCACCTCCTTCAACATCAATCCATGCCACATCATCTCCAACTCTTTTTCAGCCTCTCGTTGAGCATTGTTCTCTGCCATTTGCACCAGATTGCAATACTTGACATCCTGAGTCGACTTCTTGACGAATCGGTCTCTGGCATCCGGACATCTAGCGAGGTATTGCTGAGCCCGTTTGGCTTTTAGAAGAGACAACCTAGCCTCTTCCTGCTGCCTTTCGACTTCCTCAGCACGAAGTCTCAGACTGTCTAGGAAGCCTTCGTTACTTTTCTGAGCTTTCTCAACGATTTCCCTCGTTAAGGTCGCTTCTTCTTCGAGCAACATTGCACGAAGCTTTTCACGACGAAGATTCAAGTCTTCCTCATAGGCTTCGATACCTACAGAAAAAATCAAAAAACAGAAATGTAGATTATACGTTAGATGTAAGTCCGCACCAAACCTCTTTAAACTTGAGTCTAAGTTCAAAAAAAAAAAAGGTTTCGATCCTGAATCCTGAATCCTGATTATGAATCCGAAGGTCGTTTCACCAAATTCAGCAAACAGTATTACCAAACATATTTTCTTTATAAGAATTCTGGTGCAACTATCTTTTTTTATATATTCTTTTTTTGTAGCATTATGTATATATATATAATATATAAACATGAATAGACTTCAAACAAATTTGGCATTTACGCTCTCTAAGTTCTTGACTAGGACGTTTACTGCACATCGTATACTCAAACAGATCCCACCAACAGTTTATAGTGCACTGTTATTTTATTATATCACTCACTTGAACAACAAGAATTGTGATGCACTCTCTAGGCTATTATTATCTTCATGCTCTGAATAAACAGGTCCTAAAGACATTATTAGAGTGTGCAATATAACAGATATTAATTAAATTAACTTAATCTATAAAGTAGTTAAACGTACTGCCTATTTTTAAATGAACTTTTATGTATTTTGAAACGATCCAAGTCATAAAACCTAGACATATTCTTTTGTTTAAGAAAGAAATGATCTTAATCCTCAAAGCTCTTTTTCTTCAATTCTATGCATTCCGCAAGCTTTTGGTTTTTTTGCGAATAATAATTAGAGCCTCGCTTCTTTTTAATTTGCACACCATTCATGTAGTAAAATTAGGACAAAAGAGCTCACGCCATTTTATTTACAAGACCTATTGTCCCAGGAGCAGAATGTCTTCAATTATTCTTCAGTCGTATCTTCTGCAAACAGAAGCGGCGAGCGCAGCGCGCAGACCAAAACTATATGCCATTGCTCGTCGCCGAGTCTCAGAGCGTTAATATAATATTTACGTGCTTCGTGAACAACGAATAGCGAATGAGATAGGGTGAATTTTTATACGCCGCACGTCCTACCGCGCTCGTAGTAAATTTCTTAAACTTGATAGGACGCCGAATAAAAACACAGTTTTGACAAGCAACTTCTATTGAATAGTACATGCAACCTTCCACGACTACGGCTTTTCGTAAATTCAATGCAGCAACACCTCGCTGAAATTATTCCTGGCATTATAATTTTAATGATTGCAGCTTTTTTACTTTATTACATCAAATAAAGTCTATCTTTACTTTTAATGATACTTGAGCCAATTCGGAGAATTTCAATTTAAAAAGCAATGAAAATAAATCAGAAAATAAATCAGAAAATAAAAGTTCCATTTGGAACTGTACTTCCTCTATGAGGAAGCGAATGTAGTTAGATTAAATCAGTAGATTAAAAAATGTGACTTTTTGGTAATCTATTCAATTCGGTTTCCAATTCATGTCCAATCTAATCAATGTTCAGTATCCTGCCAGAGATAGTGATGCTGTCCTTTATGGATATGCATATACTATTAGTACACTACAAACACATTTTTTTAATTACTAAATTTTTTAGAAATGTTCATTTTAATCCATTCCGTGGTTTTTAATGCGTGTTTGGAACTCTCATGATGCTAGGTATTTCAATGTGAAGTAGTTGTTTTCGAACAAAAATAATATCAAGTTTGGAAATCCCTAGTGGAATAAATATTTTATTTAAAAAGCGACTAGAGCCATACTCTTCTCGTTGTCAAGTTTGTTCGGTTGAAAAGTTTCACTATAAAATCAGCATTGTAAATCCTTGCTCAGGGGCTTACATGGTAGGAATTATAGTCCCCATTAGACTTACAAGCTTGCACACAGGAAAGAATAATAATTTTATGTCTAATAAAGAAGAATGATCAAAAGTTGGTAGAGGAAAATCGGGAGGAGATAATACTACAACGAAGCACAATCGCTTTTCATAATTTATCTCGATTCTCACAACACACGGTTTCTCTCCATGACTTCGCGATACCCTTATTCCACTTTATTTGTTCTCAAGAACCACAGGCGACGCAAAACTACGAAGAACAAGTTTCAACGCGGATGCACTATTAATTAAAAGATACGGGCTCTATTGTTTTTATGTGCAGCTCGTGTTGGAGTTAAAAAATCATTTTTGTTTAACTTCAAGAACATCTGTATTTAAAAAGAAAATTGAAAATTTATGTAGATGTACTTTTATGTAACTTTTTATGTATTTTCTCAGTAATAAGAATCATAATGTATTTTGAATAAGTATACCTAGTTGCACTCTGGTGTCAACAAAATTTTTATCGCATCTTTTCTTGGTCCGCTCAACGAAATTGAGTGTGTCCAAAAAGTGTTTCTCATGACGGGCTTCTGCACTGTTGTTGATGACAAAATCGTTCGAATCGTGTGAATCATCGTGAACACCGCCATTTGTACTGTAGCCAGTTTTGTGGACCTGGTCGGAGTAGAAACCACCTTTCCCGGGTTCTCGTAACCTGTAGCCACAAACGACATTAGCTGTTCCAGGTACGTTTATCGGCCTACAACGTGATTTGACTGCTTCATGCCCAGGAACGTGATTCGAACGTACCGCAATGTTCATTGCCTCTTCGGGGACACTAAATACAAAATAGACAGTTCGAGTGAACGAGACTCAGTGATTATGCCAGTCGAGTACATTGTAAAACGTAATGGGTCAAATTTTATTGAGTTACGTTCCTCCTCTGTGTCTCTGTGGAGTCAATTTACTCTTGGGAGGAAGGAAAGAGGCTGTGCTCTGCTTTTTAAGTTCGAGGAATCCTATAAGTCATTTTAGAGGATTCCTGATTCTTCAAAAAGTAATAAAGGAAACTGTATACATTTTTCAGTTGGGTATACCATATAGTATTTCAATTAACTGTCATTCACCTTTTTCATCCATTTATTTAACAATTTAATTATTCTTATATGTCAAACATTTTTTGTAATACCCATATTTGCACGACAATATTTACGACTCCTGAGTAACACGGAGCAATTAGAATATATTAGAATAATCAAAAGGTCGAAAGTAAGTAACGCCCTCATTGAGGCTATGACCCTTCCCAAAGTGATAAAGGGATGGGATGAATTCCTGTGGGAGCACACAGCTGGGAATTTGAACTCGCTGCCTCGTTGAAAATTCCAAGCCATACTATCCCATGGGAACTCATTCTCCTATTACTAAGGAAGGAGAAAAAGATTATAGGGTTAGAGTTCTGTTGCACTCTCAAGTTCACTAAAATACTAAATTTTCAAGAAATGTGATCCATGGTCTCTTCAGTCTCTAACAGAAACTCATGTCCAAATATTTAATATCAGTTTTTAGCATCAACAATAGAACTATAGTGACGTAGAACTACATCCAATAATAATTAATAGTTTTATTCTACAAGTTATTTTTTAATTGCTACAACATCATTAGGACATTAGGTATACTTCTTTCAAAATAAATATGATGTAAAGGAAGTATACATTATTTACCTCGAGTCTGTGCTTCAGAAGGCTTTGGAATTGCTTGTCTTTCTGCTTGCGTCAATTGCAATTGCAATAAAAATACTTTTCTAAAGTCCTCTGAAATTGGAAAAGTTCTTACATTGCTGTGGCAGGCGAAAGATAAAAAATAAACTTTCTCGGATAATCATCTGACAAGACATGTTGAAACTTAGTGCGAAACGATGGAGATCTGTTTGTCGTCGTCATGACGATGAATTATCGAACGAATTCAAACCTTATAGTAGTAGAAGTAATCGTAGTGATAGTAGTAGTGTCAGTAATAGTAATTGGTGGTATGATGTAGTAACTTTATTCACTTTCTGCTGGAGAAGCAATTTTTCAAAAGAGACGGAAAGAAAGCACGATGTGCTTTCAGAGGAATGACTGTTACATGTTTGTGTTAATTTTGTCTCTTCATTAGCTGAGTGGCGGTTGAGACAGGCGAATAGATATACGAACCTGCATACTATTTCAAAAGATAAATTCACAGAGAATTCTTCCAGAGAATATCATCATACAAAAGAAATACCACAGAAAATACTGCTCACATTCTCTAGAATATTAAACTACACCCAGACAAAATTCCGAGAAATATTTCATTTGATGCGAAGTCTGTATGGAGATTTGCATCGAATTTAATTTTAGAGCATCTCAGTTGCTGAAATCCTATCCAATGATGGATTAAAGAAAATTCAAACCTAACGGCAATATTCAAAACGAGAAAATTATTTCTCAAGTGGAACTATTGTCAGTAAAAAAATACCATTTTCTGTTTTTTTTTAAATAATGAATTAGTAACAAACAAATGTATTATATTTACCTACCTATAGCTTTTCAGGGACTTTTAAACATTTTTTTTCTACATTTTTTACTACTCCTTAAGAATTTATTTTACTCAACCTTGAAAAAACATGAAGTAGTTCTTTTGAGAACTAAAATCTGGCTAGACGAATTAATTTTCTTTGGCATTGACTCTGAATTTCCACACTTTTCTCTTTCATCCTTATTAGTTCAGAAAACAGCTAAAAGAAACGAAAAAAAAAGTTTCACATCGAAAATAGATGTGAAACATGATGTAAATACAAATTACCATCGGAAATATACCTTTAAAGTACATTTCAAAGGTAAAATCGAAAATATTTTTAACCATTTTTCGGATATGGTGCTCATGAGAAATTCGTGACTTGAAAAGCACAACCTCCGGAGAATATCCGGAATTTATTTTCTTTTCGACAAAGAGCTTGATATTAGTATTCAAGTGATTCCTGATCTGTGTTATATATCCATCCACCTATATCCTGGCGTGGAAGCGGTCGTGTGAAATCCACTGAATCTTTCAAAGGTAAGAGAAGGAAGTGAAAGATTCGTATAAAAATTTGACGAGAAATCCTTCAAAGAAAGTCTTTCACGGGAGCATTTTCGAGCAGAAAACCGGATATTAAGTATCCAAAGCGTTTTTAATGAAACAAGATTACCCACCACAAAAGACGTGAGATCAAGCATATGATGAGATTTTTCCATTTATAATCATCATTTTAAAACAATTTAATTACCCGTACGACTAATTTCTCATTTCAAATAACTTAAATTTTTTTCGTAACTGCGTAAAATTCTACTCTTCACATTTTTTTAAGCTGTAAAGTTAAATTAAAAAATGCAAGTGCATTAAGGTATAATTTTTGAGTTTATATTGTTTGCCATTTCTGTCCTGTTAATGTTAAGCAAACACCCTTTTTCATTGGGAATTATAGTCGATGATTTCATACACTGCATGCAATTACATATATATAGATATATTAATGTCATTATATCGATCGTAAATCGAGTTACACAATTTAAAACATCCCCATGAGAGAGTTATATATACCAGTTCTGTTTTCCATAGGTTATATTACATTTGTGTAAATATTTAACATAAATTTAAATTTATATTCGAATTAATGTGAAAGTAGATTTGGTTCGTTTTGATAAATTATTTTTTTAACTGAAATAAAATAAATTATGTGATTTATTAATGTTGATTGTGGGTATGAAATTACCAATAATAGGGTTATAAAAATAAAGTACATACAGTCAAGGTACGGCGTAGCACAGAGATATATAAATTTTAAAAACACAATAGAAAATAAAAGATGCTATTGTGGTGGTCTCTAGCTGTATAGGTATAAAAGAACGAAGAAGACCCGAAGCGATTTAAAAGGAATCTTGAAAAGCTTTTCTAAAATGATTTTTTAAAATCTTATTTTAAAAACACTAAAGGAACTTTCATTTCTATAGGATCTTAAGCTTTCAATATATAATAATACATAGTCGCAATAATTAAGGTTAAAAGCTTTCAGTTATAATTACGAGGGTAAGAAGGTTGATTTAAATGTACGAAGCACAATTAGTGCTATAATTTTTAATATAATGGGACAATGTAATAAATGCAAATTTTCTTATTTAATAAATTCATCTGATCCTTGTTGAGCTCTTTATTGGATCATGGAAAATAAGCTTTAATTAGCCATTATGCTAGCATCGATGAACCTATATTTACTTATTTACTTTAGAATCTGACTTTATTCATGTTCATATAATAATGTACTTCCATTTTTTTTATTCTCCTTTATAAAGTTCTAATTCATGAGACAAGTGTGACCCATTATTTTTAATAGATCATAATTATTTCCCTAGATGACTGTCTCCGCCGCTCCAGTTAACAGAACACTGTCGAAGCGACTACATGAAGCAATTATCACTCCCTTTTCATTCTATTTTTGAAATAAATTATTTCCAGTACCTGATACAGTTCTTTTAATATCTTTTAATCTTGCGATTTTTTTAAAGTAAAAAAAACACCAAGTTCAATTCCGCCAATTGGAATTGAAGAGTTCACATTTTGCAAAAAATGTCACTATATGTACATCTAGTCAAGATTTTCTAAAATGAAATTGAACTTTGTCATCCACTAAGTGATTTCTAATTCAAAATTTGTATTACCGACGCGTATCGTCATTTGTGAAATTTCCATAGTTATAGTCGTCGACCAAAATGCAAATTTGTATTTCAACCTTATAAATTGTTTTTTTGCATATGTAAGAAGTGGAAAAACTAATTGTGCGTGTATCATATAATTGCTAGTATAATTTGAGGATATATTTGCATTTGTATTTGTTTAGCGCAATTAATATTTTTTTATTTATATACAATTTGTGCTGATTTCTTGGATGTTTTTGAATTATTCTGAAGTTTCGTTGTAATTCGAAGACGCATATTGGTCTAGAGTTCAAGCAATGCAAGTCAAGGTGGGGTAGGATGCGAACGCGCAGCTTCCGACTGGATCAATGAGTTCTCGGCCTACAGCTGGTATGACTTTCGTTCGATTTCGGTATTCGGTATTTAGGTAGTTTCACGTGTTGTATCCACTGTCGCATATACATCTTCATTTCTAAATGGAAAAGTAACTGCAACCTTCCCTTTTGCGACTGAGTCCACTGTCGCGAATAAATAATCTGGAGGTAAGTACATCTATGAAGTTACTAGGTTCGCGCATCTCAATTTGGACCTTTTTTCTATACACGCCCAGCATGTAGAAAATCGTGTAGCAAAATTGTTTCATTTTCATCAGTTCAAATTAAAATTTAGTGACTTTCAGAAAATTCCACTCTCAAATTATACGCTCTCTAACGAATTGCACTAATGCGATTATCTAGAGACGATTTAATTATTCACGATAATATCAATATACGATTGCTAATTTAAATTGAATGACCTTAATCAAATATCGGATGTAAAAGAAATAGATGATTATGAACTTTTTATATTTTTTCGATTTTTGTATATTATAATATGTATAAGATCTTTCATAGTCGGAATTTTGTACATGATTTAAAATATACACTGTTATACATATCATTATATAAATTATATATGTATTTTTTCAGATTGAAAATTGAATAGTTAACAATGACTAAGCCAAAGGGGACGCTTATTTTATTTTGTATTATAATACTGCAGGATACTTTTAATCTTGGATTTGCCGGTCGACCATTTTCGAATCCAGGTAGATTTAATATTGGTGGCGTATTGTCCAATAAGGATAGCGAAGGTCATTTTAACACAACGATTGATGTAAGTTTAAAAATATTTTAAAGTTATTACAATTTTTATTGGATTAATTTTTATTTAATTACTTATATTTTGTTGGGTTTACTTTTCACAATCGTTATACATATTATTAATTAAGGTGTTTTTTGGAATCGATTTATCGTCCATCAATTATGCCAGTAGGTACGGACAAGTCTGGTCAGCCGAAGTTGATGTCACGTTCAGTCAGTCGATGGCTGACCAAGCCTGTCCATTACTACTGCGAGAATTATTTGTACCGCACTGAGTTGAACTGCATCGAATAATTCGATTTCACGAACATCATTGCTTTCGACAGATCCAACATTCACTTCTATATGATAATAAAAACTCTTCTCTCATTCCTTTAATTTTTTATAATAAGAATGAGAATCTAGATATGTACATATTTCAGTGTATTGTGATAATTTAAAATGTTACTGATTATAAGATTATAGAGAAACACTTAGGGATAAAGGAGATAGTAAAGTGAGAACTTGAATTAATTGTAGCATTTGAACTTCGACTCTCAATACGTTAACAAAGGAGTAACGTACTATCACACAGTAATCGAAATGGATTCCAATCCCATACGTACGGCCCTAAATGTCTGCAAGCGATTAATCGCTCAAAGGGTTTATGCTGTGGTGGTGTCACATCCTTTGACAGGTGATTTATCACCTGCAGCAGTGTCTTACACGAGCGGTTTCTATCACATACCAGTGATTGGCATCTCGTCTAGGGATTCCGCTTTCTCAGATAAAGTATGAAATTTATCTTAAACATAAGAAATCAGGTTTACTAGCAC